>CAXKWD010000005.1:34539952-34994624 GCA_964059195.1 Ectobius pallidus | reverse complement strand
GACTTGATTCTTGACTCCACTTTCAGGCTGTACATCTCAGGTTTCGGAAGTTTTGGAACGGCCTGAAAATCACAAAATATGCATTGAATCTCATTATGAGAACACAGGCAATAGACTCAAGGTGATACTATATCAGCCAGCAGAAAAGCGACTTCTTAAAAATGAACTGTTCCTCCAAACTGCGAACCGGTTCACCCTGAAGTAATTCCATTTCACCTTTTCTAAGGGATACAGCGCCAACTGAGTTTAGTTTCTAGGTCTAAATTTGAGCCTAATGACAACGTGTCACAGAATACCAGGCAATCACTGATCCGAAGGAGCGTAATGAGTAGAGCGTGCAAATTACAACTGTAAAGCATATAGGCTAGTCCTATATCAATTCTTAGGCCTATCGAATCGAAGTAATAATTTATTTTCATAAGCATAAGTTATTATTTTGTAAAATCATTAATTTTCATTTCAAATTCCAGACTAATACCTATTGTTATGGAGTAGACCTACCCATTAAAGACACAACAATTTTTGTTATAATATGCCATGCCCAATATCCCACTCATTACTAGACCCGGAATTTTAGGCTGTAAAAAAATTAGTTTTAGACACCTAAAATAGGCTTTTTAAACAAGTAAATGGGCTTTTAAAAGAGAAAAAGGCACTTAAAATAAGCTTTAAAAATGTGTAAATAGACAGAAAATATACTTTAAAATACCGTACTACAATATGCTCTTCAACTGTAACGTGATCTTTTTTTACTGTAAAAAACGTGGTATACCTATTCTTAACAGAAATGATTGCAAAATTAAGACAGAATTAAAAATACATTTATCAAAAACAGTTTTGGAATAGACTATATGAAAAATTGACACAGTATGTCCCTTCTTACTATATAGGCCTATTTCTCCTACTTGTTGTTTTGAGCGAACCCTCCCCCGTCAGTCAGCATTCCTTTGGCGACAATTGTTTGGGAAAATCAAGTTTCTATGAAAATCCCACCCTCTGCTGCTCTGCCCGTCATTCAGGGATGTCCATTAAATGATTGTAAAAGCGATAGAAGTTGATTTTATTTTAAATGTACAAAATAAGTATTTTAGGCACTAAAATAATAAAATTAGGCTCCAAAATTCCAAATAGGCATTTTAGGACACTATAAAACTCTATAAATACAAGTGATATAATTATCATGAAATGTCAACATATTTAACAATTTTCATGTTATTTCATAACGAACAAAATAAGCATTTGCCTTAAAATCCCAGGTCTACATTGTGAAATTTTCATGGATCTCTACAGAATATCTAAGAAATCCTTCATTTGGCCGCTTTTCTTAATTTCTAGTTTAGTTAAACCCGTCATTTCAAATCCTCTAATTTACCCAGTGAATAAAATAAAACTAAAGTTTGACCAGATAGCTTATCTAAAATAAGAAGAAACTGCATATGAGTCAGATTAGTGAATGAGATCCCAGAGTTACTAGCACAAAAACAAAGAGGGGTGTTGCATTTAGTAATTGTGTAAAGATGAGGAAGATAAAAAAAATTTCTTCATTATGTTCTTAACCTTTACTTCAATTAATTTACGAGAGAGAAGCCATGGGAAGCGAGCACCTTAAATTTCATGCCTATGGATACATTGATTTGTAATACAAATTGAATTTCTTGGGATTGAATGTTCGATATGAGGAGCGGTAAAATAACAGTGATATTTGTGCAAGGTGACGTCATATGAGAATGGTAGTGACTGAGGAAGAGCAAGAGTGTACGTGACGTCAGGAAAAGAAGAATCGTGCGCTACGTGCAGCAGGTAGTCGGGTCGTGGTGGAGGTCGTGAGAAACACAGGATCTGCAGAGGAACAACGGCTCATCTCTCTGTACTTTCCTCCTGTAATCTAAGCTTTTAATTTTATGTTTCTTTTAGGTCTTATAAGAGCCAATTCTATGTGTTCTGTGTTTGATTCAGAATCCTCAAACTGAATAATCAGTTTATGTAGTTATATATTAATTATTTTCTTACTTGCTGGTATTTATTTTAGTTATTGATTCATTTATTATAGTTATTGATTCATTTATTATAGTTATTGATTAATTTATTATAGTTATTGATTAATTTATTATAGTTATTGATTCATTTATTATAGTTATTGATTCATTTATTATAGTTATTGATTCATTTATCATAGTTGTTGATTCATTTATCATAGTTGTTGATTTATTTATTATAGTTATTGATTCATTTATTATAGTTATTGATTCATTTATTATAGTTATTGATTCGTTTATTATAGTTATTTCCAAAACATGAAAGCTTCAGCTCTTGGATAATCAGATAAAATTTTCCCCTGCTTTTTAATTGCATGAATTAGTGAACAACAGGAGACCCTCATTAAAGGGCTAGAAGAAACACTCTGAAGTTCTTTCTTTTATGCGAATTGTTCAGTCCACTGTCTTGTTGTGTTGAATAGTTGCACCCGCTGTGTTGGTATTATAATACCTCCTTTCTTTCCGAACCATGTGTAAAATGGCAATAAGCACCACATCAGAAGAATTTATACTCTAAATATTCTGACTCTGGGATTAGCGAATAATAAGTGACCCTCAATAGGAAAGAACTCAGTTTGAAATATTTCCACAAAGTCAGCTCGAGCCTCGGACGGTGGAGTGAAACGAGACCGTCATGTTTTGGAAATAACTTTAGAGTTTAGAGGTCTATCAAGTTGTTGTTTCAAAGTGACTCATTTTCATAGTTTCCGATAGGACAAAATACTTGTTCTGCTACTCCAAGCATCTTACCATAGCCACCAAGAATTGAAGGAATGGAACTCTATAACACGAAATTGGCCTACTTAGGAGTCGAGTATCAACCACAATCATAGGCTTGTCCCGAGGACTGAATGCTTCTTTTTTAACTTTCTTACAATATGACTAACGTTTGACATGCGGAAGCTGTCCCACTCTGCAGAAGTACCGGCCATACTTCCAAATTAGTTACCTAAGTCGATGGTTTGGTTTTATGGTTATTCAACAACTGTGGTGCACTGGTACTTAGGCCTGTGACCATAGCCGCTGTGCTGTCAGGAGTTTTTTTACATGCCTGTAAATCTACAGGCATGGGCATATCACATTTATGCACGCTTAAATGCCACCGTCCTGTGCAAGCGCCGTACTGGGTACACCTCCCGGCCAACTGGTATCCTATAAAGACCTGTAACCCATGTCCCCAGAAACCTCTCAGATTCATCAGTTACGGGATCGAGCAGTTCTAGCGGTATACTGACCGACTTAACAGGTACCATACTCATGACATCACCACTAAACGAAGGCATCGTTTCTTCCCCAATAACTTTTCTGCGTCATTATCAACTGCCCGACGGTGATCCGAACTAGCGGGTTCACTCGTATGATTACATAAGGTGGAGTAAAAACTTCGACTCTACCGGCCACATTAACGCAACGGTGGAAGATTAAAGACACTCTGTTAGAGTATAGAAAAAAAACCTGGGGTGCACTTTGCGAGAGTTGATGTGTAGAGTTTTCCGGGGCTAAGCTAATGCTCAGTAGCTCAATAGACCTCTTCACCACTTCCGCTGAGAACTCTCCGTTCGTCTGTGTTCCGTAAAGAGATGGGAAAATTTTGGCAAGGTGACAGAACCCCAGATAGCAGATAGCCTATCCAGTATGAGCGAGAATATTTCGAATCAGTCGACAAGCTAAACCCTTGGAAACGGAGAGGGTATCCGCAAAGGGATACATAGTAAAAAAAACTGTGAAATATATATATGGTTTCAAACCCTCTAAGGCATTGTGGCCAATCGGTATTCCGCCCTATCAGCAAAGTAAAGAGAACCATGTGATTACCACAATTCTACTTATCCAATGGCACATATTGCATTAAAAAGAATGTTAGAAATATAAGCTAGTTTTAACTTTTGGAGTTATCGAACATCGCATTACGCATTATAGATCTATGGGTCTATCACTCAAAATTACCTGTAACTATCAATTACAAGACTTTTGCTACATAGTTGAATTATTGTAATATAAATACTGAGGAATACTTTTGTCGTGTATTATTTGGTACCTATGTTTTCAAGACAACTTCCCCGAAAAATCTCACTGCAGGGAGGAATGTATATTCCACTTCTTTCCAAGCAGCTAATTTCTGAGTTCTTGATATCCTCGTCTAATGACCAAGATTTCTTCACTTATTATGTTTTTATCTCTTATTTTTCGTGACATTTTTGGTATATTTCTTAACTCTCCTGATTGTTTTTATCTGAAGGTCGGACAATGACAAGGTTGAAAGTAGTTGAGTCATATTCCAACATCAGATATGCCTGCTTGCCAAAAACAATAAATTCCTGCACGTATTCCTAAGAGCTCCACACCTTCTTGGCGAATGAAATACAATTTTCTTCCTGAAAGAATTATCTATTTCGCTGTTTTTCGATCCCTTCATGGAGTCCTTACTTTACTTCAGTGCCAAAGTAAATAGCGATCTCAAAATGCTTAGAATCACGTTGAACTAAGCGGGCCATAATATTAACAATTAATCAAGAATTTTACATTTGCTCAAGGCCTATACTGCCGGTGCTATGTTGTCTTCGTGGTACAGTTGTATCTCTGGGTGGTAGGGCCTATCTCAGATACCCCATACTTTTTTCTTTTCATTCATTCATTTTTCTAAAATTGAATGCATTATTTTACCAGACAAAAGTAAATGGTTCCCTAATCAGGCCATGGAGGCTCAGAGGATTGCAGGAGGTTGAGGATCCCATATTCTAGGCATTTGGCACGTGAAGGTGGTAAGGTCGCACCAGTCGCCTTTATCCCGGGATTGTGGTACTAATTAGTGGTACTAATTTCTGTTAAAAGCTGAGTCGAACCCAGGGCCATTGTGCTACCAGAAGGATTAGGCCAATTTAATAACTCCAACGACCTCATCGAGGACTGAACCCGCGACCTTCCAGTTTGTAGCTCAGCATTACTAGACAAAAAGTGTTTTTGAATGCTTAATATTCATTAAAATATTTGACTTGATCGTCAATTTCAAATAACTATTCATTTTTCATTATACTTCATTATAATGCCATTTGATTGTGACTTTCTTGTATGCTTTATAAAAAAAGTAGCATGTGCCCGCGAATTCGCCCGCGATAATTATTTTAAAAATTAAAAATTAAGTGCATAATAGTTAAGTCATTATATTTATTAACACCTAAATCACGTGGACTACATACCACAATTAGATAGCGTCGCCTGGTAAAAGCGACCTCAGATTCGAGTTCCCTGGCCCAGGAAACCCCTGCATAGTGAGTTTCGTCCAAGTCGAACAATGTTTGACCATATTTTGGCCTATATTGAATTTCCTCTTCCGTGTAGGTTGAAAATTTCATACGTCTGCGGGCCTTGATATTCTAAACAAATGAATCGTCCAGGATGGACTTACAAAATCAAGCGATCGCCCGCGATAATTATTTCAAAAATTAAAAATTAAGAGCATAATAGTTAAAACATTATATTTATTAACACCTAAATCACGTGAATTACATACTACGAGTAGATAGCGTCGCCTGGTAAAAGCGACTTCAGATTCGAGGTCCTTGGCCCAGAAAACCCCTGTATAGTGAGTTTCGTCCAACTCGAACAACGTTTGACCATACTTAGGACTATATTGATTATCCCTCTTATAATAATAATAATAATAATAATAATAATAATAATAATAATAATAATAATCCTCTTCGGTGTAGGTTGAAAATTTCATATGTCTGCGTGCCTTGGCATTATAAACAAATGAATTGACCAGCGTGAGCTACAACATTCAAGCGATCGCGATGGTTTTATGTCCAAGGTATGACAAAAATAACCAAAGCCTACTGTAATTGATTTGACATTGAAATGTATTACTGAAAACTGATGCTTCGAAAACGCAAAAAATGCACGTGTTTTGCCCGTTTTTCACTCATAACTCACGAACGAAAGCGAAAATTAAAATTCCGGCTTCGAGGTGCATTTTCCGACCCTTCAGTCCACCTATGTTTAAAATTTCAGATCTCTGCGTTCAGTAGATTTCGCTGGGCATCGCGGACAGACAGACAGAAGGAAGACAGACACTTCCTTTTATTAATATAGATAGTTATTTATGACACAAGTTTCTAAAGTGCTATTTTTTAAAATGTGTTTGGAGTTAAGAAACGAGGCGAATAAGTTACTAAAGAGAATATGTTTAATATTATTTGTATTAACCTCAACTTCCATTATTATAATACACAATTTCATGTATAAGGAAGAACAAAATAGAGGAGTGGAGATACTTCGGTTTCTCTGTCACTCGTTGTCAAGGTTCTTCACGCCTGACGAATGAAGTTGCCAATATCGTCACGCCACAGTAGGTCTAACCCCGTGACATAATCTGTTAATGTTATGGTAAATATTCTTGTCTTTTAAGCTGTGCGCATCCTCGTTGGAATTTCGTAAACGGTTTTGTGTTCATATACTCCATTTATTTTTAAAATAATCCTATATGAACGAAGAGATTTAGAAATCTAACTAAAATAGTATGCAATCACAACTTGAGAATGCTGAGAATGAATAATTCTACCAAAAATGAAAATAATGAGACAATCATCAATGAGGAAAACTTCACACTAAATAGTGTTCAGCACACAGCAATTTTCTGTTAACTTAACGAACATTTGTTTCGTTATTAAGTGCCAGTATGGTACTTTATGAGATTGTGTGTGGGGACGAAAAATGTCTGTCCGTCTGTCTGTCTGTCCGTGTGTCTGTACGCGCCATAACTCAAATACGCTTTTTCGGATTTTCATGAAATTTGGAAAACACATTTATAATGTCAATGGGAAGAACCCTATTGATATTGAACCAAATCTGTTCACCGGTACCGGAGTAATGCCCAATTTAGTGCCTATTTTAATAGATTGTATCGGATTTCCATGAAACTTGGTATACCCATTTATGACGTCCATGAGAAGTGCCCTATTGAATTTGAACCTAATCTGTTGACCGGTACCGGAGTAAAACCCATTTTAGTGTCTACTTTAAAGGCGCAATAACTCAAATACGCTTTATCGGATATTTATGAAACTTCGTATACGCATTTATAATGTCCATGGGAAGACGTTTATTGATATTGAACCAAATCGGTTGGCCAGTACCGGAATAATGCCCAATTTAGTGTTTTTATGTTAATATATAAGAAGTCCCGATAACTCAAATATGCTTTATTGGATTTTCCTGAAATTTTGTATACCCATTTATAATGTACGTGGAAAGACGTCTACTGATATTGGACCAAATCGGTAGACCGGTACCGGAGTAAAACCCAATTTAGTGTATATTTTAAATACGCTTTACCGGATTTTTATGAAACTTGGTATACACATTTATAATGTCCATGGGAAGACGTCTATTCATAATGGATAAAATTGGTTGACCTGTTTCGGAGTAATGCTCAATTTAGTGCCTATTTTATGGTAATATACGTATTCGAAAGAATTTATAAAAAAATGAAAATCAGTTATCTTGACAACATAGCCTATTGTTTTACTGTGATCTTATAAGGCCTTGGAAATTAAAATACAGGTAGCTTTGACAAAAAACACTATTGATTTGCATGCGCTTATCCAACTAGACCGTTAAAATGACCCAGGTGGCCGAGATGGTAGACCTTTCTTCTTCGGTAAGTCCTGCTTAATGAATAAATCTGGAGCTTAACTTGGAAATCAATTTAAAAAAAACACATTCTGCATATCATAATTGTAGTCATAACTGATTAAAGAAAAACATACTGGCACTTTGTTACATCAGTTTACGTGATTTTTATTAGGAAGTAGAAGTGTCTTAGCTGACTATGGTTTTTATTTTCATATATTAGAAAGCTTTCTAGGGTATATGGGAATTTTAGAATAACCAAAGTGGGCATTCCTGTAAAACTGAACGCACTTCTCCATTAGACTAAACTAGAGCACGATAAGTCTCGATTATTAGGCCTAATATCTAGTTCTTCTAGATATTTCCAACTCAGACTGTTAGATAATCTAACGAAGTTTAACAATGAAAAAAGACTGAAAGAACTTTGTCCAGTCATTTCAGTTACTCTCATTTCCGCCTCCCCACACATGCCGAGGCACATCTCTCGTCTGTATCTAACAAAGATAGCCTACTGTAAGGTATATCCCATATATTCTGGCATCAAAGTGGTCATATGTTAAACTCCAACTGTTTGTTAGGTTCTATTAAAAGCTTCCATAGGATAAATGCATAGCCTAAATACAGTCAACAGCAGGTTTGATGGGTGGAAACATACTTGGAAACGTTGATGCTACCGTCATTATTAACGTTGGGTCAGAAATCTGTTGTTCTATGCGTTTTTACTCACTAATAGCTACTGTAAATTGTCATTTTCTGTATCCTCTATGAATTAAAACCATTTTAAACCTTTCAGTGCTGAATTTATATATTATATTTAAGCAGTCATCAATTAATTTTTAGTGGACTTTTAAGTTTAAAATTGATGATTCTATGATTGACATATTGTAATACAAAGATAAAATACATTTCACATGAAGCAATATCTAATTTTGTATCTCTGTTTTTATATAATATTTTGAAATTACGAATTTATACGTCAGTAGCAGTGAAAAGGTTAAAATTTAATTTATGCCACCAGAATTCTATTTACGGTAGACCAAACCTATATATTTTTCATTTTCCTTCTGATCCTATATATTTAGGTAACAGACATCTTTGAAGCTTGATCTATTGTAGGCATGCTGGAAAGAAAAGCTTCGGCCTGAAGTAAAGTTCTGTTCTGCCATGGTTCTGCAAATCATCCATCCTTATAGTCCATATCTTTCAGACTTTAAACTAATTTAATTTTCCCGAAAACAGTCAATTGAAATTAAAAAAATTAGTGTCTATTAAGACGGTAATGTGGCATTCGTACCGATTAATTCGTACTACAATTTGACCAGGAAACATATTTGTAAAACTAACTTTTTATTACTTAAACTGGATAAGCAGAAATGTCCCTTGAGTCCCGGGAGTGATTTAGGGGGTGTTTTGTCTCAGGAATCATATTCACCTCCCAAAAATTCGTTTCAGCTTCACACCATTAATTGTTATTATCCCAATGTTATTTCTTTTGGGGAATATCAATATTATTTGTAAGGAGAAACAGAAAATTATTTGGATATGTTTTAGCCGTTGATCAACAACAGTCATGAATATAGAACATTGATTGGTAATGGGAAAATTTCGAATATTGGAGCTACGCGTAAAAAATTATCAAGGAACATCTGTAAGTAGTTCAAGTTTTAAATGCTGTTAATTGTTTATTAGTCATCAAGGTACAAGAGTGGATCAAAAAGTAACGCACAATTTTTTTTTCTTTCAAAAAGTTTAATAGGTACAATTACAAAGTCAATAAGGTACCCAATTAGTTCATCGATAGCGACGTGGGCTTTGGTTTTAAAGAAAACAAACCAATATTTTTCGTTACTTTTTACACTACTATGTCAACAACAAAACTTGATTAGGTTATGAATTGTGATATTAATTTTATAGGGCATACCTAATTCACGCGTTTCGAAAATGTGCCATATTATATCTCCCGTGAGGTTTGTCGTATTGGTCAACCTGTTTACCTAGATAAGATGGCCGTCAATTATATGTTATTAAGGAGAATTACGTATTTTAAGCTAAGATAATTATAGGAAGTATTCTTATACATTAACAATTTCGGACCTAATTATAATCCTTGCACCTAGGAACACATTTTTAACGTTGTTTCATTTAGTAAAAATTAAAACTGTAATGCTAAAGACCCCTCAGTAGCTTAAACACAGAAGTCTGGAACAGCAGGCATAATGCCACAACGCACTTTAAGTTAAGCATACTACCTCAAGACGTCAATTTCTTGTCTACGTACACTTTATGTAAAGTATGCTTAATTTGAATACATATATTCCATCATGTTATATAAACCAGGTAACACTTTAACCTAAAAGTTTGCATTTTTTTTTCAGTTACAATGTATTGTCTATGGAGCCTATTGGTCACATGACTGGGTTCCCATTTCTCTACACAAATAATTATTATTGCCAAAAAAGGGCATTGCAATTTTGAAAACCTATCAATTGTAGCACTGCTTTTATAACCTTTCTGGAATTTTGGACAAACAATATACTTTAATTACAAACATACTTTTTGTACTTTGTACACCGCATCCTTTACGGTCAAAGTTTAGCAGACCAATCAGTTGTAATAACCAAGTGCTTAAACACACTACAGTACCCATAACAGTCGAGCTTCAACTTATTTCCCAATTATGTATAGAGTAAAATAGGCAATAAACTTTTGTATATTTGTTGTACCATCTTTCAACAGCTATCCTGATGTACAATCCACATGGCGTAGAGTCCTTTATTCCTTTATGTCCTTTTTCATTTACTACTTATTCTGTAAATGTAGCAGGTTGTATTGTGATATTTTGTTCAATTTTCGGACTTAGCTTTTATTTTCAACTTTGAGGTTAACTTTATTTAATGATAATATTTTTTTATTTTAGGAGACATTTCCTCTGACACTGGGACTTGAACCCAGGACCCTTAAGGACAGCCAGTCATAGGAGAGAGATTCTATCTGGCGCTGTGAATTGAATTCTGGCGTAGCTCAGTTGGTAAGAGCATTGGCACGGATAGCCGAAGGTCCTGGGTTCAAGTCCCAGTGTCAGAGGAAATTTTCTCCTTAAAATATTATCACGTAGTGTCCAACAGTGACAACAATCTGTGGTACATGAATGCATATGCATATATCTAACTTTATTTAGTTAAGCGTTTTTTTTTATTCTACTTGCAAGCCAGCTACACCTACACTATCCTTGTGTTACAATCATCACTCGTAAATCACAGTTATTTTAATGAAAATTTCCTCAGTGATTTAAAAATTACCTTCCGCCGTCACAGTGATGGCTATAGTAGTTAAAAGATTAAGATTTCAAGTAATCCGTACTTGACCAACACTAACTTCTTATTTAGTAAAAATCCTGTCCCTTGCCGTCTGTTTTGACGTTTAATAGTAGAGATTTTCACTAAAATTGGAAAATGAGTACGATGTTTAAAGATGCAATATGTAGAATGGAGTAAGAACTCACCTTGGGCGTTGTTGGCACATCATCTGGAAGATCGAGAGGTAGCGGGCTGGTAGCCACGAATGCCTGGGGGATTGCCGAGGTCCTGGTGTCGAGGGCCAGCAAACAGAATAGGAACAGCGGTAACATGGTTGAAGTTTCCATTGTGAAAGCTGTATAGTTGAGTCTCTACAGGCAGACCGTCTGCATCTTTGTGAGAACTGGAAGCAAAACAAGAAGAATAGTGACGTAATGTAGACATTTCAGGAAGGTCGGCCACCTCTATTTTATAGCGGTGTTTACATTTAACTGTGCGAATCTGCAGGTCTACATTCTGGTGGTGATGTTTGCAGTTTTTTTTTATGAGATCCTGGGAAAGACCTCTCAACAACTTTTATTTCGAGTCTTCGCTCATCGCCAATTTAAGTGCAATGCCCGGAAGTACAATTCAGGCTGTAATGGGATGACGTGGTGTCCATATCGCTTGTGGCAGAGAGATAGTTTCTCTTACTTGACCATTCGTTCGCAATATAACACATTTAGCGTCTTATCACCATCTCCATCAATAACCTGCTTAATAACTCCAAAAACATTTCTTTGCTTGGATAAACATTTTAATTTCAAACACTTTAGTATTAATACCTCAATTTTCATGGAACGGCGGAATTGGAAATATTTTCTAACACCAACTTCTTATTTTTATTATTTATTTATTCAACTTTATTTATTCTCCATTGAACATCAAAATCATGTCAGGAGTTCATGTTCGGTATCTATAGTCCTAACAGTAGGCAATGTAACTAGTGCTGTACAGCTGTTATCCATTGTTGTGTTCATAGTATCTGTTAACTTTAACTGATATTCAGTTTTTAATGAATGATGCAGGATGGAATACCGGCGAGTATTAAGTAAATATTCAATTCGGCATTTGCCTTTACGGCAGGGGAAATCATTACCATCTTCTTATTTAATATGCGCAATTTTGTTTTTATGCGAAATAAATTATTTAAGTTCAATGAATATACTAACAAAATTTTAAAGTTGAACTACAATTTGAAGTGTTATGAAGGATATATTTAGAAGGTTCTGCTGTTAAAGTTTCCCTGAATGTAAACTTTAAGCCATTTCCCCAAACTTTTATTTTCAGTAGGCCTATTATTTCAAGCTTTGATATGGATGGTCTTCTACAATTTTTCATGCTACATACCATAGGTCTATATAAATTTTGTACGTATGTAGTAGGCTATAAAATTTGATTAACAAAAATAAGTAAGCTATTATTTCTAAATATCAAATAATTAGTTTGCAAACTAAAATTTAATTTATGGGCTTACTATGTGCATATTAGAAAATTGAAGCAATAAAGTAAAACATAACAAAAATTCAGAATAAGTTATTAAAGTTCTCATAACCATATCAGAAATAATAATCCAGATTGTATAACTTTTGTAGAAGTTTCTGTATGGTAGGCTTATTCTTTACTCTACTTAACATGGAATCATAACATGTAATTGAGTTATCGTGTCGACTTTCATATACCGAAGGAAAGGTATGTACAAAATCGACATTTTACTAGTCCCCCCTTAATTTGAATGTTTTGTGTAGTTTAGACGCTGCTTGAGAGTGGAATGAGAACGCACAAATGATTACGGACTCGCGACTGCGCAGCAGGAGCGAATTTATCTGATGAAACTAGCCAACTCGAGTTGGATTTATTAAGACTATTCCATGAATAAAATTGTAACGGATTGTAAAAATAATAATTACTTTCGTGCTTTATTAATATGAAAACAAAACTAACAGCTGCGAGATCACGGCGTACTATGAATCAACCATCCATGTATCGATTCGGGGTTACCATGTTGTGATCAGTGCTACCAATTGTGCATATAAGATATAATTAACTTAATGTAGGTAAGCTGATAGCAGAACAGAATAAAAGCACACGAACTGGCTTGCACCTAATCGAAACTGTGTTTTAACCAATGTACATTTATATTATTTCGATTTCCAAACAAGTTATGTTGTATAAAATAATCTATTTTTGTGCTACTTAGTGGGAATGTGTGACATATTTATCACGGCACATTAATGCTTGCGTGTCCAGTAACGAACTTACCATTTTATCAGGTAAAATCCCTTCCTCATATTAATAGCAAGCATTTTATGAGATAAACGATCGTGATTGGTCTATAACCGAGGAATTGCTAAACGTTATTGGTCAATATTAATCACGCGGCATATGAGTGGAATAGTCATTATTATATCGTCTAACGCAAAAAGTAATTACAAATTAGTTCAGGGTAAATAACTGTGTTAAATGAATTTATGGACGAATTAAGTTAATTTTACCATCCGTGATAAATAAATAATATAATACATGAAATAAAGTACAATTCATAAAATGTATGTAGGATTATTCAGATTCTTTGTTACAACCTTCTAGGTGTTAATTGAATGCATTTAAATACACTGACCGGCAAAAAAAAACCGTTCACTGTAAAATTTGTTGTACTTTTAAGATTAAACATAATTTTGATTGGATGTTTATACATTGTTTTTGCTGAGAATTAATTATTATTTTTAATGGATCATTAGCTATAGATACAGCATATCTGCTTTCTTCATATCTTCACTTTATCACCAAACAAAACAAAAAAAGTCGCAATACGGTGATTCCAATATGAAGCACTAGCTTGTCGTACACATTGCTAGGTAATGTTGTATTGCGTCATTTCCTTCCAAACTGAACGGAAACTGTCTCCCTTCGCAACGCAGTGATTCTGTCAGTAAGTTTAGTTGAAATTAATGTCTCTCAGTCCTGAAGACTTTGCCAAAGCTGTTGCTAAAATTAATGATGGATGCAGCCTCCGTTATGCCCCTGCAACCTTAGGCTCACCATTCACCACGGTGCAAGAGGAAAAATGGGGAATTAAATGTGAAATGTGTCATTACATTTTAATCTTAAAAACGTATACAATTGCAGTAATTTTATTTCAAGCACTGGGCCTACTACATAATTTTTATTTAAACTTAATTTTTTTTAAATTCTTTAAGTGAGCGGTTTTCTTTGCCGGTCAGTGTAGATACAGGGTTTTGAAGGTACACCAAGATTGATTCTTGAGCTGATTTCTGTAGGCTTAAGTAACATTGCAGACTCTAAATAGTAGCTTTTTGTTACTTCATTAATTAAAATAGTATTTAGCTTGTGTGGTATGCCAATTCAGATACAAGATCACCTCACATGAGCCTTTCAGAAAAATTTCAGAACCTTTTCAGAAAATTTTAATGCAAACACCTTGCTGGAATTCATTTTCAATCGCTGCTGGGTATTCTTTCAATAATTTTTAGAAGATATATCACTATTATAAACCTAAACCACTATACAAAAGTTGGATATTTGGGGAGGGGGAGGTTCCGGATAATTTACCCCTTTGGCACGTGAGGAACTGTGGCTTTATCAATACAAATTAGCCGTAAGTTTAGGGGACTTATAGCCGTTGTTGATTAGACCACATCGGGTGTAGATCCATTATATATATGTAAATATAGTTATTTTACAAACCAAGGCTTGCAGATATTCTAAAAAAGAAGCATTTCCGACATGGGTTCCGGCTATAAGAATACTGGATTCAATAAGCAGTAGTTTAAGTTTAACTCGTTTTGTTGGAAAATATAAAAATCGTTCAGTAGCCATCCAAAAGAAATACCGAAGGAGGTTGCAGAGGCGGTAGCGTAATAGGCTAGCACTCGGGAGATCTCGAGTTCGTATAATATCATCATTAAAATTTAGTAGCCTATTATGTAGTTCAAATAAAAAAGCCATAACACATCAATCGTAACAGGTGCTCATCAATAGCCTATATCCATATCAAACGAAGCCTATATGCATATAAAGCCTGTATAAGTGAAGTCAAAATTAAAAGTAAAAATAATAAAAGAAAGAAAAGAGGTTCAAAAAGAAGAGATTTTCAATTCGATCCTTATTTCTGAGTAGGGTAGGCCTATATATTTGCCGATTGGTCCAGACTGATTCGAGTTCGCATTCCGGCTGATTCATTGGTGGTCCTGTAAAATGTAAAATGTAAGCTTATGGAGTAATTTACTTACGATTCCCAAATTCTAGGCCCTTATACAGCCTTCCGACTTTTGGCTGCATGGTTATATGACCAATGGACTTTTTCTTCGGTGGCATTTAAATAATTCTTGAAAATAAAAAAAGTAGCTTCGAGAACGGCGAAAAAGAGGGAAAGGGCCCATAGACGAAGTTCAAAATTTTGTCAAGAATGGAATAAAACTGTGAAAAGGTGAAGTGATTTTCATATGGGCCAAGGAAGCCCTTATGGTTCTTGTTGTTCTGACGAGTAAGTGTTACTGAGACGCCCTTGTGGCAGCAAAACTCAAATTGACAACCAAAAAGGCTGAAAATAAGTGTACTTAATCGTTGATAACCAATCCAATATGTTATATACCCAGTGGCGTACCAAGGGGGGTGCGAACGGGGCGGCCGCACCGGGCGCCGTAAAGGAGGGGGGCGCCAAAATTGAAAAACATCTTTTTTTAGTTTAAGAAAAAATAATTTCTTTCAGGCAAAATATACGGTTTTATTAGTGAAATATTCTTTATTACTTTGTTAAATACTGCAGTAATACTATTTAGAAATGAAATAAACGTTTCATTTTAAACTATATGTAGACAATACGAAATAGGTTGTGGGCGTCGAGCACACAGGAAAAGTTTACGGTGTACGGGCGAAAGAAGAAAGACTAAATTATAAATAAGTTTGCATCCATCATGGCTAGGAAGGCACATTTTAAAATTTTTGTTATGACTCTGAAACTTCTTTTATCTTTATTTTTTTATTTATTTGTTAAAAAAGTAACATTATAATACAGTTTTATTTCATTCATATTTTTCTCTTTATAATGTGTTATAGTAATATACTACTTTCAAAAATAAATAATTGTGAATATTAAACTGTGTTTAAATTAAACTCATTGAACCTTGAACCTTTTAGTGTTAGGGGGCGACTACCATCTAGTTAGCCCCGGGCGCCAAGTAGCCTTGGTACGCCACTGTATATACCTGCTTATGTTTTAGTTTAATTTTTAACTTGATATTGCCTAGAACGTTGATTTTGCCCATTTTTATAAATAAACATGTTATAATAGTGTATTTTTAAGTCCCTCTCTCACTCTCCATTTTATTTTTGTTCTTGAATTGAGAAAATCGCTATTACTGAAGAGTTATATCGATATCACAAAATTATCAGAACTGAAATATCTGTGTCAAAGTATCGATATTTCGATAATATCGTTATCTATATTCCATCCCTAATAAGAGGCGCTTATACTAAGAGTTAAAACTTTTATTTGAAACAGTTTTCGCAAAAAAAAATCTGAAGGATAGTTATAAGCCTCCCATTGTTTGTAGAAACTCAGTCATGCCTGATGAACAATAAAGCTTTGCATCAGGTTGAAACAAGTGAATACTTGCTCTTTGCGAGATCTCTCATTCTATATCAAAATGTGAAGCAGAAAGTGTATTGCCCATGCTTAGGGTAAATAAATTTACGTGAGTGCATTCATATGATTTTATGTGGGTTGTGTATCCTTCGGGGATGCGATGCACGATCTGGTAATGACGTTCTCTTAATTTTTACAACAAATTTACATGAAGAGAATATATATATATATATAATATTACTAAGAGGCAACACGTTTAGTTGAAAGTTATTTGTTGTTATGTTTTTCACATCAAATTTTTAAAAACATATATATTAAAGTCGCCTTCAAAATAATATCACCCGTTATGTTTTTCACATCAGATTAAAAAAATATATATATATTAAACCGCCTTCAAAATAATACCACAAAGAAGAAGATAAAAAAATATTGAAAGCAGTTTGTTTTTTTAAAAGGTTGATTATTTAAATCTCTGACATATTGTATTCTAAATAATTCGTGTCACCTTATTTTGGCCTTCCTTTGAGGTATAGGGAAACTGCTCCTTAGCATGTCGTACAGGAGTTAGAGCATTGAGATAGTGTGAGAATGGCTCATGAACATGCAGGTCACAGTTTGTCGGCTGAACTCCTGCCAGAGTCTTGGATTGCATTATTAACTCGGACACTTTTATAGCGCCTTCTTTTATGTCCTGCATTCGCAACTCTAAATTCCACATTTACTTATTTACTCAAACGCTTGCGCTGGAAACTGCACAAACGCGAAATTAGGCTGTAATTTGCATTACACCGTTTTGAGAGTATTTTGTATCCCAAAGGGAAAGATGTCACAACAGAAAACTGCTAAACCAATTTGACTATGTTTTCGTGAAGAATGCAAATCGATCTGAATACTCTTCCGTATTGAAGAGTTCAACACACCTAAACAGTGGGATAGAACTGGATTGAGTTCATATTCAACGCTATGAAAACACTGCCGTATTCAAATCGTTCTCAATACGCTAAGCGGATGTTTAATCGGCCCTCGCGTCTGTGCTGTTCATACTGTGTTTCATTAAATAAATATTATTTTTGTTTTGATTTAGTTTTTTCTTGAGAACTGTTAAAGGCTGTTAAACGAGAGACCACATAAACATGATATCAGAGCACAATTATTGGGAATTTATAATTTAAATGAGAAGATCGAAGAATACAGGGAAAAATGGAGGCAACATATTAGCAGGATGGACAAAAATAGAATTCCAGGCGTTGTAAATAAGTATAAACCCATAGGGAGAGGAGTTGTGGGACGGCCGAGAAAGAGATGGAGCTAATCATTAGAGACCGGATTTTAAAAGGAAAATTTTCACTCAAAGAAGGACGAAAAAAGGGAAAATTATTGCCATAAAAGGTGGGAAAAAAGGAAAAATTATTGCCAAAAAGAGGTGGGGGGAAAAAGGGATATAAATGTAAGAGAGTGTAAAAATTGAACACAGAGATACATGTTTGTTTTATGTAAAGCCTTTGCTTGCTCTACAGCTGCTGATTCTGTAACATCTAATGAATGAAGAAATTTTTTGATCTTGTTGAAATTCTCACAGAGGAAAATAGCACACGAAATCCATGTTCCCCCACCTTGATATAATGGGAAATTTAGTCAATGGCAAGCCTGTGATTTCCCTGAAACGCTCTATTCTGCTGGGAGGAATTATTTTTTCAATTGTGAATCAGTGAAAACAATTTTTAATATTTTCATATTACCAAATACTTGGTCATTACGAATTTTTCAAAATAAATTAGCAAAAAAGGTACTGGAAAGGGAAAATTCCTAAAAAAAGGGGAGATGAGCCTAAAAAAGGAAAAAAATGGACGTTAAAACCAGGTCATTTGCAATTGAAACTTACTCAGTAATGTCCTGTTCAATTTTATCACGTTTTGTGATTATATAAAAAAGGAATTCCCTTTAAAATCCGGTCTCTACTAATCATGTGAAGTCGAAACAGGCAGGAAAATGCCTAAGCCTTGAAGTGAAGATGAAGATGAGGATGTTTTAGTTTTTTTTTTTTTTTTTTTTTGTTAAAAATTTACCCTAGTTCAAGGCAATGAAACAAAGTACCGTAGGTGAGCAGGTGATCAGGTCACACAGAAGTTTTACACGCCGTTACATTTTTCCTGCGTATTAAAGGCTGTTTTGTGGCTGAAACGCGGTAATAACTAATACCTGAAGGGATAACACAACCGCAAATACCTCAACACACAATTCTGATCTTTTTTTTTCAAAGTGAATTTCCATTAAACTTTTTACACCTCTTAGGTGTCTTGGGGTTTTTTATTTCCCCAATAGTAAAGGCAAATGCCGAATTGGATATTCATTTACCATGAATCGTCCCCATTATTTCATTCTGTATCATGTTCATTAAAATTAGTATCAGTTGAAATTTAATAGGTGTCGACATGGGGGGGGGGGAAAGGGAAGCAGGTGCCCCCCTGGAATGTCTTATTGGTCTCATTAAGTTTTTTTGTAGGCCTGCTCTATGTCTCCTGGTCTATGTCTGCAATTGTCGAAGGGAGAATAAAATATATATATATATACACTGAGTTTAGCAAGTTTGTAATAACTGCATCATTGTATTTATAATAATCTTTCATTAAGGCTATTACTCAGGGTAAATTACTCAGAAGTACATAATCTGTTAATTTAAAAACTTCGCAGCCTCGTCGGATTCAGCTGGTGTTCAAAACTAGGGATAAGGAAACCATGTGAATATTAATGTATTTAGTTTTTCAATTGATAACAATACAACACTGATACCTGCCTCATAACTTATCACTTGAATTTGGATTAACCTCATTGAGAATTTCACTTACAGTGCAGTTATTTAATTTACTGTGGTAATATTACTATTGTCCGCCGGCGTGGTCTTGTGGTTAGCGCCGCTGACTATAGATCCGTCGGCCCGGGTTCGATCCCCGGTACCTCCTCGGATTTTTCTGAAGTAGGGAGGTCTGGTAGGGGTGCACTCAGCCTCGTGATTCAAATTGAGGAGCTACTTGATGGAGAAGTAGTGGCTCCGGTCATGAAAACCACCATTAACGGCCGAGGGTGTCGGCATGCTGACCACATGCCCCCCAATCCTGCCGTCTGCCAACAGTAGATGACACAGCGGTCGGGTGGTAGGCCAAGTCCCTCCAGGGATGTAGCGCCACGGTGCAGTGTGTAATATCACTATTGTTATTCATAGTAGTACATTAATTCTTAATATTACAGACTACTTTATAGAGCCTAATAAGTAAGAATCATTGAGTTGGCTCTGTCACCCTTAATACATTTCCTGGCCACGCTCCTGTTTGAAATAATAGAGTCGACATTTCTCAACAGTTTACTGGTTTGAAACGAGCCATGAATTCGCCAAGTCTCGTTGCTGTATGTTTCTTATTCTGTTAAAATGATTCATTACCTCATCCGCCAATAAACCATCTTGAAGATCTCGAAATACGGCGATCTGAAGCAGTTTTTCTATTTTCTATCTTGTATTTTCCGTACCTTATTAAATTACACTGGCAAAAACTCTGGAACATACTTCATTTACCGTATTCGGTCGGGTGACGTTAGATTATAACGTATGAGAAAATACGCTATGGCAAAAATTATCTTTTTATGAGGACGGTAGTGGCAATAGAAAAAGAATGAGCAATAGCTGATGTAGCCTTGGCAATAAAGATGGTCGTGCCAAAGATTCCTGTTTTGACAATTATGAAATGACAAATTAGATAATAAGCACTGAAAGCTTAAGCATGCAAGGAATGAAGCCGAGGCGGTAGATAAGTTGCTCATGAGGATTCAGCTGGCAGACTGGACTGAACATTCCTGCTCGATTCCTGGAAGTCAGTGCAAAGTTTCTCACGCACTCACCTTCACTCTATTATCACAACTATGCAAATAACCAGCGCGACAAACTACTCGGACAGTCGTTTTTGTCCCATACTTCTATCATGAAAGTTAAAAGGGGACATACAGGTTTGAGTACTGAGATATGTGAATTTCATTTTTTTTTTCAGCAGTGAATTGCTCTACAACCTCGTAATCTGACAAGCTCTTTATTGACTAATTGTAAAATTGCATATTATTTCCGGAATTAATTGTCTGTTACTGTTACGGGTAATTATCGTTACAAAATGGCAGCCACGTTTCATGCACGAAATCCCGTTTCCGTGATAATTTCCACAAAATATCAATATTTCTGAGTGATTCTATTTTGTCTATGTTTTTCTTCATAACGTATGAATACTTTACAATCATTGATTTAACATTAATAGTTTATTTCAAATACATATATTTAATGTACAAGAAAATGTAAAAAAGTTACTCTCCATGGCTTTATTTTAAAAATAGTTATACTGTAGGCCTACATATTCCAAAGCTTGTAAATGATATTGTTCATATAATATTCACATTATTGATATTCAACTGATGTTCAAATATTGACATTTGTGGAAATTATTTCGGAAACGACATTTCAGTGCTGGAAATATGGAAGCCATTTTGTAACAATAATTACCCATAATTGTAGCAGTTTAATTAATTATGAAAATAATATGTAGTTGCAGACGTAGTCAATAAAGAACACAACATAAGGAAACATGGTTACAGAGCAATTCATTACTGAGAAACAAAATAATGGATTTCATCTATTTCTCAGTACCCAAACCTTTACGTTCCCCCTTAAATGTTCTTTTGATACTTACCGATGTTGGGAACAGATAGGCAATTTTGCTATAAGAAGATTGACTCTAGATTAATTTCATCTTTCAATTCGTTGTACTATATTATTTTTTGTAAAATCTTTCTCAGATGATGGTTTCTTATTTCAATCAAAGTAACCTTTCTTCATTTCGAACTTTTCTCATCCACACCATATAATACAGATACTGATATAATCACAAATCCAATTTCAATGAATACGTGATCTCAAAAGCGTTCAGTAAAAGGATCTCTATACTGGCCTTGGAGATCCTTAGGGTTCTAGGAGCTTGAGACTCCCAGTGTTTGAGACATTCGGCTCACGAAGGTGGTAAGTTTTCAGCCTTATGTACCGGCCGCCTAGGGGTTGCCCTTGGTACTCATTGCCAAGTGCCACCAGAATGGCAAGAAACATTAGAGAATGTGTCTACCCCAGGGCCTCAGTGCCACCAGAAGAACTATGAATTGAAAAATTCCAATTACCTTCTCGGGGATTGAACCCGCGACCTTCGGGTTCGCAGCACATTCTGAATTAACATCAAAAGCTTTTATGGGGGTTGAAATAAGAATGATAGGCCTAATACTTTTATGCGTGCCATTTCTTTGTTATGAAGATATTTCATACGTGTTTTATACCAATGTTTAAATTATAATTCGTTTACTTCTGTCCAATAACTCGAACGAATCTTCAATAATAATTATGAAGCGGAAATTCCGTGATAAAAAAAATGACAGTTATATTGTGGTTCACTTTGGTCATCTATATTCGTAGACAGTTGTCTGTAAGTAAACAGGCCCTATTTAATTGATCGTTATATTGCTCTGCCTATAGATAACAATATACTGTAAGGATTACTTTCCATATAATAAAAATACAATAATTGGAAATGCATAAATTAACGACCGATTTTATTTACATTAAAGCAAACTGAAAATCAGGGGTTGAATCCCGTCCAGGGACAAATTTTCCTCGCTAGAATTTGAGGCTCATGATGGAATGTCAAGCATGGATTTTTGTCTTTATAATTTTCACGAACCAAGAATAAGAACAACAATCACAAGGACTGGCACTAAATATCAATTATAAAAATGATTTACCGGGGTGCGCGGGCAAAGAGAGTTAAGTCCACTTTCTTGTTACTGAGAATTAGAGTGACTTAACACACTATACCAGCCTAACATAGCTTTAGAGATGGATAAACCCATGAGGCACACATCCATAACTACCGTACAATTTTGAATATGACTTACTGGACTTAACACAAATGTAGAGAATATTTTTATCTATAACTCTATGGACACATCTCAATTTTTTAGGATGGTGGACTTAACTCTCTTTGCCCGCGCACCCCGGTTATCTTTCTCTCATTAATTGTAAGCTTACGGACTGTTTTTGTTTCCACATTAATGTGGCAGCTTATAAAAACTTGCACGAATGAACTTGGGGGGGGGGGTTATCCATACCCCTACAGAATACAAGCGATTCCATTATTATGGGTTGACTTGATGCTGCTGTTACAGTGATCGGGACTTGCAGCTTAATGTGGATTCTGAACCACAGTGGGCATATGTATGCTTCATTTAACATGAATTGTCAATGATGAAGACAGCGGTTATCCGTTCGATTTTTCAAGACAAGCTGGATATAATGTAGACATTTTTGCTCATGTTTTAAGGAGAGCGTAAAAAAGGATAACTTTAAAACTTATATTTCAAAAGCATATAAACTTTTGGAAATTAAATTTGGCATGGTTAATCTGCATTAAGTCTGCGTTATTAAGTTTCTTTTTAAATGTTTTAAATTTTATTTTGAGCCATGTAGCTATTTTTGAAAGTTACATGATTTTTATGCAATCCAACAGCGTTTACATGCTAACGTTCTTAAATATTTGAATTTGTAGATAAATCTTACATGAATTTGTTAGCAACATCCCTATCTGCAGCAATATCCCTAGGATCTTCATGCTATATCTCCAGATAAATTAATTTAAAATTTTTACAAAAGGTAGGCTACTAAAAATTTAAGATTTTTTTTAGAGAAAAAATATTTTTAAAGAACTACACGAGCTATAAAAACAAATTTAGTTCATTTTGTTGAGGTGGATGAACTACACAATCCTGCAAAATTCCATTATAATATCTTGAGCAGTTCTCGGCAAAATTCCATTATATTATCTTGAACAGTTCTTGAGTTATGATGTAAACGCTTTTTAAAACTTCTAGGCGACAAAACTACCTCTTTACTTGCTTAAGCAAGTGTCGCCAAATCAAGATCCGTGTTTTAGACGTAGAACGCCATACGTATTGATATCGATGTATCTTTTTAATTATACAAACTTATAACTGTTATAATTTCATGGTATGCAAAAGAGCACACGGAGTTTGTCTGTATTATGTGATACATTTGGAAAAAGTGATTCTGCCATATAAATAACTTTTAAACAATTTATAAAATGGATGTAAAATTCAAATCTAATTTCTTTTAAAGTGAGTAGTGTTTACATAACAAAATAGGCTAACTTATTATATGTTTCCGATACTCTTATTGCTTGATTACACTATTAACCGTATTTTGAAATAATGTTTCTGTAAAAAATGCAGAAACTTTCGCGGTTTAGGGAAAAATAATGTTAGATGAATTATATCAAATTTCAGATTCTGGGATGTTGTTGCATGAATTAGTCATGAGAAAAATATTACGTCAAATCAATATTTCTACTTCATGAATTAATAGAACACATTATCGGATTCTAACAGTTCCATTAATTTTAAAAAGTAATATAAGAAAAGTAATCCGAATTCAAACACTGTTAACAATATAGTTACAGTGATATATAATTACAATATAATGACAGAGTACGAAAATAAAACCTTTTTATTGATCTTTACAGTACCTCTAAACTATTAAAGAGACAAACAAACGTACGTGGGAATACTGTTGGAACCACTGTACCGTTCGAACTAAATCAAGTGACTAAAGTTTTAAAACTAAAGTTTAAAAACATTATTTATAAACTTTACCAAAATTTTATTTGCTCAGTCAACAACAAAATCGAATTAGAATTCTTCGTAGTCTACAAGGTAATATTTTCAATTAATATATATATATATATATATATATATATATATATATATATATATATATATATATAATAACATGATGTTTCATGTCCATTGTTCAAATTTTTTAATGAAAATAAAATGAATTTTATAGAATAGAAGTTTAAATATAAAAAAAACTGTATTATGTGCTGAATATAACTTCTTATGTGGTTACTGTGTAATACGGAATTTTAATATTAAATGATGATAGAATGCAGTCGAAAAGTTAAAATTTTGAAAAAGTTTGAACTAGGATAAGCTTTAATCTACCCTCCGTGATTTCGCGAAGATCATACAATAGTTCATACCGTACTTCGAGATAATTGTTCTTGATCACTAATCACTTGATCGGCTTACCTGCAGGCGCGAGAAATGCAGCACCACACTACACACTTACACTGTTCTTGTCTGATTGAGACAGTGACGATACTGGAGAAGAAGTCCTGCTATATACGCGTCCCCCCCCCCACCAAGCCACCAGTCGGCACCCTTCTCATGTACAAACTACTCCTTGTTTGTTTACATTACCCATTTAAACATAATATACCGGCTTTATGATCCGATGAATATATTATCTTGTAGCATTGATTCTTAATAAGTTACCGTCCGTTTCGCACATGCTGTAAAATTTATCTGTGGAATTTTTTCCCAAATAATAGGCAAAGTGTAAGCTCAATCTCAGTCTATACCAGGGATGGGCAACCTTTGGAAAGATGCGGGCTAAACTTTACGATATTTATGAAGTCGCGGGCCGTAGATAATAGGTAGTTGTGAAAAAATAATCGTGATACGGTTTTTTTATATTTACAAATCATAATGTTAAAGATACATGAATGAGAACAATATCGAACTGATTAGGTATTTACTTACAATCAGCAGAAATTAATGAGAAGCTTGAGCTTTTACTCGGGAAACAAGATAATCAATGTTGGCATCAATCCCACAAATACACAAGCGCAGAGTGTTTTCAAAATTTTCATCTGTAAGTCTGGTTCGATCCTTTGATTTAGGCTTATTGCAGCATTTTTCTAGCGCTGACCGGGAGGAACACCCTCGTCGTTCAGGCTTTTGTTCCCCCCCCCCCCCCTTGTTGGCGAGAACCGTTAATATTTACTTTTTCGAGCGCGATTTTAGAATGTTCCGCGGGCCGGATCTAAAGTCGGGGCGGGCCACATCCGGCCCGCGGGCCGGGCGTTGCCCATATGTGGTCTATACTATAGTTCTGTAAACAGTAGATCTCGCGTCTAAAATATCTAAGATCTGCTCTTCATCTTGAAACGGAAACAAAAAATAAAAATCCTTACACATACCGGTACGTCATTTTTAACGCCTTCAAATTGGAATTAAAATCGAACAACGCTTTTTATTAGACCATTACTGCGGAACAAACAAGTTTACAAACAGACGAAATGCCGAACGGTCGAGTTAAAACAGGACCTCACTTTGCTTGGTCAAATACTTAGTAATTATATACCAAGGAATATTTTTAGAATATCATTATGAAGAAACCTTCAGATTAATTACATCAGTATAACAAGAGGAAGGATAATTAAAATATATTTTCTTTTAAAGAAACTTTAACCAGGATTTAACTACAATGATATATGGATGTGATTTATATTCAATGTAGAAAAACTCAGTAAACTAATTTTAATTTCTGCTCAAGAGATCGAAAAAATCTTAATATGAATGGAGTTGGTTGAATTCCGTTGTGGGTTTCAAAACAAAACAAGAATTCATTAAACTGCACTATTTAAAAACATTCTTGATAGTAGTATTAATTATTATTACTATTTTTTTAATATTATTATCATCAATATCATTATAATTTGGCCTATCATTGCCATTAACTTCATCGTCATCATCACCATCGTCCATAACATTTGTAAGAAATCAACAGTAGGTTTGTGCTGTTTTATAGCGCAATTTTTAATTTATTTCTTAGGATTTTATGAACCGTTTATAAATATTGTGGGAAATATTGTGTTTATCCTTGATAATAAGATACAAGTACACTTTGGTACTTGCATAAACTAAAATAGAAAGCAATAAAGCAATAAGTTAAAGCATTGGCTTTTATAGTAGGTGACCTTAGGGTAAGTAATCTAACCAGAGATTCGTAGACTAGGGGCTACAAAACTTCTAAAGAAAATTAAGAAAGAGCTCAAGGATTTTGTCGGCGAGAAAACCTTGGTTGTTAAAAAATGGTTTATAAAAATAAGTACAAAATGTTACTTCTGTTATGTATTTGTTTAATGATATTTTTATAATTACTTCATAATTTTTCTGCTATTGATTGCTATTAACACCGAATCAGAACCAGAAAGAAAGCTGCAGAGCAATAATTAAAATATTGCTTAGACTTTTTAGTGTTCGGAAAGCCTAATTAAATTCAAGATTACAATGGCAGAAGGCTTAGAGGAAGAGACACATACAGACTATTACTGACGAATATGGAACATATTATTAAACAGAGCATTGCTTTTGCAAAACTCTAAAAATATGTGGATTATTCCAAAGTTTTATTCTATTTATGTTTTTTCTGGTAACGTCTAAAGTCTTTGGCTGCATTATAACATTTTCAAGAGCTCATATTCAGTTATACCAAGGTTAATAAAACATAATCTCACAATAAAATTGTAAACGTGTTAGAAAATTAATGCTGTTGGCAGCGAAAAGAATGAAACTAAATAATGGAATGTCTAAATCCCTTTACAAAAGTTAACATTGATGCAAATGGCCAAGAAAGAAATTCAGGATTATAAGGAGTTATCAGTATCAGTCGCCCATTTTTCGTATTTAATGCAAGTAATTCTTTTTTAACGTCTTTAAGATCTCATTTTTAATGTATTCCAATTGTAAAGTCAATTACATCCATCCGAATACAATTTCTCCCAAACTCACAAGATAGATCAGTTATGCGCCTATTTGCTGTGAGATGGTTATGGCTCTTGCACTGAACGGAACGAATTGATTTATTATCAGACTAGCTTAAAAAAATCCGTAGATTAATGATGTTTCAAGCTTGTATTAGATGCTTTCCGCAGTTTTTATTAAATATAACAAATGAATTTCTTGTTCATGTTACGATTTATTTAAAAAATAGCAAGGTCAATTTGTTTGAATACCATATTGCATTAGTATCCTCTGTATGTCTTAACTCCAGGAATTTACAAAGAACAACGATTTTGACTTAATACTTGAGTAAAGATCTCGCACGAAATCTGTGCCGATGACGACCGTTATTCGCTAGAGAGAGACATGCTATTGTGCGAGAGAGAGAGAGAGAGAGAGAGAGGTAGGTGTCTTGCTACACATATAGAAAGGGAGGTACTGTCGTGCGAGAGAGATAGGTAGCAGGCCAGTCGACGCTACAGTCCCCACGAAAACACAATGCAATGACGTAGACAATCGGCACAGATTTCGTGCGGGATCTTTAGATGTGACTAAAACGTATCTTGCGGACTTTTAGTATCGTTAGTGGTTTCGGTTTTCTGTTAGTATAGGAACTTTCGTAACCTGGTCCTTAACCCGGGGGTTTATAATAATTATTATTGCTCTGTGGCGCTACATCCCTGGAGGGACTTGGCCTACCACCCGACCGCTGCGTCATCTCCCGTAGGCAGATGGCAGGATTGGGGGGCATGTGGTCAGCATGCCGACACCCACGGCCGTTATTGGTGGTTTTTCATGACCGGAGCCGCTACTTCTCTATCAAGTAGCTCCTCAATTTGGAATCACGAGGCTGAGTGCACCCCTACCAGACCTCCCTACCTCAGAAAAATCCGAGGAGGTACCGGGAATCGAACCCGGGCCGACCACAAGACCACGCTGGCGGACAATAATTATTATTACTGCTACTATTATCATATCATCTTTTTCAACGATCACTAGACGCTTAGTAAATCGACATTTACCTAGATATTATGTAGGCCTATTCTGATATGAAATAAAATAATTGAGTATTATTTGTATGATAATGTCTATGTATCAACTTTTTATTCAAAACTATGTCCTAAGAAACTATTGAAGGGATAAAACCTAATACACTCGAGGACATACCGGAGTCTTGTTTCGGGCCTACAGATCCGTAGTGAGCACAGGATCCTAGAGGCTTGAATTTGGTACAAGTAAGAAAATTATTTCTTATAAACATGCAGTAAATTTGTTGAAGATGTTGTTAACATCTACTAGTTGTTAATATTTACATTTACTGATGTTTTCACTAAAAGCTATAAATTCCACTGGAATTACAATGCATAGTCTAATGGCAAAATCGACCTTCCAGTTTAAAAATCGGCGGGTATGTTTTGCAAAGATTTGTGTACGAGAAATCCTTCCTTTCGCGATTCAAGAAAATAGTAACATGATACGTGGTCATGAAAGCTATCTACAGTGGTTGATCTGAACTTTCATTTTTTCGAATGTTCGTCAAAAGTAAGGCAAATAAATTACTCCGTAGAATTAAAATTCTCATTTCCATACAAATCAGAATTTAAATGCCGTATCTTTACACAATATTCCATAGCATTGTGTTTATTTCAGAATGATCCTAGGCTATAGTTTTATACTGGGTTCAATGCAAACGTTTCAGAATAGCATCTATTAAATAACTTATGTTAAACATTTGTATTCGTTGTAATATTAAGACATGATAGAAGTGTTGACTTAGTCAATTTGGTCAAAAAGTGCAATATTTGGGTTTTAGTGTAAAAAAATCAAGTGTAACCTAATAAATGTGCAAAATTGTAGACCTATGCTGTTTGGACGCAGGGAACAGATGCTGCTGACACAATTTTCAAACCTCATTGTGCTTCCAACTGCCAGTGCATATAAATTTTAGGCCTAATCGTCTGTTTTCTCGGTTTCAATTCCCATGTTATTTTGCCACGTTAGTTAAGTGTGCAAAATATCATGTATCTACGGAAAATAGATTATAAAATCACTCCCAACACATCGGTCATCCCTTAATTTTAAAGATTCTAGGACTTTTTAATATCTTAGCTCTTCACATTTATCCAAGACTGCGAAAACGTTAGGCCTTCTCGTGAGTTTGTTTGCCTTCATGTGGCTCATAGTACTATCCCCGTATTTTCACCTCCCGATACTTCTTCCTGTGCCACCCACTATATTGTGCTCTTCGGATGGTATAATTATGACTCGGAGCATTCTGACAATATTTACTTATGTATTTTTTATGTTGAGAATATAACAGGCTCATTGCCCAATTACAATATTCTCTTATACCAATTACACCAGCTTGACAACACTAATATTAGATATTTAATGTTTTATTAAAAATATTTAAACTAATACAACTAAAAAACACAAAAAAGAAACAAGAAACACGTACAATATGAATATTACACAATGAAGGGAACAGATCAAAACATATATATATATATATATGTATATGTATGTATATACAAATGTATATATATATACTTATACATATAGAGCATATTTAAATTAGAACTTTTTAAAATGATTACTATTTTTAAGTTTTCAATTTTTTTCAGATACTTTTAAATTGCTTATCGTTAGTATTAAATATTTGTCCATTAAATATATTGTCCATTTTGTGCAATTGATTGTATAGAAACCCCACCATAATATGGCCGTCCATGCTGTACAGTACAAACAGAGCGTAGAATCTTTGAATGATGGTGAAACTGGTATGATTCAAGTTAGAGATAAGGTAAAACAACGCAATAACTTCCAGTACAAAAAAGAGACAAACTTTGAGGACAAAACTACCCAAGGAAATAACCAATCAATGAAAACTGTATTTGACAATACAGAGAAAAGTCGTAATGGGATAGAAACTAATGATATCGCCGGTTCAACAAACCCTAGTTCATCGGACTCATCATGGACAAGAGACAAATGGAGTCAAGTGGTGCTTAGAAAAATACGTGCTTTCGTGATAAGAAACAACGATGGCGAAAATACAAAGCCCAGTAATTTACAAGGAGTTCCTAAGTTTGTGCCTTTTCATGTTTCCAGGCTAGCACCTGAATCTCAAGTTCAAAAGGTGATAGATTTCCTGAAACCAAAAATTCCTGAGGTCACATGCGACCAGCTAAATTCCAAACAACCCGAGCAGTACGCCTCTTTTAAAGTCAATGTACATGAACAGAATGCGGAATCAGAGATGAACTCTGAACTATGGCCAAGAAATACCTGTGTTCGTTATTTTTTAATGTTTCGAACAAACAAGGACAATCTAACCTAACTGGGCTCAATGACAAGGCAAAGAGTGCGATTCATCCATTATGCAACAATACGACCAAGGCAGACAATATTTTAAGCATATTTTATAATAATCAATGTTTACGTAACAAGAATGATTTGTTCAGTGTATTCTTATTAGCGCTTACTTTCAATGTACTATGTTTTGTAGAACATTGGATGACTGAGGAGGAGCTCATTTTAATTAGGCCTAACTTTAAGGGTTATGTTCTGGCCAGCTTTTATGCAAGAACGAATTTTATACATGGGGGCACAGTTACGCGTTTATTTTTTAGGAACAGTTTTGATTTTATTGCTTTAGATTTACTTCAGTACTTCGTTGAGAAGCAGTTTGAGACCTGTGGTATTTTAATAAAAATCATTTAATGTAATCGTTGTTACAATATATAGATCGCTCTCTGGCCTTTCATCTGTGTTTCTTGATAAGTTGGAATGCTTACTTAGTCTTTTATCCAAACTCAAAGCACATATAATAATCACAGGTGATTTTAATGTAGATTTTCTAACAGTTGGAGTTGAAGCATCTTCCGGGCTGTGGGCCGTGGTCCAAAGGCAAAATTACAAGTCTCGCCAGACGTTTCGCTCCCGAAACGAAACGTCTGGCGAGACTTGTAATTTTGCCTTTGGACCACGGCCCACAGCCCGGAAGATGCTTCAACTCCAAGATTCCGGCCGTGAAAGCCTCAGATTAACTATTTTCTAACAGATTCCAATGACTTCTCCTTAAAATAATATTTTTAGATATTACGATTGTTATCTGTCAGGAAGCCAACCAGAGGTAGAACTTGCTTGGATAACTTGTTTACCAACATTCCCCCTGAACTTTGAAAAGTTCAGGTTGATGACCACGGGTTATCCGACCATAAGTCTATTGCAGTGTAAATATCAATAACGACGGGATTCTGACAGGAATGAGTTTCCAGACCCTCTTTTGCGTAGGATAACTTACCCAGTAATAGGTCAGTTTGTTAATGTATTAATTAATACTGATGCAAATGTAAAATTTATTGAGAATTCCACAAATAAATATCGTTCGGCTTGGAAGCTTATTAAGTCCACATCTGATCCGTAGTCGACATCACTGCAAATGAATATAATAAATTTCTCATTGATCTGCCGGTAAATATGAATTCCAAATTATTACCTCCTCAAATATCAGCTACGGAACTCCTGGCTGATAATGTTCAAGTTTTTAGGCTTACTACTTTCATGTGGAGAGAAGTGAAACCCGACCAAGAGTTCAATATTATACGTGGTATGAAAAATTCCAGGACTAGAGACTATTACGGCATGACAAATAATTTTTGAAACAAATAGTTTCTTTTATTCTGATTCCATTAACTATAGCCATAAAAAATTGTTTACTAACAGACATTTTCCATAATCCCTTAAAATATCGAAAGTTATACCTATATACAAAAAAGGAGAAAATCTGATCCCAATAATTATAGACCGATTTCTCTTGTTCCCACCTTTTTCAAAAATATTTGAAAATGTAATGAAAAGACAGCTCTGCGATTATTTTGAAAAGAATTGCTTATTCTCGAGCAATCAATATAGATTTAGAAAGAACTTGAATACTACTTCGGCATTACACAAATTAGTAGAATACATAATGGAAGCTTTGGAAGAACGTAAAATTGCATATGCCACATTCTGTGACCTAACTAAAGCGTTCGAATTAATAATGAATTATTAATTAAAAAATTAATTTTTTATGGTATAAAGTATAATAAGTTAGATATATTTATTTCATATTTGAAAATCAGAAAACAATACGTCTCAGTGGATGGGAAGAAGTCAGCTGTTATGTGTAAAAAATATGGCGTGCCACAAGGATCTGTGCTAGGACTGTTTTTAATAATGATCAATGACTTGCTATAAAACTTTCCTGCTCAGACAATTGCATATGCTGATGACACTACATTCTTGCATAATCATACGGATTTTAATGAACTTGAACGCACTGTCGTGATTATCTTAGACGCAGCGAAGAAATGGTTTAATGCGAATGGCTTTTTACTGAATGACACAAAGACAAAATTCATATTATTTTCTTTAAAAAAGTACTGGAACACAATCACATTTTTAAAATACTTGGCATAGTTATAGGTAGCACTCTTACCTGGGGTAAACATATTGATTTCATTTGCAGGAAGTTATCACGTATTTCATTTCTTCTTCGTAATTTAAAAGAACATGTACATTTACATAATTATGTAAAGGGGGATTGTTTTGCATACTTTCAAAGTACCCAATTTTACCTGCCATTCTCAAAAGGCGTTTATTTTACAAAAGAAAACATTGTGAATATTAACAAATTCACCACCCAGAACTCATTGCAAACTATTATTCATAGATCATAAAATAATGACTTTGACCAGCCTATATATTTTAGATGCTGTTTTGTTCGTAAAGGATAATTTGGCCGCCATTCCAGTCAGAACTATCTCTCATGCTTATGAACTTAGACACCAAATTCACTTTGAGGCACCCAGATGCAGATTAAATAAAACAATTAGTAATTTTTCAGAAATGACCACAAAATTAGGTAACAAGTTTCCAAACGACATCTATCGATGGGATAGAAAAAGATTAAGAAGTCGTATCTCTTATTGGCAGAGGGCTTTCTAAAATGATGACGATTTTTACAGGTAGATATACAGACCTAATTTTAACACTAAGACAATGACAATAGCATTTTTTTGCTAGATGACATGCTTGTTTATTATTATTATTATTATTATTATTATTATTATGTGTGCCCTTATTGGTAAATTTCTTAGTAGAAGCATTTGTATAGCTAGAATTCTCAATTTCTGAGTAATGTAGTCATTGCCTCCTATTCTGATCTTTCTTTATGTTAGTTTTAACCTCAAATTGTTTTTTGAGTACTATTTTTACTTCCTCTGCCCGTACTATAGGTACGGCCTACTATAGATAGAGGAAGCAGGCTATTGTTTTCGACCCCAAATTCGAAATTTAACATAAATACATGTTTTCAGGTCCCCTCCAAAATACTATTTTCTGAAACTTGTCTATCTGTGTCTGTCTGTGTGTATGTAAGGAGCCTAGCTCCAGAATGGAAAATCACATGAAAACAAAATTTTATGTGAGGATGTGACACGAAAATTGGCGATGACTTTCTCTTATTATAAGGGGACTTTACATGAAGAAAATCCTGTTTTTCGCGGTTTTCTCGAAAAAGGGTCTAACGATTTTCTTTAATTGTGCACATGGGTGTTTTTTTTTACCAAGAACTGAAACTTTTATTTGAGACGTTTTTTCTAAAAAAAATTCTCTGAAGGGTGGTTATAAGCAGTGTTTTCTGAGGGTACGCGGCGTACCCCTTAAAGATTTTTCCAGTTTCATATAGGAGAAAATCATTAACTTCCACAATTTTGAAATGTAGATAAATTTGTGCCAAACAAAATAAGGAAAGTGATTATACATATCGTTCACATTAAAGTAGCCATATTTATTGTTATGTTCGTTATGATTTTCGAGAGGTGGGGCCTGACATTTGTGCTGCGATCAGGAAAACAAGTGAACACTACAAGCACCTCTGCCGATGTTACTGATTCAACATTAGCACGTGCTCAAGAGCTTGTTATATTCCTTTCATCTCGGCTTCGAATTGCATTTACTGCATTATATCATTCTGCCTCTGGCTGCAGGTGTTTTTCATGTGTTAAATTATGTGTGCCCTTGTGAAAATGACTCCGCTTTTATATATTATCAGCAATATCTCGCAGTAGTTCCGAGATTGGTCGCAAACTTGTCAGGCCCCAACTCTCGAATACAGAAGTGGGCCTATAGCTACTTTTCATTTTTAATTTAGCGTCTTGACAAGTGCAAGAAACCCTGTGAGCGTATCATGGACTAAATTGCAGCTTGCGGGTCCCCTCAGAGGACTTACATTCGTATAACCTTATACATATTGTGTGTGATTCCACTTTCATTCTATACTTGTGGATAAGTCTGGCAACGATCCGTCAAGTCAAAAACTAGACTACCATTTAATTTTCTTTTTAGAAAAAAAAAAGCACTGGTTATAAGCCACCCACTCTGAATACGCGCTCTTCGCAATATGACCTCCTGTCCTATATAAGAATTTGAAGTGAGAAAGATGTATTTACCTGCTTAAAGTAAACAAAATTACGTGAGTGCATTAATCAGATTTTATCTGGGTTATGTATCCTTCGGGGATGCGATGTGATGTGGTAAACCAATTTACATGAAGAGAATATCATACATAACATATTTAAAAATCATTACTAGAGAACAGATTTTAAAGGGAATTCCTTTTTTTTATATTTCATCACAAAACGTGATAAAATTGAACAGGACATTACTGAGTAAGTTTCCAATGCAAATGGCCTGGTTTTAACGTCCCTTTTTTTCCTTTTTTTAGAAACTTTCCCTTTCCAGTACCTTTTTTGCTAATTTATTTTGAAAATTTCGTAAATTTCCCAGTATTTGGTAATATGAAAACATTAAAAAATTTTTTCACTGATTCACCATTGAAAAAATAATTCCTCCCAGCAGAATAGAGCGTTACAGGGAAATCACAGGCTTGCCATTGCCTAAGTTTCCCATTATAACAAGGTGGGGAACATGGATTTCGTGTGCTATTTTCCTCTGTGAGAATTTCAACAAGATAAAAAAATTTCTTTAGTTATTAGATGTTACAGAATCAGCAGCTGTAGAGCAAGATAAACCTTTTTTTGGCAATAATTTTCCCTTTTTCCCACCTTTTTTTGGTAATAATTTTCCCTTTTTTCGTCCTTTTTTGGGTGAAAATTTTCCCTTTAAAATCCGGTCTCTAATCATTACATTACAATATACAAACAATACACTTAATAATCGGTCAAACACATTAGCAGTTAAAATATGCAAATATGTTAGATTTCAAATTTATTTTGGATCATATTTAATGTAGATGTAACAGAATAACTTAAATAATTAATAATATAGCAGCTTATGTTAGGAGGTACAATTATTGTCTACATTTAATGGATAAGGCTGCATACTTTGGCGTTATGCATTTTTTACAATGAAGTAACTATTATTAATGAAAAGTTTACAATAATGTTGTATTCAAATAAGAAGAAAACAATATGAAAGAATATCTAATCTGAAAGAAAACCGTTTGCTGAAGATTATATAATTTTACCCTGTAAAATATTCTTCAAAAAATCTGATCCTAAGATAATATTGATTTCATTTTTACAATCCCCTCCATCCAATGCTGCTGAGGAGCCCACAAATATCTATTGGGTAATTCCAAGAATACATCAAACTTTTGATTTAGAGTAGAATTATTTCTTGTAAAATTCATAGTATTGCAGATGCGTTGCAGTCGGGAAGGACAGTGCTTGAAGGTTTGATAACGTGGAATTAAGTTAAAATATGGCAGCGGCCTAAATCATCCCGCCAAGCAGTGATTTATTCCGTAGCGAGTAGTGGATAAATCAACTGGTGAAACCCTCTGGTTCTCACGGGTCAGCTCCATAAACGCCACATACTACACAGTTGCATGGCACCATCCATCTTTCTGGAGATGTGTTTCCCATCCGCACAACATACTTGCAACGTCAAGTCCTCATACAGACTCGTTAACGGGGGTGGATATACGTCGCGTTCTCTCCGTTTTCAGACCACCAGTTTTAAGATTACTGAATAGGTAACTTTACATTCTATCTGTTATCTCACGATAGAGCAAAGTAGCCTAATATAGGGTGGTGCCTAATTTCTGGTATCTCTATAGGCCTACTGCATTTCGGCTGTTTGCTGGAAACATGGTGAAATAATTGTTTATCTTCATAGCAACCCAAAAAATAATATAATTAGAATTTTATTGGGTTGGGATATATTAGTATTAGTAACGGTATTTCATTTCTTAGTAAGTTATTTATTATCACATATTAGCCCATGAATATCTTCGAGTTTCCATGTTGTAACCAATGCTACCAATGGTGCATATAAGACATAGTTAACCTAATTCAGGTAAGGTAATAGCAGAACAAAATAAAAGCACACGAACTGGCTTGCACCGAATTGAAATTGTGTTTTTAATCAACGTACATTTATATTATTTCAATTTCCAAACAACTTATGTTGTATAAAATAATGTGTTTTTATGTGTTCACTGGCAGCATGTGACGTATTAGTCACTGCACATAGATACCTACATTTTCAATAACGAGTTGACGTTTTATCAGATAAAATCGCATCCCCGTGTTAATAGCAAGCATTTTATAAGATTAACGATCGTGATTGGTCTATATCCGAGGACTTACTAAACGTTATTGGTCAATTTCAAACACGCGACTTATGAGTACAGAAGTCGTCATAATGCTTCAGCATTTCTTTTTGTGATTAATTATAATGATTGAAATGAAATATTACGCAGAAATGCCCCGAGGTTTGTAAAACAGGACTATTCCTCCGGCAGTTTCCATTTCTCGGACCCACGAATCTATACTTAAAGCGTCGTTCTTGTGTCTGCTTGCTTCAGACTTTAAGCTGTATTCTTGCTCAGTGTTGCGGAGGTCTTTTCTGGAAAGCAAATCTATTCTGTTTAAGTCCCCACTGCCAATGTTAAGTCTTACATGATCGAATATTTTGTCAAGCGGAACGTTCATCGCGATTTGATCTGCTATTTCGTCTTTCTAGGCTTTCGACAACCTCAATCGCCCTAAATGGGGATTGTGGCCAACATGAGTGTTACAAAACTCACATAGTGTGGGTGCCACTTTTTAAAGACTTCTTTTCCAAGAACTGCCTCTACGCGCGCCATTCTAATCCTCTTCGACCTGTCAATCAGTGAATAGAAAGGCGTATTCACACTTGTCTGAAGTCCATTACAATGTTGCAAAATAAGTACCACAGCACTACTTCACTTGAGGAGTGGTGAATGACAGCGGCAACACTGGGGAAACCCAGCGACTACAAGAACACCTGCTATTATATTCTTTTGAAGAAAGACGATGGTTTGGGACGAGGTCTTTTTAAAATGGCACGAACAGTACCTGCTCTCTCTTTGTTTCCCTCTTCCAGATATTAAATGCTTCCTCATTCTGGAACTCTAGAGTTTCATTCTGAATCACAATATTATGTTGCGAAATGTAATGATGCACGATACCACTTCTCGTAGGCCGAGTTTCATTATAAAGAGAAACCTTTACATATTTTTAAAATGATTTTGAACCCCCATGCTTTAGGCCTAATTCAATGTGGCGTTTCAAATAAGATTTTCTGCTTGTGAAAAAGGCACAAATATCGCACTCATATTTCACATTACAATGTTTAGCAGTTATATGGAAATTTAAATTTCTCTTTCTACTAAATATCTTATTTACAAATTTCTCACGTGAACTTATTATTCTACAACAAACAAGATGCACCTGAATTACCCCGCACTCGCAAAACTACCGCGTGGGTACGTGCTTTACTTCGTGTGACAAAGACGGACAACGCGTGGACCAAATGTAGCCGACGTTTTACGACTCGAATCGAACACACACAGCTGATATCAGCTGATATGTGTTGCTTCAATTATATTTTTGTTCGACCATACTATAACACGCTTATTACGTGTGACGTAACGGATCATAATGACACACATTTCGATACAGGTTTTTATTTGGAAACTGGTGCGGTATCGATTATTATCGAACACGGAACGATCTTGAGATTAAAAGTAGCGGATGAAATATCTGTAATAAATGGCCTGTAGGCCTACTTAAAATAAAATCATTTATGTTCGTGTTAATTTTAATATACTAAAATGCATTCATTACCTGCTGTAGAAATCCGTTGGTTTGAACAAAACAGGAAAAGAAAACTTCGATTTGACTGACGCCATAAACTGCCATCTGACTTAGAAGACGTGAGCTACGCAACCAGCTGGTGCGAAGGTCAGCTTGCTGAAGAGTAGCCGATTCGTTTACGTGTATCTAATCTCAAAATTTATACGTTTAGACTAATTATGGTCGAAGAAGAACAGTCGTATGCAACTTAGCTATAATGGTAATTAAGATACTCGTATGAAAATTATGAAACGAGGAACGTGAATTTCATAAACATTATTCGTATCTTAATAAATGCCGTTATGGGCTTGTTGTACTGTTGTTCTAATTTCCGATTATAAAACAGCTTTTAAGTAAGTTCCACATGGCACACACAAACCTCGGCGCTTACGCTTTCTCATAATAATAGTTAAAGAAAGGAACTTAAAAGTACAACGTCCACAGGATTTCAATCCAATTAATATATCTTATCTACAAATAACAAAGTTTTTTCCTATCTTTATCAAATAAATCTGAAATCTTATATCTTACATTAATAATCCGTAGATGAAGTCTCGTGTTCTTTACTTAATTGGGCATATCTCTGTTTAATCGCCAGTTTCAATGTGATTTTAATTTCTAGTTTTTTGTAATTTTTGTAATCGATCTCAGAGTTAAGCTCCGGATCGATTCATTAAGCATACCTCGTATTCACAAAACTACCGCGTAGGCACGTGCTTACTTCGCGTGAAGTTTCACGAATCGGTTCCGCAGTGTAAGTCTCTAATTGTCAGCCCAAGCTCCCGCTTGAACATTACAGCCCCCATTGAAAGTAAATGCACTGCTAAGCACAAAAGACAGAACTCACAACTGCTGTTTTGGGGCCCCTACACCATATTATTTGACTGAAGGACTCATTTGGGTTATGTGCTTGTCCATGCAAACACTTGCGAAGCAACACAGGGTCTGCCAGACTTCTAAACGCAGGTTTTATTATAGTACGTAATGAATGGTGTGTATAATTTTTTCACCTATCATAACAGACCGATTGTACCAAGGTCATACTCCTTTGGGACATAGCCCATGCTGTGGATTTTCATCGGTGTAAGCTTTGTGGAAGATTTGCATCTCACATGTCTTCTTTCATATTGTTATATGACGTTTAAATGTCATTTAAACAGCTTTAGAGGCCATTATGATGAAACTAACTTGTAAAGTAGCCTATATATTTCACTACCTTAATAAGTATAAAAATAAACTTTGATATTTTTTACAAGAATATACGCATAAAATTGTCTTTAAGCCTAAGTATACTCGTATAAATCAGTATAGTTCAACTACTTGGATTCTGAACGAAATTAGTCCCAAAGTCTGTTCCCTAATGTTGAAAATTTCACATAGAATGCAGCATAATTGATCTGTATGTAGAATAGATATACAGTATAAGCATTCATGAACCACAGATTATTGTCTCTGTTGGACATTACATGAGTATATTATAGGAGAAAAATTCCTCCGACACTGGGACTTGAACCCAGGACCTTTGGTTATTCGCGCCAATGCTCTACCAACTGAGCTAAGCCGGAGTTCAATTCACAGCGCCAGATGGAACCTCTCTCCTATGACTAATTGCCCTAATGATCTACCTCACAGATAGACAAGTTATGTCATATGCAGTACTGTGAGGCACACTAAGTAGTGATTTTTGTGACCGGAGAGTTACTACTTACTGCATTGGGCTGATCACTCATCCGGGGAGGCCTTCCATGTCCTTGTCTGGTCAAAAAAGTATGTATGTGATCCAAAGATAATCCCTCTCCCGATAGGTCGTGGCCCTGTAAGGCCCGGGCGGCTTGGGTTGCTTAAATCCTAAATGAGAGAGAGGTTAAACAAGGATAAAGAAAGAAAGAAAGATATGTTATTGTTCTGAATAACTTAATATGAATTATGAACAGGAAGGTACTTGCAAAACAGGCGGGATTGATCTGCCAAACATTCTACATACATGAGAATATTATAGGAGAAAAATTCCTCCGACACTGGGACTTGAACCCAGGACCTTTGGCTATTCGCGCCAATGGGTCAACTGAGCTAAGCCGGTGTTCAATTCACAGCGCCAGATGGAACCTCTCTCCTATGACTAATTGCCCTAATGGTCTACCTCAATGCCCAGACATCACGAACACGTAAGACGAGACACACGCTCACTCCGAACAAGGCGAGGATGGGATGAAGATGATAATGACGGCCAAATGATATCCGGGGACCACAAGGGGCCTAAAGTTACCTGACATTTGTCTTACAGGTGAAAAAACCTCACCTAGGTAACTTGTCCCGACCAGGAATCGAACCCGGGCCCGCTGCGTGAGAGGAGCGAACGCATCCCCTGAGCCACAGCGGTGGACACAATCAGATATCTCAGTTTCTGAATTCTAAAATGTGAATAATTTTAAGAACTCTGTTATCAGTATAAGTGGCTTTCTTGTATGTAGTATTGCTGCTGATATGGTGTTCATTTGATGGACGGTGCTGTACCGAAAGCGTCTTCCTCGCTGCATCTCTGTCAGATCGTGATGTTCCCACACGCACATCCACGACCCCTCACCTGAAGAAGACACGTCACCAAGTCCGGGTGCGAACAAGGTACTGGCTTCTATTGACGATGTTTTTTTTTCCCTGACAGGACAAAATATATCTTCTAATTTATTTATTTCAAATTGTAGTTTACAGATTTTCAAGTTCGACACCAAGTAACGTGGGTTTTATGGGCCTCTCAAACTGTCCATATAAAAGGCAGTCGCTCTATCTAAATACCGTGTATGCATATCGATATTTTAAGCCGTTACCTGTTTGGCCATATGGTATTGATAAAAATATATACACTTATACTAATTAATTAAGTCTAATAGTCGAGAAGCACACGTCTATCTTCTGTCAACCTGTCAACTGCTACTGATAGATACCAAGGATATTGGCCGAAAGATAAAAATGAAATAAAAATATAAATTGAAATTATATGTCTCCCTTTTATGTGTCTGTATGTCTGTCTGTTTATTCTTTTATGACAGTTTCTCTATGCACTTTTTTATCAAGCTTATCTAATCTATCTGATCATATCTGTGACATTAAAAAAGCTGATCATATCTCGCTCTCATTCTCAAAATTATCTTGGATTCGGCTTAATTAGCGTAGAAAACTGCATTCTCTTTGTCTCCTGTTCCAAATATTACAGCCATCATCTCCAGCGTATCTCGCTTCCCGCTATCATATTAAATTATCAGAGCATCACACATTCGACATCTATTCACAACTTAGTACACTTCTCCTAATCCCTCAACACAGAACAACCTTGCACTCATTATCCTTCACATCACCATCTCTCGGCAATGGAGCGGTCTTCCACACGACGTCAGAGCCTGCGGGACCATATCATCATTCAAATCTAAATTACTAAATTATTTACATAAGTTATTCCTGAAAATGCTTAGCGCAATTATTTAATTATTTTTATTAATATGCACATATATATATATAATTATTTTACTTTATTTTGAAATAGTGATGTCAATTTGTATATACTTATATCCTTTAGTTAGAATTATTACTAAGATGTCTATTTCTGTAAATAATTATTAATGTATCTTAAAACTTATAAGATATCTTTTGTGTATATTACTTATAAGATCACATATTGTATAATCAATTATTTTGTAAGTTACGAGGGGTATTCCGAAAGTAAGTTTCGTCAATGTATGGCAGGAGCGGCGTGTTCACCAGGGGAACCAAACAAACGCCAGACGAATCCCCACCCGTGGCTGGTTCCACGACGGAAGTGGCGTCAGCGGAGGAGGTATGACGCAGGCGCACTGCGCCGTAGAAGAGCGAGTCGCAGCAGACTGGCGTGCCCGCGGGTATTAGTGTACCGCTCACGATGGCACGAGAGATTTGGCGCCACTGCCATGTACCGCTATCTCCCCTCTTTCAAACGAGCCATTGCTGCAGCCGCTGAACCTTTTATTGTCCGAGATAGAGCTGTTTGAAATTGATCTCCCGATTTCCGTCCCTGCAAAGTGCGGCCTCCACGAACCCATCTCGCACAAACCTTATGGAACATCAATTTGTCACTCAAAATGGTCTGTATGGAACCTTTAGTAATGTCAGGAAGCTGAGGTGGAGCAGGCTGTGCGCCAATTCCTTGCATCGCAGGGCACCGAGTTTTACCACAGTGGGTTCTTCAAAATGATCGCACGCTACGACAAATGTCTCAATGTCGCTGGCGACTATGTCGAAAAATAGTGCACGGTGTATAGTTCATGCTGCCATGCTGTATTGCTTTTGGGTCAATAAAGTGTCCGTGTGACAAACTGACGAAACTTACTTTCGGAATACCCCTCGTACTTGTATTTTTTTTCTCCTCCTGGTTGAGTGGAAGATAAGGGCTTACGGCCTTAATTCTCCAGGTAAAATAAACTTAATTATTATAATTAACCCATATTCGTTCAATGATTATTGTATGCTCAGGCCTTAATTATCAAACAGATTCTACGTCTGTCCACTCTAACATGTCTGTTTTGTTTTTCTGTCGGCCTCGATTTGCATTAATGTGTCGTTTTCTGTCTGTCCTTTCTCTCCCTCTCTTTATATATCTATCTCTCTCTCTCTTTTCCCTCCCCTCTAACTCTTCCCCCCTCTCTCTCTCTCTCTCTCCCTAATCCTTTCTCTCTCTTACCCTTTTTCTCTTTTTACTCTTTCTCTCTTCCTCTTTCTTTCTTTCGATCTTTCTCTTTTCTCTTTTTCCTTCTTTTCTCTCTTTCTCTTTGTTTTCTATTTGTTTATTTTTATTTTTCCTCTCATTCCCTTGTTGTTTTCTCTTTTTCTTTGTTTGATCTTTTTGAGCTCTTAAATTTTGAAATGATAAATTAGCATTATCAGTTGCTGAGGACTGTTAGAAGTCGCTTATTGAGGGTGTCTTTTACGGAATAAATAACAATTGTTTATATTTCTTACCCGGATATGAATTGATATTGTAAACCGTTGTAAGATCTTTCGAGAGAAAATCGCATAAAGACATGGGCACAATTAATAGTTTAAGTAACTAGATATGACTGCTCTAAATTGTGGAAAACAACGGTAGAAAAAATACTAAAGTCACTTAATAAATTATTGCCTTACGTATCTTCAAAGGTGGCACGAATTTTATATTTTTTCATAATTACAGAGCAAAAAATACTGTGAATTAGCTGGTGCCCACGGCTTCGCCCGCGATTATTTATTCAATCGCTAGATTTTTAAAATAATATATTTAACAGTAATTAAAACGTTATATTTGTTAACACTGACATTGTTTTACATAAATTGCATGAATTACTAATTATTTTGTTACTTTCAATGTTTAACATACTGGGTTGGTGGTAATAGGTCTACAAATGACGGTAAAATAATTTTAAAGACAAGTTATTGTACAAACACTATTTTTTTTTCTTATAGTGCTTCCGGATAAACAATGTTAAGTGCCTTTCCGTTTTTAGCAATGACGTATAGTTCGTTTTACTATGCTTTTAAATCTCCGAGTTGTTACTTCATACGGTTACTTTCTGTGATTTTTATTTGTGATATCTTCCGTGTGAGAGCAGAAGTTGCAATTACAGAAACAACCCAGCATATTTTGCCGACACGATTCGTTTATCTGTATTCTACATTACACTGGCTATAAGGCGTCAGGCGAGGCCATCAATTGTGCATGTTATTCCACCTTAATACACTTTTACAAAGTTTCTATTTTTTCACTGGCTAAATGGTATTATTCTTGCTGAGGCCATTACGTTGAATAAAATTGAAGAATGGGAAGAAGAAAAAGAAGAAGGTTGCTCTTAACGTTTTGATAAAAAAGTGACTGGAATATTTCAGCGATGTGCTTCTTTCTCAGTTTGCAATGGCATCAGATCCAGGCCATCTGAAAGAAATTCCACGATTGTTAATGTATTAGCGAAATGCAGTACTAAAACTCACGTTTTCTCCAGGTTTTCGCTTATCTCTCGCGAAAACGAAAATTAAAATTCCAGTTTCGAGATGCATTCGGCCACCCTTTACTCAGTCTATGTTTAAAATTTCAGATCTCTGTGTGCTTTAGATTTGGCTGGGCATCGCGCACAGACAGACGAGAAGACGAACACTTCCTCCTACTGTATAGAAATTAGGGTAGTAAGACATATACAGCATGCCTACGTATTTTATCATCTATTCCTTTTACTTCGTCTGCTCTACCATAGGCACTATAGGTAGAGGAAGTATTGTGTTCGACCCTTAAATTCGAAGTCGAAATTTTAACCTAAATACACGTTTTTAAGGTGCCTTAAGTCCAAAAACATTATTCTCGGAAACGTGCTTGTTTGTGTATCTGTGTGTCTGTGAATAGCTTAGCTCGAGAAAGAATAGTTATATAAAAACAAATTTTTATATTTAAGTTAGGTATCTTCTGGGGATGTGACATGAAGATTGGCGACGACTTTCTCTTACTGTTAATGCCACTTAAAGTGAAGAAAGCTTCGTTTGTCGCGATTTTATCGAAAAAAAGCTCTAACGATTATGATTAAAATTTGTAAATGAGGTGCTTATACCAAGAGAAAAACTTTTATTTGAACATTTTTTTGATAAAAATTCTCCGAAGGGAAGTTATAAGCTACCCACTTAGAAGTTTTTAGAAACCCAGTCTTGCCTGGTAAAAAATAATGCTTTGCATTAGGTTGAAACAACTGAATACTCACTATTGTTAAAATTTCCTACATGAATTCCACAAGATGCTTAATATATTATATTGCAGGGTATATTATGTATTATCCCTGTAATATAAAGACACATGGCTTACTCACTAACATTAATGTTTATTCTACCCACTTCAACATTAGCTATAAACTGAGCTAGAAATTTGGTACAGGCCAACTTATAGCTTTTAGCCTATAACCGATGGGAAAATTACAAAAAGTTCAATCATTTATCCTTCAAAGTGGCGGATAAGTCGCTGCAGACATCTTTTGGAGTACTAAGCGGTAAGTCGTGTCATAAAACCGATTGCACTTCCAGTAAAACGGATTTTCAGATATCTACAACTTTGATCCTTTAACTTTTTGTCGTATCTCTGTCTCTATCGGTTATGCCTTAAATAGAGTCAGATTTCTTAATTTGAAGTAAATTTCATGCATTTTTCACACATCATGAAATTTTTGACAAACTTATAGCACAACTAGCATTACAAAATATGGCAGGGATATTGGCACATTCAACTGCCATAAGCGTACCAAATTTGGTGATTTCTAGCTGCCCTACAACTATGGAAAAAATGCCTGTTTATCCTAACGTCATTCACAAATACCACAGTCTAAGTCGGTTGCGTGCACATTGGCACAGGTGCACATCGGCACAGTCGAATTTTCGTGCACATTGGCATAATATTTTTATCTTGCAATATCATCGTGCTCATCGCCACACACCCTTCGTAGGGGTGGACATAGAAACAAAGTTGGAATTACATTATCGTATTGAATGCAATGGAGTTCACAGTAACTGCTAGATAGACAGAAAGACAAACACTTATTTTTATTATTATTGATACATACTGTGTACATTAATATTATAATTTTATTGTTTAGAAATCATTCATAAAGTATCTGCCTGCGATTGAATGAGACTTTGAATTAACCTAACCTAATCTGATCTGATCTAACCTAACCTAACCTAACCTAACCTAACCTAACGTAACCTAACCTAACCTGACTTAACCTATCTACGATAAAAACGGCCGGTTTCCTTAGCCGCGGTAGCTAAGGGGTGCTGCCTTGGAGCCGTGGTGAAGGAGGCTGTAGGTTTGAGTCTCTGAAATTTGACATACTTACAGCTTCTATCCTGTATTCGACAAGAAAATTATTTAAAAAAATTAAACTATTAATTTTTTGCCCTAAAAAAATCTTGAAAAATTTTCTGTTACGTCTATTATGGATAAAAAATAATATAGGCTATGACAGTCTAGATACACGGAGTCAGATATCGATATAAGTAATATGTAACTCAAGTAATTTAGAAATGCATAGGATAATGAATTTATAATTTTATAATATGTCAAACAATGTAACTCAATTGTATTTAAGCGGCTAAAGCATGTAATGTCGCCACGGTGATGGGGCGTGCTGTTAATTAATAAATAAATATTTTAAAAAAAAAGTGTCAATTATTAAAAAAACATTTCTCGATAACCTCACTGAGGGTCTGGGGTCAGAGCCTCATGTTGTGAAATGTTTACATATTTTTTAAAAAAGTTTTTTTTTTTCTGTGTATACGAGTGTGAATTAAGGTTAGGAAGGAGCATAGCTATATTAACTAACTGGGTATGCATTGGGCTGAATTGTAGTATTTTCAATCCAAAAACAAATTTATATAGAGAAATAATATTCCTATTATAGCTACTACGCATTTAACTTTTACATATGAGTGTTTAGATGTAATTTAAATAAAATACCTTATGCCAACAAAATGCAATATAATCGTACTACAGTTTTGTGTCTGAGTAGATGCACAATGGAAAATCATCAAGAAAAAATAATCATACCAACGTTAGGAAACTGGCTAAATTTTAGCTAGCATGAATTTTTAGTAATCTGTGTAGTAAGACTAAGTGTTCTCTGTCTGTTTGTGCGCAATACCTGACCAAATATACAGCAAGCAGAGGTTTGAAACTTTTATCAGGATTGACTTGAAGGGTGCCCAATGCACCTCGAAGCCGGATTTTTTTTTCGTTTGCGAGTTATGAGGGGGGAAAAACTGGCAGAAAACGTGATTTTGTTTTGTTTTGTTTTCGCGCCTTCGAAGCATCAGTTTTCGCCATTACATTTCAATTGTGAAATTAATTTCAGGTGGCCTTGATTTTTGTTTGCCATAACTTGGAAGTAAAACCATCACGATTTTTTTTTAACATAACGCATGGAATTGTCGATCGTTTCGATTTTGTAAGCTCGGTCAGATGGATTCATTTGTTTATAATGTTATGACATGCAGAGACATGATTTTTTACATAAGGGGACGGAAGAGGGATAATGAATGTAGGCCAAAATAGGATAACGTTGAACGCTTTCAACGGAACTCACTATGCAGTGTTCTCTTTTGAGCCAGGGAATTCGAATCTCTGGTCGTTTTCACAGGCAGCGAATCCTAACCGTGGAATGCATTCAAAGCCGGATATTTAGCTGTTTAATTATAATTATTAATCTTCTAGTTTATGAATGATTCGCGTGTTTTAGTAAATATAATATTTAAATTATTTTGCTCTTAAATCCATTGTTTAAAAGGATAGCGAGTGAAATGATTGTCGTGGGCGAAGCCGCTAGCACCTGACAGTATATTACACTAAGAACCACAACTTTTATTTGGCAGAGGAAGTCATGTGTAACAAATCAGATTTTTAAAATAATTACATCGGTGACATCATTGACAATGGAAAGATAAACCACCATTAGGGATAAAAATTAAAGTATCACATATACCTATGTCACTTTTGTGCGCTGTTGATAATGGTAACCCTTGGAAACTTCTGAAGGAAAATTCTAAAGCTAATCCGTCGTTTAAGTATAATTAAATAAATGGTGAAAAATGTGTTGCATAAACTTTCTCGCATGTAGGTGTTAAAAGCTAGCTCGGAAAAAAGGTAAATTATAGAGACAATTACATTTATTTAATACATTTTTCACTAACAGCTATCAAGAACGGAAAACATCAGGGCCTATCTGATTAGTCATAGATAAGAGTTTCCAAATTTAAATTTTTATTAAAATCGTTTGAGCCAATTTAAAAAAAAATATATATATATATATATATATATATATATATATATATATATATTCATGAAAAGTTCTCTTAATATTTCAGTTATAAAAATCCCTTTAGGCAGGCCTACAGGCGGAGGTAGATTTCGAAGTGCTTTTGGTTTAATTTATTGTCGCTGCATAGCACTCTTCTTCTTTAGCTTTGGCATGGCAAACCTGCAGTAAAGAGGAAGAGCCTACAATCAATTGTTTTGACAACAATAATAGGATATAATATTCTGGGAGGCCGTGCGCAAGATCAGCAATGAATAAAATTAGCAAAGCCGCTAAACAAGACAAAATTATGATATTATAATAATTCTTTCAAGTGTTATTATTTTCAAACATTAAAATCTCGCGTCATATGAGAGCTATCAAGAAACTATTTATTGATTTGTAGAGTACTCATCAAGAGCTTTTCAACGAACCCCACAAGACGTGGTTTCAAAAGTTTCGAATTTTCATCCCCCACCCACACCCCCACCCCCACCCTCACTCGAACCCCCGAATCGTTGGTGTCACTGTGAACTCCATAGGGAGTACTCTAATTTATTCAAACAAAGTTTCCCTCTATACTTCATAGGGGCCGAGATATACATTTTTAAAAATTTCAACCCCCTCCCCCGACCACCCCCTTGGGCCAATTTTGCCCATTAACGAACTTGTCCGAACTATTGGGCCTAGAAATAACATAATAAAATTTGGTTCAAATATCTTCAAAATTACGGCCGCTATCGTGTAAAGATATAAATATATATATATATATATATATATATATATATATAAATATCACAAATTTTTTTTTTGAACGGGCGGTGGTTTCGTACTTAGGGGAGCATGAAACGTAAAGATATGAAAGAATTTTTCGAAAATCATAAAGTGGTATCCATTGCAATAGGTCGATTTTTCTTCGAAAATCTACCTAAAAACCAAATTCTGGGCGGTTCGATTAAATTACGAAAAAGTCCTTTATTCAAAAATTAAGCAAATACAATGAATCATTTATCTGTTGAGGTTGTCATTCCAAAAATACTTTTTTTCTGTTTCTATGCATCGTGAAACATATTTTCCCGGTGTTATCTCGATTTCGATATTTTCACGATCACAATACTTTCTCTATGCTACGTATATGTGAGAAAGTAAAAGGCGTTTATTTTAAAATTCAGCAAACAATAACAACATTGATATTTGAGTCAAGCAGCACGATGCGCATCTGTGACCGAAAATAAGATCTCATAACAGTAACTTAGGGCTACTAAATTTCATCTACTGGTGAGTTACAGTCTCATTAACGATGACAAGGACGGCGGTATTACGTTGGAGAGATAGGCTTATAAAACTTTGTGTGGAACTGATTAAGTATTGAGAATCTCATGAAAAGATACTAAATTTAAAAAAAATATATAAAAAAGTTTCGCCCTTTTAGAGCAATGAAATAATATTCGATTGTGAAGAATAAGGTTTCTAATCACGTCACACCGTTGAAATTATTTTTAAAAAATTCTTATTAACCTACTAAAATGCGTAGGCCTACAACGAATGTAAAGTTAGAAAAAAAAAATCTCGGCAGAAGAGAAAACTCAATTCAGAAGTGGTAGGACCTCATTGAATAGGCTTAAAAGTTTAAAGTTCAACAGTGTATGGGTTAAATCATATTTACTTGTGAGCGATACTTGAGCTCAACTACCGAAGACGATAGAAAATGAAGAAGAATGTCCTTATGTTCTGTTATAATCATCCTAATAATAATTGTCCTATCAGATGCTTCGTCCCGAACGCTCATTACTTGTCTTGCATGTAAAGTGCGGTTTTGAATTTTCTCAATATCCTTTTTCCCCAAATTTCAGTTCATGGTTCCACATGCATTGGATAACGGTTTATAAACAACTTCTAACGCAGTATAGACAGTGAAGTGCAAATAGCCTTAGGTTTTATAAGTTGACCTTCAGTTTACTTCAAGTGGTAATAGAATAATGATTATTATTAATGACGTCACTTAATTACAACATGGTTGGTTCCGGAATGGATGCCAATTGAATCAAGCACTGCCTTCCTCCTCTTTCAGCATGTACAGTCCAATACATATGAAAAAAGATTTTCCTTGAGAAAAAATCTCGAGTGAGGAATTATTTTCAAATCATCATTGCCCATTGATGTGTATTCCAATCAAGTCGTTTGATCACATGGAGTTTTAATTTTAAAATCATATTCCTTGTGTTACAGGAAAACAAAAATGTCAGACGCTATTTTCGTATTTGAGTAATGGTGAGGTGGCCTAGGCGGTAACGAGCATAACCAGCCTTGAATTAATGCAACCGTCCAATATTTTCATCTTATACATTTTTTAAAATCTTATAGTTGTTATCCATATTATAAAAATTCCTTAACTTATATACTACATAAATTTACGGTCTTACAGGTAAATAATCAAAATATAATTTAAATAAGCCTACCGTTCCATAGATCCATATTTGACACTTAGTCATCAAACTTCAAACTTTAAATCTAGCTTTAAACTTGGAATCAGGTTGTAATTTAAAACACTATAATAAATTAAGTGCATGCAATTTCTTTTTGAAAGCAGTTACTCATTTTTGGTAAATTCATTACCCATCCTTACGCATCTTATGGGAATGGCAGACAACAATGTTTTGGTTCTGACCGTCTTACAGGAAAGTCAGAAAACAATGTTTTGGTTCTGACCACAAACTTTATTCAACTTCTGAGATTAATTCATTGGTGGTACCCAAAAAGAGCTTAATACTGAAATAGATTTATGATATATTATAGCACTGCAACTTTTCAGTAGATAATTTTGGCCCACCTGATGTTATGTCTTCTTCTTTCACGAGGCCACTGCCGCGAAAGTTTGTCCCTCACTGGGCTAAAAAACGAGATATCTTTTTGAAACCATTACATTAGTACAGTGAAAAATGACTTTTACAATTGGCGGAACAGTACCGTATAAAGAGGTACAGTATCGTGTTCGATGCGTTGACATTTCGATCATATGCAGGTCACGAGGATGATCTGGCCACTAAGCGCTTGACATTTTGATTGCGAACGTTATCTCGCTGTTTTACTGGTTGAAGTGCGTTGTTTAGACTTTCACTTTATGGCAGCAATAAACTCAGACAAGATTCTAAGTCAGAATGTTCAAAACATTATTTTACCTGTTTTCACACATAATTCAGCGCAGTGGAGAACCTAGAACATACTGAGAATGGTCATAAAGGTCTTCGATGCAACAAGATTTATCTTGATCATATAATACTGACTAAAATACTATTAAGTTATCTCTAACATGGCGTATTTAGTTCGATCCGAATATACCATGTATACATGGCAAGTACGTTACGGACTATGAATAAGTTTGGGAAATTTCATCAATGGCCGGTTTTTAACGTCATAGTTGAGTACATTGGATGGTAACGTCAATGATCGGTCGTTAACGACAATGTCCTAAAGTCTGACCGTTCTAAGAAAGAAATCTGAAGTAAACAAAACCAGAATGTCTGTCTCACTCTAGCACATTACTCGTACGACCTACGAGTGAGACAGACATACTGGTTTTTGTTTACTACAGGTTTCTCTCTGAGCTCGTCTGGGGTTTAGATAGTTGGAGACTTGGTTGGAGATGATGGTGCTGATAATAACATTCTCCGGGCAATTTCTCACTTTCCAAGCCTCATTGGCACTGCGGCAAAGTAAAAACCTACCCTTCATCGCTCCGGCATAAACGCAGAGAGGAAAAAAGTACGAAATCGGCGTATATTTTGGCAACACTTTTAAAATAAAGAACCATTATTTGGATCATGACCTGTTCTTGTCGCGATAGTTGCCTTGCCAGCGCGGTTGCCGTAGATTAAATGCGTACGTTGCATTGGTGGTGGTTGTTGTAACGTAATTTCTATGTGATCCATTTAAAAAGTAATTTGTCTATAATGTTTGGTATCATAAAATTAAATATAAATAAATAGCTGCTTATAAATGGTTGGGTTCCCCTAGAAAAAAAAATCAGCTTCAGCAGTGGCCGTAACGAATGTTTATTTTGGTTATTTCAACTGAATAACAGTGCAGCAGTAGGCAGCAAGTAGACCAAGGAAGCGACGACAGTACAGAATTTAGACTGAAGCTGATGAAATGCAATAACGCAACAACTTTACTTTAACCCTTTGCGAGTGGATACGGATATTTCCGCAGGTGACAAGCTTTAAATCTAATTCCTTAATGTCATATTTTCTAATTTATAAATATAAGACAGTAGTACTGAAATGTTTTAACACGAAAGGAAATAAAACAGTAAGACATGATGTGCTTATTTTCTGTATTTATCAACATTGCCAGATTACAACTGGCCATTCAGATCATTGTCTGCAATGTGTGATAATATGTTTATAGGTCTATCGTATGAAGTAGCCTATACAAGAATGCAATAAGCTCTTTGGTCAGTTACGTAAATTGCTGACCATTGACGCTACTGCTACACATAAATAGTAGTAGTCTAATGGGGAATTATGTAAATGACCGGACAATAACGTTATTTCCTAATTTACTTCATTGTCCGTAACATATAATAATATTTAAGGGCATATTATGTCGAAAAATAATTTTTAATAAATTAGATTGGTTGTGGGGGTGAAAACCACCCTCTTTGTTGCGGATGTTCATAAGGCCTTAATTCTATCAACTATCCATTATAATATTAAATTTTAAAAGTTATCTTTATTTTATTTCTTAAAAACTACCCCTCTAGTAGGGGTGAAAATCAATTCAGAAGGTCCTAATTCCTTCTGAATTAATTTTCGTAATTCCTTGTGTAACTTTTCCATATTTTATGAATACAGGGATGTCAAGTATGATGTCTTAGGAAGAAACGGTTTTACAGTCATAAGGTGCTGTATCCTTAGACTGGCAAAGGACTGTGAAAAATAATTTGGTTGAGGATTAGAACTCTTTGTTCACAATAAGTTCATTGGGTTATGGAGATCTCTGTTTTACCTTCTTAAATAGAATAGTAAAAGAGAATTTTATTTCCATCAAGTTTCGACGGAAGGATGGAAGTCTTCCCTTGTCTTGCTGAATGCACACTCCCGCAATGGGAGCTGTTTATTCGGAATTATTAATAAGGGCTTAAATAGATTCAGATAATTTATTTTTCATCGAGTTTCGATGGAGGGATGGAGGTCTTCCCTTGTCTTACTACTACAGGTAGACCTCGAAATACGATGTCGCGTTTTCAATATAAATAGGCCTACACGTTTTGAGATACCCAGAATAAAATAAAACTAAATTTCAGTAACATGACTGTGTGACTGTGTGACTGTGTGTGTGCTCGAATACGAAATATCGTATAAAAACAAAATTATACTATTTGGATTAGATATCTTCTGTGGATGTGGGATGAAGATTAACTATGACTTTCTCTTAATTTTAATGCCACCTTAAATTGGAAAATTTTACTTTCCTCAAATTACTCTGAAACTATGCTAACTAGGTATTTTTGTTTAACTTTTGTACACGAGATTCTTATTCTAAGAGCTAAAACCGTTATTTGAAACTTTTTTGAAAATTGACTCATGCGTAGAAACACCATCTTGCCTAGTGAACATCTTTGCGCCAGGTTGAAACAACGGCATCCGTACTTCTAGCAATACGGCTTTTCATTCTATATCAGAATATGGCGTGAGAAAAGTGTATTGCCCATGCTTAGGGCGAAGGAAATTACATGAGCGCATTTCATCAGATTATATTTGGGTTGCTTATACTTCGGGGATGCGATTCGAAACGTGGCAACGAGTATCTCTTCATTTTTGCCTATTTTTCAAACATGGATTTAACGAATTTGTTTAAATTTCCTACGCGGCTTCCATAATATATAATAGTGTATAGTATATTATGTATTATATATTACCAAGGACTAAAATTTTTTAGTAAAGCAAATTATGCGTTTCACATAAGACTTTTTAAAATAGGCCATCATCACTTTCCTCCCATCAGCGCCTTGTTCAGAGTGAGTGAGTGTGAACGACTGGTGTCTCGTCCTAAGCGTTCATTTGTCTCGGAGATGACCCCAGAATTAGGCTGATCACTCATCCTGGGAGGCCTTCCATGCCCTTGCCTGGTAAAAATATATAGGCTATGTATATGTATATATGTATATATTAACTTTGAATATTAACTTAACTTTGAATCATATATATATATATATATATATATATATATATATATATATATAATTCAAAGTTAATTCCTCTCCCAACAGATGTCGGTCCTATAAGGCCCCTGCGGCGTGGGCCGTATAAACGTCCCTACAACGTGAGAATTTAAACTACGTCTAAGAAAGAAAGAAAGAAAGAAAGAAAGAAAGAAAAATAGTAGATTGCAATTATATAATTAAACTATCAGATAGGGTAAATGACAGTATAGTGTCCTCAGGAAAAGAAATTGAAGGGTTTTCTCTAGTGGTTCAAGTAAATATAATTAAACAATTATTTTTATGGTATGCATAAAATCAAGTTCATGTATGTTTGGCATTTACAATTCAGGCAGGTGAAATCTTCTAACGTTAATATGGTTGTAGGTGTTTAACGAAAATAAATAGCTGAGATTAAAAGGCAATTAAAGAGCAAAAAGAAAACAAACACAGCAGTGTGAACTCAGATACTTGGGCCGCTGTTGCGCCTCAGGCGTGGAATTTCTCTCTCATCTCTTCACACAGCATCTTCCTGAGTTCCCACGCCCTTGAATAATGACGTCATCAGTAGCTTACCTGTTGCATGGGTCACGAAGCCGGCAAGGCAGCACACTGCAGTGTAGTGAGGAAGTGAAATACTGGTAAATAAACAATCCTGGATTGTTAGATATATCCTTTATCTTTGTCGCCGTATTCGCCATTTTATCATTATTAAGGCCAATGCCATATCGGGAGACGAAATATGCACACAAACAAGCTCTAAAATTTGTAAAATGTACTCCGGAACCAACGGAGTACTAACTTAACTAATTTAACTTAACATTTAACTAACTTTAATACTTGATAGTTTCCTCTTGTTAGCTGAATTAAAAAAAATGTAGAAATTGTTTAAAATACACGACAAAAGCTTTTATGACGTTCATTGCACCAGATTTTGGTATATTTAAAACTAATAAAGTGGAATGTCGCTTCAATATTACACAATAAGTTCCGAATTGCTATGAAATGTCAATTAATTTTATTGCTCAATCGGTTTCTCAGACATTCACGTAACCAAATTTATTGTACATGTTTGAATTAACAGATAGGCCTATATGCACAATATTTAAAATCTGTCAGAAATATGCTGTTAAAAATGTGACATTAATAAAATACCGGTATCCACAATTAATATTTTTATATTAAGCAAATATGATGCAATATTCCAAAACTAACAAAATATGCAACAATATGCAAAATGAAACCATCAATTTTCTGTTATGCCGTTCATGTCTTTTATGCATCTTAATTTTAGCAAGTAATAGAGTGCATATACCATATTGATATCTTCTAATATGTATGTGTATGTATAACGCAACATGAGTGACTTGAGGCTTTCCTGACGTTGGTTATGTATGATAGTTTCTAGGATTCCAACCGGGTGAAGGGGTAGAAACTATCAAGAACAATTACACAAAAGTTTATTTAAACTTATTTTCAGAATATAGCCTATTAGTTCTCGTGGTCAATATAATGTTATGTTCTAAATATACTGTTGTAAGTATTTTGAGGAATATTCTATATTGAAATTAATTTTACACAATTTAGATGTTCTATAAGATTATAGTCTAGGCCTATACCAACTGCCGGGATATTACAATGTCACTGAGTTTTCCGATTAATTGTTACTTTAGCTTGTCATAATCAATGGATTGTATATTTTATTTTGAAAATCCTCTTATGTAGCCTACTTTATCACAAACTCATTGTTAGTAATTTTTTTAAACATTGTCCTTCTTTGCGAAATACTTGTTGTTTTAGAGTTGTCTTTGATTTTCTAATATTTTGCAGGGATAAATTAGGTGGTCTGAGTTTTATTTTCATTCGTTGCAGAGGCTCGTAGAATTTATCTATCATTCGAAATGTATAAAGGTAGGATTTTGTTTTCCCATGGCCAGTGACCATTGCCGTAAATTCTTGAGTTACAAGAATCTTCACTTTTAATTTTTTCTCTACACTGAGCAACTTTCTCTGTGTTCTCTCATAGACGATGCTTTTTGCTGATACTCTTATTTCTTTCTTCTGCTTCTTTTGCGGATCCGTCTGTTAACTCATTCCTTTCAATTCCTGTAATGTGCCTTCACCCATTTGGAATAAACTGTCCAATAAATTTAACGAAGACGAATCATTAGGAAATATAATATGACTGTCGTTGGATCCTCACAACGCTGAGTGGACCCCATTCGAGACCTCTCGACGACAGAAATATCCGATGAGATACTGGGGATCTAAGCTTAAACTTAAACTTAAACCCGTGGTCATCAACGCTAGCCAGCAGAACATGCGAGATGTAAACACTTGTAATGTACGTACTTTACAGTAATAAAACCACCTGGCAAGTGACTGGACCCTCTGTGGCAATACATAAATTTTCTTAATGTGCTGCGTTATTATGCTTAGGTACTTTTGTCTTCGGAGTGAACAGGAGAACTTCATATAGTAGATTACCTCTTAACCTTTTCACTACTACTGATGTATAAATGCATCCCTGAAAAACTATAGACCTAAAAGCAGAGATGTTAAGATTAGTTGAATAATGCTTTCTGTGAAAGTGTGAGGGTTTTTGTTCACGTGTTACGGTAGTCATTAATAGAATCCAGTGTCCCAAAAACAATTTTCCACATTGATTTCAAAGTTAAAAGCTCCCGGATTATTTCACTTGATGACTACCTTATTATCAGTGTATAAATTCAGCTCTGAAATTATTGTTCATTTTATGTTTTGTGGCCAACATTCAAACAAACGCACCTTGAATTTTCTGCAAGTCTTATTTAACTGACTTATAAAACTATTCAAAATATGTTAAACTAAACTAAATTCCTTGGTGCTACATGGCATGGAATGACATCATACCCCTGTGCCATTTGCTTCTATCTTTCATCTCATCTTCATTAGAGGTGGCAGAAATGGGTCAGCAAGCAGACTCCCACAGCCATTGTTTAAGTTTTCTTGACTGTAGCCGCTGCTTCCGCAAACGTATCTTTTCACTTGCCCTCACGTAGTAGAGTAAACACCGTGCCAGAGCTTCAGATCGAGGAGGTATATAATAATAATAATAATAAAATCAGTTAAACTGATACAAAAAAGTGCCAGAATGCTTTTGTTTAATCAGTGATAATCGCAATTATGATGTATCTATGCAGAAAAGTTAATTTTGTAATATATCTCCGAGTTAAGCAGGGATTACGGAAGAACAAAGGTCTAAAGTTTGATAAGCATATGTGAAGGAATGTGTGGGTAGTGTTATTTGTCAAAGCTAACTGTATTCCAACTTCCAAAGTCGTAGCCTTTATGAACATTGTAAAACAATATGTTATCATGAGAACTGATTTGCATTTGATACATTCAGTCTAATATATAACAAAACAGCCGCTAAATTGGGCATTATTCCGGTACCGGTCAATCGATTTGGTCCAATATCATTAGGTTTCTTCCTATGGACGCTATAAATCCGTATACCAAGTTTCATGAAAATCCGATAAAGTGTATTTGTGTTATCGCGCGTACAGACACACGGACAGACAGACAGACTGACGGACAGACATTTTCCCGTCCACACAATCTCAGAAAGTAGCAGTAGTAATTGATCCTATAGTTATTTTTATTGAAGATATTTATTGTCCGGGCAAGAGAAGAAAGGTAGTTTTATAGCCTACCAAGTGATTTCATCCATAGATTGGAAAAATGCAAAAGCAGAACGAAGTTTGTACAATTAAGTTGTCAAAGGATTGTGCTAAAAAATTCCACCTTCGAAAATCTCAGTCCATCTGTAGTCCTAGGCTCCATGCAAACTGTAGGCGTTGGTGTCTGGCGGCAGTGGCGTGCAATATTTTACGAGAATAGAATATAAAAGCTTGAAGGCCTACAGTGCATAGGCGTACCGAGGGGGGGGGGGGTTGGGGGTTTGAACCCCCCCCCCCATTGATTAAAAAAAGGAAAATTGTATAATTTTTTTAAGTCTGCCCATAAATTACTTAATACAAGTATAAAGCGTGGGAAGCTTAAAACTCGTTATTTTGCGTCTTGATTTTTAGAGGACCCCCGGAAGCTTAAAACTAGTTATTTTGCATCTTAATTTTTAAAATTTTCCGGGGGAGGACCCCCGGACCCCCTCTCCCAGGGGGGTATTTCATACCCCCCAGACCCCGCGGATGTTATAACCCCCCCCCATATGGTCGGCCTGGTTACGCCTATGGTACAGTGAAGGGCGAATCTTGAATAAATACAATATGACTGAAGTCAATGTAACGCTACAATCTAATACTATTCTATTTTGGGTACAATTTTACATACAAACGGAAAGCTTCTGTGGAGGGAACAATATGTCTACAGACAGCAGAGAACTCCAACAAAATATTCTCATATTTGAGGTCGGCATTTCGTTAATGGTACACCTACAAGAGAGCTGGCTGAGAGCTTCAGGATACTTACGATTATAATATGTGCATGATCCCGAAATCGCATGTGTCACAGGATGCCAAAGAAATCACAACGGCGAGATGCAAGAGAAAAGAGGTCAGTCACAGGAAAGACGATAAAGCAATGAAATTTTCCCAGCAGAAAGCAATCAGTAAGAAATAGTGCTACCCCATCTAGGCTGCCGAGTTGTTTAATGCAAACGTCTGGACAAATTTTGCAATATTTATAAAGATGTGCACACCATGTGCAGCAATTTGTTTTAGAACGTTCTGATATGAATGCTTTACATTTGCATTCATTTTTATGATATTTCTGACATTCCTGAATCTGAAAATAAAATATCCAATGTCTAAAACTTAGTATTTTTTATAGCAATTTAACACTCAATTATATTTTACTAGCATGTTCCCGCGGTTTTTAAAGAAAAATATTTAAAACATTTTTATTAACACAGTACTAATTTGTCCTGTGAAAAGAGCTATATCACTTCCAAATGTAACATATTAAGTGCTTTCCAATGTCCTGTCCTGGTAATGAATTCTTTCTTACAGAGCTTCTTTATACACTATAGATACTAGAAGGTCATTTATTTAATGTCTTATCACCGTGTACCCTACGCTATGAAATTCATTAACTTGTTCTGTGAAGAAAGAACAGCTTCGGAGATCTAAGGAGTGGGGATGAAACCCGCCAAACACTGCCATTTACAATGTACTTCGTAACTGCGTCAGCGTGAAGCCAATGATTCCTCTCTCCCTAACGTCAAGTGAAACTTCACGCGAAGTAAGCACGTGCCTGCGCGGTAGTTTTGTGAATGCGAGGTATACTTAATGAATCGATCCGGAGCTTAACTCTGAGATCGATTACAAAAATTACCTGAGACTAGCAGGTACACTCGTGTTTGACCTGGCGATTAAACAGAGATATGCCAAATTAAGTAAAGAACACGATATTTCATCTACGAGTTATTAATGTAAAATATAAGATTTTAGATTTATTTGATAAAGATAGGAAAAAACTTTGTTATTTGTAGATAAGATATATTAATTGGATTGAAATCCTGAAGTTTCTTTCTTTAACTGTTATTATGAGAAAGCGTAAGCGCCGAGGTTTATGTGTGCCATGTGGAACTTATTTAAAAGCTGTTATATAATCGTAAATTATAACATTACTAGCTTAAAAGACCCGGCGTCGCCCGGGTTTTGTATTTTGTAATTGGAAATTAGCTTATGAAGGATTTTCAATTTTAAATTCTAGGTCCTTATATAGGCATTTATAATTTGAAATAGGAAGAACGACTTATTACACTCAAACTATTCCCTCAGAAAACGCTTGATATAGTTTTTTATGGCTCATAGATGATCTAGAATGTTGCATCCCATCGCTTGTACAGTGCACAGCAAGCCTGGTAGAGGTTTAAATAAGAAGAAACAGAAATTCCTGTTCCATAAAATTGTAATATCGAGGCGGGAAATTTCCCACTCTTATGTTACCATAAAGCATTATCACTTTCATACTTTTCTCTCCAAAAACCTGCGATATAATATAATAATATACACATTACCATACCTCGTTTTGTTTTCTCTATGTCCAGGGTAGAGAAAGTTATGTGATTCCATTATTTTAGGGGATTTCATTCTGTAATATTTATTTATAACATGAATTATTTTGATAACTTCTCTTATTTGTCAAAAGTGCATTTCAATTGTTTTTTTCCAAGCCCATCTGATACCATTTGGCAACAATATATTCTGTGATTTGGAATTGATAATTCTATGTAAAAAGGGATTAAGTATTTTCAAAAACATTTAATTTTTGGCATTTAGAATCAGAATTTTTCAAAATCCTTTCTTAGTGAGCACCTACATTATGAAACGAAGGTACTGTCAAAATTCCAAGTCTCTACCTGTTATAGTTTAGGCTGTACGTTGATTCCTGTCATTCAGTCAATCAGTCAGTCATTCATTCAGTCAGTCAGGGCAAAGCCTTTTATATATATAAGAGATTACGCCAAATATCACGTTTTTTGACAGTTTTCACTCATAACTCGCGAACGAAAGCTAAAATTAAAAATCCGGTTTCGAAGTGCATATGGCCACCCTTCAGTCCATCTACGATCTCTGCGTTCAATAAATTTTGGTGGGCATCGCGTACAGACAGACAGACAGACAGACAGACGGACAGAAAGACAAACACTTCCTCTTATTACATTGATTTATTATTCATAACGCAATTCTCTGTAAGCTATACAACTAAAAAAAAGTATTAATAGTAAACTATAGAAATCCCATTTTAATGGAATGTGGTTGCCGATTTATATAGTCTACTAGTTTCCCGTAAACATTTGTTGGAATTCATCTTCTACTGTAATATTTCTGTCACATATGTTGCTTATTTTGTAGTCTCTCTTTTTTAAGATGGAAGACCCAATGATGAGTCTCTCTGTTTTTTAAGATGGAAGACCCGATGATGAGTCTCATTTTATTTATTTTAAACTAACCTATATTATAGTCGATCGTGATTAGTTTCGGAAACAACATGTCATTGCTTGTGCAATATTTGTACTCGTATAATGTTTGCATACAAAAGACGAAGGAAGTTACTATTGTTAATGATATCTCTGACATTCCAACGTTCGAGTTTTTGGAGCTAGAGGCTCCATTAGCACGATAACTATAGGCTATACATTTTTAAACCGTTTATAGCTCACCTTGGGAGAGTAAAACAGAGCCAGCCCTACCATGGTAGGAGGCCCTTGCCCTATAAGGGATTGTGACGGGCTTATTTATTTATTTATTTTATTTATTTATTTTTCTGAGTAGAAAGGTAATTTAAGCTGCAGTAGTATTTAGTAAACACCTATTTAAGCACACATAAAGGAGTAGTCACGGAATATTATTGAAATTGAACGAGTTTTCGAGGTCTTACAAAGCATTCTGATTGAAATTTTCGTTAAAGTGTTTTGATAAATATTTTTTGCACGACTTAACTAATTAGTGGTACTTACGAATATTGTTGCCGTGGATCGTAAGTTGACATTCCACACGCAATCTTGTTGCTATGTGCGGTAAGAGTTTCCGTGCGGTAAGAATTTACTTACGGCACATCATTTACTTACGGCAAGCCTTTATGGACAAGGCCCCCCCAGGACAAATATTTGGCTCCCATAACAACAAACACATGCGAATCACTTTCTGAAATAAACATCTATCTTCAAGAATGTATATACATAATAGGCCTATTTTCAGGTAATATCTCAATTAATATAATTAAATTGATATAAATAATCATCGTGCAAAAAATAGCATGCAATACTCGTGCCGTAAGCGCATAACGGATCTCGGAAAATTGAAAAAACTCGTTTTTTCAAACTCTTTCCTCTAACCGTATTCATCGCTTACGGCACTTGTATCGCAATATACTGATCTGGTCTATTTAATACTGGAAATGTTAGAGGCAGCATATGCCTAGTCATACAAGAAAAAGATATCCTGTTCAACATTAACGTGTTACGTGAGTTAACACATCTGCTTAGTCCTTAGCCAGTGACAACACTGAACACCGCTGCTTCCAGGAATACAATCGTCGCTAGGTAATCAACAAACTCTTTACCGCGAACAATTTCATTGCCCGACTCTTCGTTGTATTTCCTTGAATTGAATTTATCTACATTTATCTTTATGGAGATAAATTGCATATTGAATTGTATTTTTGAGGTAAGGGATTGAGGCATTATGGGCCATTCAGATAGAAAATTAACAGTAAACGTAACGTAAACTTAAAAGTTTGGGGCCATGTTTTTCAATGTGACCATTCACAATGCATCACGTAAACGTGAAACTTAAACGTAAAATTAAACGTAACGTAGAACCTTGCAAACACCAAGCTTCTGCGTTATGTTTATGCTAAAATTAACGATACAACCAATCAGAGAACAGAACAGGAGACGGAAGTAGAAGTAGCCAAGAGATGGCGTCTATGAATGAGAAACTCGTCATTATTATAAATGGCATCCATTTTATAAAGATGCGGCATTGAAGGAAAATATATGAACATTAGTTCCACAAGAAATGAACTAGAGCCCTTATAATAGTCTGTTAATTTTTATATGTCTGCATACGCTTGTATGATTTAAATTTTTAATGGCGTATACATGTTTAATAGAAACATGAAAGTATTTTCGTCTGCTGCAGCCATTTTATCAGCTGTACAAGTTCTCGTTTGTGATTGGTTGTTATATACGTTTAAGTTTTCATTGCGAATGCTCAATGCCGTGCTAAAGTTTGTGTTTAAGTTTACGTTCTTACGTTTACGGTTAAGTTTCTATCTGAATGGCACATTACTATAGTCATCCACATTTAAACTAAAAATAAATAACCGCCTATTCGGAGCTTTAAAAATTCCTTTTGACCTTAAAAACAGGGGTAGTTCTAAGAGCAGTAAATTGTATTCCCAGCATTTAAAAAACGTACCGGTACATACATTGTCTCTCACGCCTCCGACTGTTTTCAGGTAGTAAAAATTTTATCGCATAAAGGAAATGAAGCGTAGAAACTGTGAACAGCCTAATGAACCATTAACTAAGACATTCCTTTCCATTTTGATATTTAAGTTACAAATAATATAATTCTACAAACTTATGGTGGAATTTAAAATCGCAATGCATAGGCTATTTCTGGTATGGTTCAAGTCCTAATTAATCTAATACTCATGTTTGATTGCTAAACATAACCACATAACAGAATACATTTTAAAAACATTACTCGAACAGGTAGGAGTTTAAAACGAACAGCCTTAGCAATTTCAAGAAGAATGCAAACTTTCCCTTTTTATTCTCGCATCACTTTTAGTCCAATCATTTTTAATAAAAGGCATTTATATAAACCAGATTCTACAATCTAAAATGACTTACTTTTCTTGGAAAATAAGAATCTGATTGTTCAAAAACAATTCTTTGCACAAAACAGCGGTATTCTTTAGCCGCTACGTATCTTTCATCGAACAGATCATATTGCGTCATTTGCGACAGTGTTATCTTTGGCAGTTGTCAATATGTGTGACGTTTTCATCAACCTCATGTAACTGCAGGAGAATTTTCCAATAAAACAAATCATTTGCAGCAATAGAAGATAATTAAGAATTCGCCACTTTTCCCTCATACTTTTCCTAGGCTTTGGAACTAGCAACCCTCTCCTTGGAGTGAAGAGGTAGGCGGTTAAAATGTTGCATAACGTATTGTTACATGATTTTAATCCCAGTTGTGCAGATGTGCATCTGTTTTCACGAAGCCTTCTATTTTGTGTCTGCCAGAATCTTATTTTCTGTAAGTCGTGTACAAAGCTTCGCCAATTTTTATATAGGCTTATTTCGTTTTATCTCTTTTTTCCTCTTCATATTAAAAGCATGCCTAGCACGTAAGAAATTATTGAATTCAACTTCGTTTTTTCGAATTATTAATTAAAATAGACAACTTTGGATATGGTCTTCTTGAAAGGTGTTTTAGTCCTTCCACTGAATTGTTGGTTCTGTGTCTTCTTTTGTACAATTCCACATACCTGTCAATAATATGTCATGATTAAACCACTGATTCACAAAGTAGTTGTTCAGTTCTGTTAATTTCTAGTCGTTAGGCGAAACTTCCATGACATAATATAATCAGCCATTTTCAACGTCTAAAGGCTGTAACGACGTAAATGATAGCCTAAACCAGGGTTTGCGAACTGGCACTCATTAAGTACAGTTGTGTTAATCAGACGTGGCAGTCCAAGTATGGATGCGCAGCAGATGCAGACGAGTCCAATAAATATTCGTACTGCGTGGAGGGGTGTATGGGTCAGTTGTGTCGTTGCCTTCGGTGCGGTAAGACCGTATAATGCAGTTAAAATACAAGATATCTTGTTACAATCGCTTCTCTTCTCGCTAGTGCAGTTCAACATTCTTACCCCTCCCCATGATTCCTTCCACATGCGTCATTTCCCCTCACGCGCTTCTGGCTGCCGCCCCTGATTAATACCACTGTACCCAAAGCATTCCCCCCCATTACCCTTTCCACCGCCATCTCTAACTCAACCCTCTTAGCGCAACTATACGAAGCGTGGAAGCAGTCAGTGACGTAGGTTACCTTTACCTAACTGATAAGGAGTAGCCAAAGAAAAACTATTATTTCCATAATTAACTATGGGAATGACATTTTCTTATTCAACAAGATGAAAATGCGTTTTGTTTGATATGTTGCGCAACAATTCGCTTTATTTTGCATTTCAGCCTCAGACGACACTTCAATACGAATCATGGAAAAAGTATAGTTTCAGGTATTGTTTTCTTATAAGCTGCATGTAATAAATTACGAAATGAACTTATGCATTAATGTTTAGCTGCGACAAATGATTTTCTACTAAGAAATGTGACGATCAGCGTAATATAAGTAATTTTGCATTAACATAAGAATTTATTTATTATAGGGGACGAGAGGAAGCAATTGTTTGAAAGCCTAAAAAGGCAGAACGCAGAATCGAACAAAATAATAAAAAAGCCACAGCAAAACAATTGGTGCATGTCAGCTACCACATTTCTAAATATATTGCGGACAAATGAAACCACAATGGGAAGAATGTTAAAGACTGTTTAGTTTTAGCTGCAGAAGATAGTTGCCCTAACATAGTCTAACAATTTAAATGTATCAGTCAGTCACCTCACACAGTTGCTATAGGGCTTAGTGGAACTGAGTTCTGATGTTGAGTCACAATTAATTAATAAAGTACAAATTATAAACTGGTAGACCTTAACACTGGATGATAGTACAAAAAATGAAGGTACTGCTCAGTTAGCTATGTTTTTCGGAGGCGCTGATGACCACATGCATGTGACAGAAGAGTTTCTAGATATGGTACCACTTAAAGATCACACACGTGGCATTGATATATTTGAGGCAGTTTTGCAAGTTACAAAATAATTTGAATAAGTCATGTGGTAAATAAGTTTTAGTAGCCACTGATGGAGCACCTGCAATGATAGGAAATGCGAACGATTTTTCTGGAGGATTTAAAGACTTTTGTAAATGAAGCTGGCGTGGATATAAAGGACTTTAAAGTAAAAAATTGTATGATCGAGCGAATCTATGTGCAGCGTCTGCAAATATGAAATATGTTATGTACATTGTAAAGACGGTCAATTCCATTAAACAGTTATTTTCCAAGACGACTCAAATTAAAATAAACGCACGATGCACCATAAGTGATTACCATTAAGTTTCAACTTTACATTGGTGAACACTACTTTAGAATCAGACTAATTTGGAAAACAAGAGGTGCCAAAGATTTACTAATCGTGCCAAGACCCAGTGAAAATTCCCTTCAATCTCAAGTTTTGTTTTAGTATGGAGAAGGATTGTTATACTGATATCACTAAATGTTACCAATTGCAATTTCTTTACAAAAAATAACTTTAAATCTTCAAGTTATATTGATACGCCACTGATGCAGCTTGTGACTGTACGGAACTGACTTCGTGTTGGGTACATGAACGGAATGTAGAGTGAGATGTTACGACGAATCCCCCTCACCGTGAGCTCGCGGTCCCTGGCCTAAACACATAGGGCGTATAGGCGAATCTCTGGGTCCTCGTAAGATTGAACTAAATTCAAGTGTTAAACCTTGTGCCAAATGCACTGGTTCACAGTACGGTTTAAAGATATATAAGATAAATGCGTAAATGATGCAAGTTGTCTAGGTGATAGGCCTATATAACACTTCCAGGAATGATGCCATTGGAATTGACGCTGACTGTAGAGTCAATAAAATATGACGAGTACATTAATTAGTTTGCCATCTCACCTCACATCTTGTAAGAAAGAATCTATCCTTCCTTCATTTAATCAATGGATTGTTCTAAATGTGTACACTGAAACAAATTAAATTATAGATGAGTATCTTGTTTAATGTTGAAAATTAATTTATTCTGGTTACACCAAGAAAGTCAATAAATAATCGGGACTCTACAAATCCATTTGTTTTGCACTTCATTTGCAAGGGTAAGTATACTTTTTAGTTGCACAAATTTTAAATTATTTATTTTTAATGATATTTATGAAATATGTAATAGAATATTTCAAACAAAAGGGATCAATTAAATACCGATTTTTCTTTTAGATGTTAATTAAACTTTAATCACTGAAAATTTCACTAGCCACCGTTAGTCACATGATTTCTTTTAAATCTCGAGAAAAATTCAATTATTGAACTGATAAGTTTTGCAACGAAAAACACGTTTTCGTAATAAATAATGAACAAGGAAGATATGTTGTGTGATATCACTGTGTTTGATTTGAGGTATGTCCGGCTGGAATTTTCCTGGATGCATTACCGAACCTTTCTTGGAATTCTGTCGATAAATGATATTTGAGTGAGCCCACTATCTTGCTGACAAAACTATACGAAGAATTGCGCTTTCAGTATTACATAGTGAACATGTTCTGGTATCTTATATTATCATTAAACCTCAGAACTTCATGCGTTGAAAGAATCTCAGAGAGTAAGTGCGGAATTATTGTTGGCATTATAATGAAAACATGTGCAGTAGAAAACGTGCTTACATCACTGATAGTATTACCGGTACTTTTTCATTGCAACATGCAGTAATAACCAGTAAAATAATGCTGATTTGCTTGCATATTGTGCACATAATACTCCTTTACTTATATACTTAATAAGACAGTTTCTAAGCAAGCTAAAGGAATATTACCTAGTTTATAGAACCCGGAGGTTCATTGCCGCTCTTACATGAGCCCGTCATTCAACCCTATTCTGAGCTGACTCCATCAAATCCTTCTTCCCTTAAATCCATTCTAATATTGTCCTCCCACCTACCTTTTGATTCCTTCCATTCGGGTCTCCCAGTCAATATTTTTGAGATATTTCTTTCCTCTATGCGCGCAACAGGTCCAACCAAATTCCAACATAATCTGCCCTTAATTATCATCTTTATCCTCGCCTTGTTCGGAATGAGTGTGAGTGTGACTGGTGTGTCTCATCCTATGTGTTCGTGTTATCTCGGAGGTGGCCCCAGCATTGGGCTGATCACTCATCCGGAGAGAACCTTCATGTCCTTGTCTGGTTAAAAAAGTATGCATGTGCTCCAAAGGTAATCCCTCTCCAAACAGGTCGCGGTCTTGTAAGGCCCGGGCGATGTTAGCTGCATAAATATCCCTTCAACGGGGAGGTTAAACTAATAGCAAGAAGAAATGAATGCGATGAAGCAGATATACCATTGAATTTGCGTTCGCACAGCACTTCTTTATAATATTATTTTTCAATCGGTGGAAAATAGTCTTCTTTAGCTATTCAGCAACTCACCTCTGCTTGAATTTCGGTTTGGATATTGTTTGATATTGTTTGACTTTATATTACAATCTTCTCTGCTTGAAATTAAAAAAAAAAACATAATAATAATAAGAAAAAATCTGTTGTGAAACACAACTTCCTTCCTCTATAAAAAAGAAGTTTTAACTCTTAGAATAATACTCGTATATATTTGCATATTATGCAAATCGTGTAGGAAATTTAAACAAAATTATTAGAGTCGATTTCCAGCAAAATGACAAAAATGACATTCTCTACATGTAAAGTGATAAAAAAATAAAGGAAAGTCGTTGCCACGTTTCGAATCGCATCCCCAAAGGATTCACATCTCAAATAAAGGATAGTAGTGAAATATAACCCTTGATTTGCATTAAAAAAGTATTGATTATTTATTCAATCTATCTTTAATATGAAGCAATGATTGCAATTAGTTTCGACCCACGTAACTTTCTTTAGCCTACCTAAGCATGGGCAACACACCCCTCTCAGTTCGCACTTTCTATTAAATGAGAGGCCGTGTTGCAAGGAGTTCTTATTCGGTTGTTTTAACCTGATGCCAAGATTTATTGTTTACCACATAAAATCGGGTTTCGAAGAGATTTTTTCTAGAAAAAAAATGTTTCAAATAAAATACAAGGAATTCGTGTACAATACTTAAACCTTTAAAGTCGGTTTAGAGAAAATCATTAAAAATTAAATTTTCTCCTTGTAAAGTGGCACTAAAAAAAAAGAACAAGTTGTTGTCGTTCTTCGTGTCACATCTCCAGAATAGGCTATATCTAAACTAATTATAAAATTGTTATTTTATGCGATAGGGTAAGGTGGTACATTTTCGAACATGGTACAGGTCTGAACGGACTAAGATTTTTGCTCACTTTTGGGTTTCAAATGTTAGCTAACCTGTTTTTAATTATATAGTGTCCATACTGATTGTTTTGTTTACCTGTATCCGCGAGAATGATGTTTTGAGTTATCTCATCCGGCCATAAAATATTATTTTCCAATCGAAGATAAGTACTCCATGCTTGAAAAATAGCACGTTATAAAATTGCTTATAATTCCACGTTGTGTTACTGGAATACAATTTTTAACTCATACCAACAAATAGCGTAGTCTTTAATACGTGCGTCATTGGCACAACAATGGTCATTCGTGAGCGGAATTTCAACAATGTAGTCATTTACAAAAACTAGCTGAGGTACAAATACGAACACATTTTAGGTACAATTTCGAACAGCACTTGAACCTGCGATCTCTCGCTTAAGTCTTGCATGGAAAAGCTGTTTTGCTATCACAGCATTCTGCATGTTTATTATTACTAACTGTGCAAGTGAAATATAAAAGGATGGCATTCATGCATCTTTCAACAGTGGTATTTTTTCAACGAAGTGTTATGAACTAAAATTCCTCTGCATTGTTATTACATCTCAGTAGTTTATGCAATACAGAATAGCATGCAGCTGTTAAGTATTTTTATTATTGCTCTAGATGTTATGACAGACCGCCTGTATGGTCTAGTGGTTCCTGACTACGGACCCGCAAGTCTGGGTTAGATCCCCGGTACCTCCTCGGATTTTTCTGAGGTAGGGTAATCTGTAACTGGGTGCATTCAGCCTCCTGGCACCAACCGAAGAGCTAATTCATAAAGAAGTAGCGGCTCCGGCTCAGTAAGCTATCAACAACTGTCGTAAGAGTCGTCATGCTGACCACATGCCCCAATCCTGTCATCTGCCTATTCAAAACGTGACACTTCATTATTACGCTCATATTATTGATAAATAATGATAATAAAAAATAATATTTGGAAGAAAGCAGTTCGTTCGTTGAAAATGCCACTGTTCGAAATAGGCCTAGTACCCACTGGTGTTAGGATTGTACCTCCTGCGGTACATTTTCGAACGATATTCTGGAAATGAAAGATTGATTGCCATGACCAATTTTACAGCTGTTTGACTTTGATATTTTTGTGAATACAATACAGTTGAACTTTTCTTATGTGTATTGAGTTCATAAAATAACAATATTTGTTAAGTGTTCGAAAATGTACCACCTTTCCCTATTTTGCTCTAGAGCTATGCTGTTCACAAACACGCAGACAGACACACACATACATGTTTCTGAAAATAGCATTTTTGGATTCAGGGCACCTCAAAACTTGCATTTATGTTTAATACGCGACATCGAATTTCGGGGTCATAACTATGGTATGGGTAGAGGAAATAATGTCACTGCAAATGCCTGAATTTTCGACAGTGATGCCACATGTCAAAAATTCAAATAGAATCGGCTATCTAACGGACATTCACCCGTTTAGTGCAAAGGGACGTCCTACAACGTTGAACTGCTAATATTGACAACTCGATTCTTATCCCAAAAGCGTGCGCCAATTTTCATAAGCATGTAGAAGAGCCAGTTTTATTATATAGCTTGAAAAATACTCTAACAATATGCAAATAAGTGTGCAAAATACGCTATACCAAAATATGATTTTGTGCAGTAAAGCCCTAGATGGATAATGTTTTCTCGGGCTTCCAACAGGGTGAGTAGCAGGATTGATTAGTTTTCTGCAGCTAGCTCCGCTGTCATTTTCTGGGAGAAGTGAGCTGATTGGGAAAAGGCCTGTGTTATGGAAATGACATAAATGATAGGTTTGGTGGTGGACAATAGGAGAACCGGAAATGTCTCCAACCCTAGGTTAAGTGAAGGGACATAGGAAAAACCGGAAATGTCTCCAACCCTAGGTTAAGTGAAGGGACAATAGGAAAAACCGGAAATTTCTCCTGTATCTGTATCTGTATCTGGTACCCTATGATCCCCAGGTGGGGCGAAGGGGCCTCCAAGTGGAGGTGTCATTTCCTATTCTAATTTTGATATGCTCATTTTCCGAGAGAGGGTAGAGGGACAGGGGAAATGTCTCCAACCCTAGGTTAAGTGAAGGGACAATAGGAAAAACCGGAAATGTCTCCAACCCTAGGTTAAGTGAAGGGACAATAGGAAAACCGAAAATGTCTCCAATCCAAATTTAACTATCGACCCATAAGTTATTACACTTTTGGAAAATAATGAAAACTGAAAATCTCAGTGCACTACAAAACAGCCAATCGGGACACAAGAATAGGCATATGTGGCATCCCTATTCTTGTTTCATTATTGCTATAGAAAGTGGGGGGGGATTGAAATGTTATTGCCCTGTATCTTCGGCCTCCTAATGGTAGTTACTCGTACCTCCCTAGTAGTTATGAGATAGAAGAATGAAAACTTTTAAGCAGCAGGAGAATACGGCAAGTTAGGCCATTAATGTCCAGAACTTTAACAGATAATTGAAACACTACCATAATACAGCAATGAGGGCGTAACACGTCCTTGAGCTTTGCCCGCACGGTCTTGGGTACTTCTCACTTCCGCTCAGGGTAAGTGGGAGCCGAAGGACCGTTCTCTGTGCATTGATAATGAACCTGTTGTAAAGGGTAGGAAAACGTAATGGCAAGCGCGGATGTTGTCGGGGTAAGTTATGTTAGCACTGAACTGACCCCCTCCCCCCCAAATAAAGTTTCAAGTAATTTTGAATCAATTCGATCCAGGAATTCAGAATAGTATAAACTATATTATGTTGTATTATTAAGTGCCAGAATGGTACTTTCTGAGATTGTGTGGTGGACGGGAAAATATCTGTCCGTGAGAATGTACACGCGATTACCCAAATACGCTTTATTGGATTTTCATAAAACTTGATATACACATTTATAGCGTCCATGGGATGAAGCCTATTGATTTTGAACCAAATCGGTTGTCCGGTACCGGAGTAATGCTCAATTTAGTGTCTATTTTATGGTAATATATGAGAAAGAATTTATCAAATGCAAATCAGTCCTCATGATAACATATTGTTTTACAATGTTCATATACGGCTGGAAGTTGCGATACAGTTAGCTTTGACAAATGACACTACCCACATATTCGTTCTTATGCTTATCAAACTAGACCTTTGTTCTTCGTAAGCTCTGCTTAATGAATCGATCTGGAGCTTAACTCGGAAATCGTCGTTTATAAAAATAATTTATTTTGTGCATATCATAATTGCAATTTTAATTTCGTTACGTCAGTTTACCTGATTTTATTTTTAATACAAAGATTATATTAAACTTTTCACAATATGTCCTTATTCCCAAAGCTTCCATCAGCTCAGTGTTGCATTATGGACACGTAATTTGATGGGTTTTTTATACGCACAGAGGGATTAAGTTGGGAGTCAGCCGACATGCAATATGGATGTGATAAGATGTGAAGAGCATTATTAGTTATTACGTAAAAATGACTTTTTCTAAGAGTAAAAAGTCAAAGAATGCCACAGTGGAAACTTTGGGAATGACCTTACGTACCGAACTTCGAGGGTATTAGGCTTGCTATGGGTGCAATACCCATAATCTGTATCGTACATACTTTGCCCTTTCATTCGTATATTTCAAAATTTCAAAATGTTCCCACTTTTAAACAAATTAAAAAGTTTGTCATGAGTTATGAGTAGAGACAGGCCCAATATGAAGAACATTTTGTCAAAATATGACATTTATTTAAGCTAAATAAGAAATTATAAAAAATATATTTAAAAATATTATGAAAAACAATATATCAGTACTTTTGTTATTAAATTTTTTATCGGATGTAAGTCGATGCAAAAAGGGATAACTACTCTATTTACAATGACAGAACAAAATAAAACACTAGTTAGTTGATAATCAATAAGTGAATTAATTACAATATGAGACAAGCAGCTTTTCAGTATTTTTAGGCAAAAGGTTGCATCTTCTGTCAGTAAGAAGTTTTTGTACGAGAAAGATCGCTCCACACGACATGATGTAATGGGAGCATACTTGTATCGCGATATAATTGACAGCTTAAACATTGTCTGGAATTTCATTGCTCTTACTTTCAAGTATAGTGTTGGACTCAGCTGAGCTCCTCTGGAATGTGGGGAAAGATAAGGGGATGTATTGGTCTTTCCCCACATTCCAAAGGAGCTCAGCTGAGTCCAACACTATACCTTTTCTTTCACCCAATCGCGAATTCCAGATTTAGGCATGTTGGCTTCACTCACAAGGCACAAACATACACTGCTTCACCAGATCACCATGGATCACGAAACAACAAATGAATGCCGGTCCTAATCTCACAACAATATCTGATGCTGTGTCCGTTCTGCCCCTCTGAGGTGGCACAGATAGGGGACCTTTACAGTTCAAGAGTTGCCAGATTGCTTTGCTGTTGGAATGCGTAAAATATGTGACTTGGGTAGCCTATTTCAGACTGTTTCTTGCTAAACTACATCCACAGAATACTTGGAAAACCCTGTTCATTGCTATTGGAAGTATTAATGGGAGTAGAATGAACAAATTCTACAAAATATGAAGCAATATGAAGATTTTCACAAAATATGACACTTTTACTAAAATATTATGAAATATGAACTTTTTTCGAGTTTTCCCATCTAAACTTATCCTTCTTTTCAGAACACTAGCAACCATTATTTAGAATATGAACTTTCATGTTATGCCTATCTCTACTTATGAGTTATGCCCCCTCCCTTGTACTATGAATTGAATTATATCACAAAAGGGATTTATTGTTCCGAATGCAGAATGCTTTTAATGCTGTAAATTAAATATTTCGTTTAAATATTTTGCCACATTTACTGCATGTACTAAGATTTATAAGATAATGGCTATAACAAGGTTCATTTCTATTAGTAATATAATTCTAAAATTTTAGAGTCAAATATGCTTCCCTGAGAACTATAGTATCATGTTTATATAAAAGCCATCAAATGAAGTGAAATATTCTTACGATACAGCAGTTTTTAATGTATTTTTATTATTTTATTTTCTTTGCAGTTTTCTACATTACTTACACAATTACTCAAACAAAACAAATTTACACTTGCAGCCTAGTAGTTATGTTATTTCTTTTACGAATTTTTGTGTATAAAGTAGTGGGGTTTATAATAATAGGCAGTAGGTACACCCTGGCGCAAAAGTCTGGCTACGTCTGGGTGTTGTTTAATGGTGCTATTATACAATCTCGGGCCAGAACCAGAGACCATAGACCTCTTTCAGTATCACACTCAGATTCGTAAGGAGGCAATAAAATGTTTTTTTTAGCAAATCTATATTATTTGGTTTTATAGTTTTTATTATTTTTATGATAATATTTTAATAACGTGAAAAAAATTGTTCTTTTTTCAATACGCTAAATTCCTTGTATATACCTAATGAGTCCGGTAATCAATTTTTTATTTATATACTCGTAAATCATTATTACTTAAGATTGATAATATAAACATCAGCTGTGTAAACAATGTTTTTTCTTTTGTATGTTTTCCTGTAAAGTGTATAATACTTCTTTCTGCATTAGCGATTGATTTCTTTATTGCCTCAGATTTGTTTCAGCTCATTTTGTTATTAAATAATCTTTACCAAGAATTTTTCATGAGTTTGTGCATGATTTAAAATACCGTGAGCCAATTGCTAATTTAAATAACATGTATTTCTTTCCCCAATTTTCATTTAACTATAAGCCTTTAAGAAATTTTCCGAAGTTCTTTAATGCTTGGTATGTGTAGATAAAGCTTTCTTATAAAATTATTAATTATATTTCTTAGTTTCCTATTCCTTGTCCCCACCAAACCAGACCAGTTTTCCTATCTTGAAGCTTCAGTTGCCTGGTTGTGTTTTTGTTTTTTTTTAACCAAACTTCTTTCGCTTTCCCACATATACAAGAATACTCCAAATGCAGTTTATCTGTAAGTCAAATCGTTCATCTATCATAACTCGTAAGGTCATGTTTAGAGTCCTGAAGGTGTCTTGTAGTTCCTATGATTTGAGAATTGCTTGGTCCGTGGGAGCCTCGATTTGACATGCAGAATTCGTGTGTTCTCACAGAGATTGATCGCCGATTTGTCTTCTCAGACTGCCAAATGTGACATTCCGGAGGTCACAAGCGTCCTTGAGGAACTGAGGACGTGACGACGCATGTGGAAATAGTTCCTCTTATTTTTCCCTATATTCACATGTTCCGTATTTTTTTATTTTATTTTACACTTTAGTTTTTGAAGTAAAACTTCTTTTCTCGCGGTAGGGGGTAAATCGGAAACTTGTGTCACGTTAAAACCGTCACGGTCACACTGAAACCGTCAGGAAATAAATGTCACACTGAAACCGTCACGAAATAGTGTCACACTCAAAATTGACTAGACTGTTTCGAAGCGGACTGCACAGAAAACAATCAACTCAATGATTAGGAGTAATCAAAGGAAATTTTTCAGACATTACTTCCTCAATGGCAATAGACAATTTCTAAGCAATCTAAAGGTATATTATCTATTTTATGGAACCCGGAGGTTGATTACCGCGCAAATACAAAATTAAAAATCCAAAATTAAAAAATACAAATTTCCAAAATTTATTTTATTCAAATGATTTCCTTCTTCCGTTCGATATAATTATATGTATTCCTCTATTTCACTCTCAACATTGCCAAAATTGAAAATCCAAGTATCCAAAATTAAAAAAATAAAAAATCCAAAATTAAAAATTCCAAAATAAAAAAAAATTGAAAATCCAAAATTAAAAAAAACAAATTTCCAAAATTAAAAAAAACAAAATTAAAAATTATAACATCCAAAAATCCAAAATTTAATGAATAATAAAATAAAAAATTTAAAAATAAAAAAAAAGAATTCAATGATCGAAAATTTAAAAAATTATAAATTAAAAATTCAAAGATCCAAAATTGAAAAGTCCAAAATCCAAAATTAAAATAAAAAGTCCAAAAACCCAATATTAAAAAGTCCAATAATGCAAAATTGAAAAAATCCAATAATAAAAAATTGAAAAAATAAAAAAAATAAAGTAAAGTTTTACTTCTGTCGCGTGGTGTTCCACGCACTCTTTTTTTTTAACTCTTTGGAACATTGTGTTATAAACATTGGGTGGAGTGAATAAAAATTGAGTAGTTACTACTAGTAATAAGTACTAGTAGTAGTAATTACTTTCAGTAGTTACTTACAAGTACCAGCTTTTACTTAATTTTGAGTGAATAACCTTATACTAGTACTTATAAGTTAATACTAGTGAAAATCAGTAGTTACTATCTGCTTAGCTGTGCAATCTACATGTAGTGGGCAATGATTCTTGAAGTAGGCTATGATATCTAAATAATAAGATGAAGTGTTTGTCTGTTTGTCTGAGTGTGATACATAGCCAAATCTAGGGCATGCAGAGATCTTAAATTTTTAACATAGATGGACTAAAGGATGTCTGAATTCACCTTAAAGCAGGATTTTCAATTTTTTTCTTTTGTTAGCGAATTATGAGCTCCCTCCCCCCCCCCCAAAAAAACTGTCAGAAAACTTTGTTTCCACTATTGCAGCATCAGGTTTTAGTAATAGGCTACTTTTCCAATTGTAAAATTAATAAGTACTCTTCCTCTTTTGCTATAGCAACTGGGGAAGAAGAGCATTGCGGAATATAATTTTTTTAAACATAACACATGGAGATGTCGATTGCTTTGATTTTGCTAGCCCACTCTACATGATTTATTTGTTTATAACATTACAGCACGAAGAGATCTGAAATTTTTAACATAGGTGGACAGAAGAGAGATCATGAATGTAGGTCTGAATGAGAAACATTGCTCGATTTGGACGAAACTCACTGCGCAGGGGAGGGGGTTGAGCCTGGAACTCGAATTTGAGATCATTTCTTTCCCTACGGTGTACTCTAATCATAGAATGCACCCGAAAGCTGCATGTTTTTAAAATTATTAATCTTTTAATTGTTTATGAATGATTTGCATTTAAGCATAAGGTTCATAATTCTATGGTTTGTTTTAATCCTTTCATTTCATATCTGTATGATTCATTTAGTAGTTTAATTTATTTACTACGTCTGACAATACAATTACAATAATATTAGATAATTAATGCAACTTATTTAAAAACAGTGTAAGTTTTAATAAATGAAGTTTTAATTTTTTTCCTATTAAGTGTAGGCCTATTATTAAAAATCTAGCGATTATATTAATAAATATGGGTGAAGTCACAGACACCTGCTAGTTTAAAATAAAACAAAATAAAATATATAGGCTAACCTCAATACTACATAACCTCAATCTATATAAGATTGACCATGCTGCTTAAATAAAAACAAAAAAGAAAATTGTGAAATTGCTTAGGTAATAATACACAGAAAAAAATTTCAATCATAATTAAGTGCTATGAATTCTGACTCTGATAGCCTGGATCACTTAAAAATTAAAAATTTATAACTTCTGCCTGTTTGCTGCCTGTTTCGTCCATGAAATGTGAAGTATGCCACTTCATATTTCCCTTCTGAATCTATAAATAAAATGTGATAATCATCTTCTTGAGCTTCCATTTGGTCTCAGTATACTTTTTGCTTCATAATTCTTGTAAAAACAAGCATTTCAGATAAGGTATTGCCATCTTAAGCAAGGTCTGTACCACACTTGAAAATTTCACAGTATTTACTGGTAATGATAAGTAAATACTTGTTATTATTCACATATTTTACAGTAGGTACTACTTGATCTAGTATGTACTGATTACTAATAAGCAACAGTATTTACTGAAATATTTTATTCACTAAAATGCTAGTATTTACTTAAAATTTTGCAGTAAAAGCATTTACTGACTTTTATTCACTCCACCCATTGTGCCACCAAATTCTGTTGAAGCATGTTGGTTCGTAAACTGTACCTCATATTTTTATTGCAATGTCAATTGATTATATTTTGGAAAATCAGTGGTTTTTGTTTTTTCTGCGCTCTGATAAGAAAAAATCGTATGTGAAATATTCGTAATATAGTTATGGCTTCATGGATTATCAGCGGTGTCAGAATTATAAAACTCTAGCTTTCGGCTATCCTTAGCTCTGTGGCCTTCATCATGACATGAGCTAAGAATGGCTGAATGCTTGAGTTTCATAATCCTGAATCGGCTGATAACTAGGGTCGATTAATCGATTAAATATTTAATCGTCGATCAATTACATTTTCTGATTAATCGGTTTAGTCGAATTCTGAAAAACGTTTTTCGAGAAATGGGTCAAATGACCAAACTCCTTTCTCAGTGCCGACTGTGAGAGATTTTAGTGCTGCCGGTATTATTGTAAACAAGCTATGATCGTTTCTTGAACATTCAGATATCAACAAACTCGTGTGTCTCAAGTCTTTGCTGAAAAAGTAATCGGAAATGTAAGTTTTATATATTTTTTTCACTAGTTAACTAATAATGGTATTCATTAATTCAGGATTTCTTCTGATTATCTGTAGTGTAGTAGTTATGAAACGTGTAAAACAATAATAAATGTACACTTTGGTTTCGTTTAAAATACCGACCTGTTTGTCGATTAATCGATTAAAGTCAAACGTTAACTCGATTAGAAATTTTAATCGATTTTCAGCCCTACTGATAACCCGTGAAGCCATAATTACAAACCTACAGCGTCGTGAAAGTTTCAAGCTCTATGGTCATTATATAGCTTCCTCTGCGCTAAACCTTTACTTTTATAGGGTTCGGAGGGAAGGTAACCGCGATTTATTAATGCGCGTTATGCAAAATCATCTGTCCTTATTAGTGTGCCATAACCCTATTTCTAAAAAATGACCGTCAATTGTTACTGTGCACTGTCCATCTTTAATGCTCGACAAATACATGTGATGTGAATTTGAATAGATCTTAAATGTGAATTTTATTTGCAATTACAGTGAACTGATGAATATTGCTCGTAAAATTGTTACTCACTAGTATCTTTATCCACAGTGTTGCTAAGTGTTGTAATAAATCCAATCACCAGAAATCTTGCTAAAATTCTTCCATGTTGGAGGAATAATAAAGTTGGCTTGTCTGTATAAGGATGTATTAAACTTGTCAATAGCAAAATTGCGACGTTGGTGAACAATTTGTTTGATTAATTGTGCACCCCTGAACATAGAAATGTCATTGAAATGTGACAGTTGCTACTTATCTTTTTATTAGGGTACATTGCTGATGATAGATAGTTGCAACTAGATAAGTTATATACAGGTAGATCCCGAGTTCGCACCCGATGTTTAATCTTCTGAACAGAACAGGGTTAGCTAGAGTGAATTAAATGACTCGGTGAGAGATCTGGAATTTTCAAGAGCCAAGACAGAACTGCTAGCCTCCAGACCCCAACAATTGATCTATCTTTCCGAAAAGGTGAAAGGGTCGTTTTTTCCAGACCATCAGAAACAGTTTGAGAATTGTTTTTCTACGAGAGGTGATATAGTGTTTGCAGTGATATTAGGGCTGTGAACATTAAGTCTCAAGCTACTCGTATATTACTCCATAATGGCTGTGAGTTGCCGTCAATTCCGTGCTTATGAAGGAATCATGTGAGTATGTCAGCCTGAAACTCATCCTTGTATCAAATCAATATAACAGCTACAAGTGGGAAACTTGTGCAGCTTTTGAAGTACGGTAGGCTAATTGCAATATTAAGTGGACTCCAACTAGGCTCCACCAAACACTTGTTTCATATGTGAATGGGACTGATGTAAAAATAGAGGTTTTCAATTCATAAAGAAGAAATTGCCTCTACGTCAAAGTACGGAAACTGTAAAATTAAATGTGAAAATTGAATCACTGGTGGAACCGGAGAAGTTTTTAATTCCTCCGCTTTATATCAAACTTGGTCTCATGAAAACCTTAACTAAGGTTACAACATTTCCGAGTATTAGGGAGGAAAATTAATGGAAGGAGTTTTATTTGGCCCATTGATTCTTCAAAGTAACATTGAGGAAGAGGCATGGATTTATTTAAGGGAAATCGCAAACAATTTATTGGAAAACAATTGAGCTGGGAACAATGAGGACCTTATTAAAAATTTACGTCTTCTTATAAAATGGGAATGAACATGTTCCTTAAATTACACTATTTATACCCCACCTGAAATGTTTTCCTGAAAGTTCTGGGGATATTAGCGAAGAGCATGGCGAACGTTTCCATCGACAAATCTCGCTGAAGGAAAAACGTTACCAAGGAAAGTGGAAATCCAAGAATGCTTGCTGGCTACTTATGAGCAATCATCAGGGATGCTCCTGAACTTGACTATAAGAGATAAATAAAGATAAATCGTATTTAGTAAAGGTAAGCAATCACGAATATGTAAAAATAGTATCAAGCAGATTGTAATTATCCTTAACTTACCCTTAAACCAAACCAGTCTAGCATTTTCATTGTCATATACGTGTTCAGCATTGTGCATTCCTAAGGGTGAGGTTTCGTTCATGTCTCAAACAAAAAGTCAAAATTTGTTGTCTACTGTTACGGGTTATATAGCAAAGCCCCCTTTGTGAAACTAGCCCTTTTTCCATTTTCGTAATTCTTGTAGAAAGATATCTTCTTCCCTTATACAAACCACTAAACTTGGAACATGCTTTTTATAATGAAACAATACGATAAGTAACCGTAATAATAGAACACGCTTTCAGTCACACATCACATGTCTCGGCCTCACTCAAAATCATGTTTTATTTTTATTTATTATTTTTTTAGGTATGGCTTAAAACTGTCTTTCAATTTCCGTAAAAAAAAGTTTTAAGTAATGGTTTTAGGTCTTGATACGGATACTTACCATATAAATTTTAAACAAAATTAAATGGACTGGTTTCTTCATGTAGACTACAATAAGAGCAAGAGCAAACCATTGTTCAAATTACAGGTAAATGTCCTACTCGAATATAAATTCCCATTTTAAAGTGCTTCTGTAGGCTACGACGTATTTCGAAATATGCTGTTCACATATAACTTCCCCCCCCCCCGAAAGCGATATCGTATCTCAAAACTTTTGGAACTATCACGCCTAAAGCTGAAAACTAAACATTGAATTTTCGTGTCCAATACCAAACTTATATTTTATTACCTGTCGAGATGCTCTTATAATAAAAATTTTGAATTTTTAAAAATATACTTCCTAGACTATATTAAAAAATCAATGTGTCAGCTCTAACTACCGACTAAAAAAATCTGATGTGAAACTCACATAACTTACTCTGCCCGAATAAAGTTTGCCTTTCTCTCTTCATGTAAATTGGTTGTAAAAATGAAGATAATGTCGTTGCCACATCGTATCGCATCCCCGAAGGCTACATAACCCAAATAAAATCTGATTAATGCACTCATTTAACTTTCTTCACTTTAAGCATGACCAGTACATTTTTCTCACTTCACATTCTGGTTAGAATAAGAGACCATAATGCAAAGAGCATGTGTTCCGTTGTCTGAACCTGATGCATAGCTTTATTGTTCATCAGGAAAGACTGAGTTTCTACAAACAGTGGGTGGCTTATAACTACCCTTCAGAGAATGTTTTCGAACAAATGTTTCAAGTAAAAGTTTTAGCTCTTACACCCCAAGTACAAAATTTAAATAAAATAGTATTTTTGGATTCAGGGGACTTCAAAACATGTGTTTAAAACTCAACTTCGAATTTGGGGGTCGAAAACTATACTTCCTCTACCTATTAGTACCTATGGTACGGGCGTAGGAAGTAAAAACGGTTGTGTATGTCGAATATTAAACTTAGCTTTTTAACTTGGCTTAGAGTCTTAAGCGGCCCTTACACGATCAATAATATTGACAGTACAGTATGATATTGACAATAATATTGATCATGTAAGGTAATAAAAACGTATTGACGGTCGATATTGAAGCGATACTGATGAAATCCAGATTTTCTGATCTCGGGGCGTCAATATTATTATTGTGGAGGAGATATTGTCAATATTATGGAGCGTCTTGGGGTGGACGTCAATAATATTGTCAATACTCAGTTATTGCCGTGCTTTCGTAGGGAACGGAAGTGATCTTTGTGCGGAGTATTATGGATTATACAAGTGTCCTTGAGAAAATATCTGAAGATCTTGATATAAAATAAAATAAAATAAAATAGCTAGAACGCAAGGTCCGATTGCTAAACAAAATGAGTTTCTACAAAAGGTATGTTCATATTTAGAAAACTCGACGAACCCTGACAAACCATACCAACTATCTCAAAAGCTTGGGGAGAAAAACTGCTCACTTGTGATGCCAAGCTCTTCTCCTACTCACAGTGATAATCCACCACAACTAATCAACAACCAACATCAGGATTTATAAGCGGCGACTTTTTTCAACACCTTCTCAGATTGAGGATTTTGAATTTTGATTGCCTTATTTCTTGTTGTATTTTTCCTTGCTGTTTAATCAATACATAATTACTATCATCGTTTGCTGTAAATTATTCAATGTGCGTTTCCCTACTCCTACTGTCATGCTAACTACTTTCATATAGGTAGTGAAGAGGTTCTATGCAATGACAGACTGATGTACTTAGGTAAGTAGGAAGGTATCTTGAAGGTATATTTAAAACACTTATTTTCATGTTGTCTAGGACATGAACAAGAGTTTCACACGGTTCAATTACAGCTTCGCTGATAGTTGCAGGCGACATGATGACAGATAACTTCAAATCTTCAGAACTTCTTCCTGTAGCTAAGTACCTCAGGGTTAAGGCCAATCTCTCATTACAGGGATGCATTCCCTCATGTTTGTGATCTGCCTTATGAAGAGTGGTTCCACCATCTGTAATAATTTTATGAACATCCTTTCTTTCATTCTGAAATAATCTTCCGCATATGTCAATCTGATTTCCCTCAGCAGCCTCATATGAGAATATTCTTCACGTTTTTTCAACCACTCTCTCGTCCATCGATTTCGCTGAACTCCACGAATACTTCCGATAGCCATAATTATGGCTAAACAACCTTCTTTTCGATTGACCATGTTTTCAAAACACAAAACGCCAAGAAAATCCACTTGGAAAGACATAATTTCACTTATCCGATTGGTGGAAACAAACGTACTGAGCAAATTTATTGATAAAATTATTGACAATAATATTGACCGTGTAGGGTATGACGATATTGACGGTGGTACCCTCAAGAAGTTAACGACTGTATTGACAATACTGGTATTGTCAATAATATTGATCGTGTAAGGGCCCCTTTAGACAAATGTATTTGTTATGAAATGAATTTATTAAAAGATTATTAACTAAGCAGAGGAGATGAGTGAAATTTAGACGCTAGAGATTTATAGCCTACATAGCTTCTCTCTGTATAAGTAACGCAACGATACATCTCTGTGAAACATTTCGACTAGTGCATGAATGTCAGGGGCATGTTCTGCTGACATATTTTGTGAATGTTCTAATATTACTGATAAAACGGAATTGTGTTTGGATGACATGTTTTTAAACATGATTTAATAGGAAGCAAAGTTAAGTTGGAACATCCTAACCGTCCTTCCGTTCTTAGAAGTTGTGCGTTTCAAATGGAGGTAAAATGCCCAACGATGATTAACAATAATAAAATCATAATGTTCTTTAAGTTTTTAAGTTTCGCGTTCAACTTATTGTTAGACTCAATTACATTCATATCGTTTTCAGAAACATCAGTTTGCGAGCCTGTGAACATATCACTCGCATTAGAAGTCATGTTTAGATTCTTAAAAGTAGGCTATAGGCCTAAACTTATCGGTACAATATGGAATCTTAATTTTTCTTTATTACCACTTTCATGTAGCCTACAGAACAATCCTGCCTATTTATATCTATATTCCAGAATTGCCTGAAAGCAGATTTGTAATAATAATTTACGACTACAAATTACAACATGAAATGTATACAAGTGTAAATTCTAACGCCACCCGAAAGTAAAGCTTGTGCTCGGAGTACTTCAGTTCAATACACTGAATTACACTCAGATATTTACAATAATACAACAAATGAAATTACAAACACAAAAAGGTATGGATTAATAATATTTACAGTAAATACAGAACTTTTTATATTTATGGTAATGTTGCCTACGAATTTGTAATATATATCATAATATATAACTTTGAGGTAAATTGTGGTGGGAATACTTAAAGTAATTACATCAATATTTTAAATTTCAGTACAGAAAATGTTATAAGTTAATAACAATAAAAGTAAGGAAATAATTGAGGATGTAATTATAAATACAGCCTTTCTAATTTTAGGCAGAATTGTTTATTGATTAATCAAGTTAATTCAAGATGGTTGCTAATCAATGAAATGAATAGACTTGGGCCGAAATATGAACAATACTTAACTCCAACAGTTGTAAAATTTTTAGATTCAGTTAATAAATTAAAGTGATAACCTGATTAGTTTAGAATGCGCCTAGTTTTTTTGTTCATAAAATATATATGTTATATTTACTCTTATAACAAACAAATAGGCTATTAGATTTATCAGTGTTTATTTTGCTGTATTCTTTAGAATTTTTTTGTAAATATTACAAAAGCTATTACAGAAGCTATATACATTATTCATTATTGCTACGGGACCCTGCAACCTGGGTGAATCCCAGACTTGGTTACATTTGCGTAATGTCGTGAACCCTTGTGTTGACCAGTCTAATTGGCGAAGTGAACTCTATATATGGGCAGTCTCATCTTCAGCTTCTCCATGTGAAGACCGACCGGTTTGTTTCCGTATGTAGATCATTCAGCAACAACGTTCTCACGGGATTTACCTAACATTACTCTCCATATGCGATTCCAAATTTGTTAGTGTACAGATTACATATGGAGTAATTAAAAACAAAAAGAAACAAAATTTTTATTACATACAATCAACAGATTAGCACCTGATGAAAAGAAAAAAAGAAATCGTTCAAGTCATAACGGGGAAAATTAATTAGCTCTCCAAATTACTTTTCTTCTTTCCCTGAGTTTTATCTCCCTTTGTAGGCATGTTTACTCTCTCGGGTCATACCGAACCGCAACTTGCTGGAGGAGTTAGTTTCTATGGATCGCATACATACCTTTTTGGCCTGACAAGAACATGGAAGGCCTCTCAGAATGAATGATCTTCCCAATGCCGGAACCAGCTCACTAGTCACACACACATCTTCATTCCGAACAAGACGTGCATGGGATGAAGATGGTAAAAGATGATTCTAATTAAAGTTGAGACTTTATGTATGGGGCTTAAATCCATTGCTCTTTTCTGCTGGTCAGGGTGTTATCTGGGGACCTCAAGAGCCTTAATTTACCCAATATTCATATCAAAGGTAAGGAAAAACCCCGGAAAACCCATGTAGGTAACTTGTCCCGACCAAGAATCGAACCCGGGACAGCTGCATGAGAGGAGAGAACGGATCCCTGCTCCACAGCGGTGGACACTCCAATTTACGACAGATAATAAAATGTCAGTTATTCCCTTTCTACTTTCTCGCATATAGGCCTACGTAGTATAAACTTGGAAAAAATAGTAATCTTTACAAAAACCGAAATCGTGATAACATTAGGAAAACATTTTTCACGATTCATAGAAACCGAAAGAATGTTTTCGGAATGATGTCTGTCTGTCCGTCTGTCTGCTCAGGCCTGTTGTGATGCATTGCATTTAGTTATACAGAGCGGTCGCAAGTACTGTGTGCGAGCTTCAGAGCTCCGCTGCCCGGCACAGTCACACAGCGACGGCGGATAATTCTTCGCTCTTGCATCCGGTAATAGGAAGGAATGAGTTTGTTTAAACTCGCAAAATAACAGAATTACTTATGCATATTGTATAGGCCTTATTATTGTGCCAACTTTGATTATAAGAGGTTCTAGAAATGCTTTCCCTCGTGACATTTTCTTAGAAAAATTGGGCTTAGGTTTATATTCTTTTGTGCCGTGCAGTGGAGCGCCGAAGCTTGCACACAATACTTGTACTTTTGGATTATGAACTAAAATTTAGTTTCTATTTTTTAAATATTAAAGATAGTTTTCATGAAAAATGTATCTAAATTTTTAATTAAAAACAGTCTAATAATTTTGTTAATATTTAAATGGTTCTGCTATTTATAGAGCTTAATTCAATCTTTTAAAAAGGCAAGTTTTCGACTGCTTTAAAAGAAATAAATGCATTTATAGGGAAAAGATCCTCAATAAATATTTTTGTGACGTGAATATGTCATTCCAATATTTGTGTAACTTAACGTTTTTTCACTTTCATAAATTCACATTTTTGTGTGCTTTTTAAAATGTGTAGACTAAATAGTCACAGAAAAAAATCATAACGACCCAAAGCAGGCAAGCAAGGGCTTTAGACCTTAAAATAGGCAACAGAAACCAAAAAGGCAAATTAGAAACTGTTCCTAAATGTTCGGAAACATGTTTATCTGGATTTAACTCTTTAATATATTCACCCAAGTAGGAGAGAAACGACATTTTGCCTAACTTCCGGGCCCTAGTGATGAACAATCATTTATGTATGCTGTATTCAGTCGAATAACAATTTTGGAACCTATTTATCTCATTGACACTTCCTCATCTATTGCAGTAAGTACAGGAATACCAACGTAATGAAGTTGAAGCTTACACACCCGGAGAAACACTATTTATTAATTATATCCAAGCAACTTGCCTTAGATATATCTTGAAACAGTATGTGTATCTGAATAGGGCTAGAATCAAAACTGCAGTTCACTAGTTAATAATATCGTATTCTTGAGAATATTATAGGAAAAAAATTCCTCTGACACTGGGATTCGAACCCAGAACCTTTGGCTATCCGTGCCAATGTGGTATACTGGGATTGTGAGTCAGTTCGAGAATTTAATGTTGTACCGGCACGTTGCCATGGTAGCTCAGTTGGTTAGAGCATCGGCACGGAGAGCCGAAGATCCTTGTTCAAATCCCGGCTATGGCATTGAATTTTTCATTCTGACTTCACGTGTCCATCTTAGCCTACACACGGCCAGTGTGAAAGAATTGTGACCTACTAGTGGTTTATTATAAAGCCCGGGTCTTAAGTACTTACATGTTGTTAGTCACCCCTGGGTCCCTATATCATATTGAGAATGACTGGTGGTATACTGGGATTGTGAGTCAGTTGGAGAATTTAATGTTCTACCGGCACGTTGCCATGGTAGCTCAGTTGGTTAGAGCATCGGCACAGAGAGCCGAAGATCCTGGTTCAAATCCCGGCTATGGCATTGCATTTTTCATTCTGACTTCACGTGTCCAATGTTCTACCAATTGAGCTAAGCCAGAGTTCACTTCACAGCGCCAGATAGAATCTCTCTCCTATGATGATTGCCCTCAATGGTCTACCTCACTGACAGACAAGGTGGAGTACTGGGAGACAGTGTCAGAGGAATTTTTCTCATATAATATTCTCATGTAATGTACAACAGAGACAATAATCTGTGGTTATGAATAAATATATATCCACATTATATTCTTGTTTATCCTAACATTGAACTGGAGGCGAAAATTTCTTTCCTCAGTCATCCTATGCAATGCATTAATTGCCCAATTAGAATTGCTTAAGTTATTTATGTGTGTAATGAAATGGTGCCCGTGACTTGCGTTTCGAGAATGCTGACGTAAGAACTTTAGCTATTCGTCATTATTAAGTGCCAGTATGGTACTTTATGAGATTGTGTGTGGGACGGGAAAAGTCTGTCCGTCTGTCTGTCCGTCCGTCCGTGTGTTTGTACGCGAGATAACTCAAATACGCTTTAACGGATTTTTTATGAAACTTGGTATACGCATTTATAATATTCATGGCAAGAAGCCTATTTATTTTGGACCAAATCGGTTGACCGCTACCGGAGTAACGACTAATTAAAGGTCACATGCTTTTTTTAATGGGAAATCATGTCTATACTACAATGCCGCATTGAGGGCCTTGACTCCAATTTTATTGATTAATATCGTCGTTTAGCAATATTCAATTTCAATAGACATAGTCACAAATTAAAGCAGATAAAGTTTACAGTCAGTACAGTATAAATTACGTGACATCGTCAAAAACCATAAGATACATTTATAAAATAGGAGTCTGGAGGTATTCATTAATGTTATAAAAAAGCATTTTCCATCAACCACTTCTGAATAGTTTTTTTTTTTTTAACAAGTACACTGATTCAATTGTACAATTTGAAGGCCATTATATGATGGTTGTTGGCTTTTACTGTGAGTCTGCATTTTGGTAAGTACACCTTTTCATTATTCCTTGTGCTACGGTCATGGATTTCATTAACATGAGTCATTGAATTTAAATTATGTTTTGCGTGTATTAACAGTAATTAGAATTATTCTAAAATATACAGACCTGTAACAGTCATAATTCCTTGTATAATAAAGAGAGGTTTACAATGGGCATTCCAATTGGCATTGGCTTATTGGCTTTTGTCAATAATCTGATTGCTCTCTTTTGCAGAATAAACACTTTGTCAACATGAGTAGCCTACAATTTCCCCAGACCAATAATCCATATGAAATGATACTTTGAAAAAAAAAGTATTCAACCTTAACATAGGTGTATAGTAAAAAAGTTTTTAAATTCCGTAAAACACGAGACAATCTGGTACATACATAACATGATTTACCCAAGTCAGTCAGATATATACCAAGCAACATAACAGCTTTGTCCACATTGAGATATTTCACTCCCATCGAGATGTAAGAGCTCACCTTCATGCAACTTATCCAAACACATGGATTGGACGAAGAGGTAGCATTGAATACCCTGCTCGTTCCCCAGACCTCACGCCAATGAACTTATTTTTATGGGGATACCTCAAGGACAGAGTTTATCGCACAAAACCAAGAACAATTGATGCATTGAAATTGGAAATTGAAAGACAATGTCGCGAAATTCCAAATGAACTGTGTCGTGACGTTTGCGTTATCAGCTTTGTCTGGACAATGACGGTCATCAATTTGAACATTTGCGAACATGATTCTTTAATTACATGTTTCTTCTGTAATTCAACTTGTAATTCAACTTGTCTCTATGTTCAAAATAATGTTTTTATACTCATTCAAAGTGATAGTACATTTTTTTAGACACCCTGTAGATTAAGTCTTCTTCTTCTTATTATTATTATTATTAAGGCGCTACAACTTCAAAGTTGAATGTCTTGGCCTTCTCAACAATTCTTTTCCAGGATTTTCTCTTCTGTATCTCTCCCATCCTGTTATTTATTTTAAGCTTCTTCATGTCATTCACTACTTCATCCTCCCATCTGTTCTTTGGCCTGCCCACTGTCCTCGTTCCTAATGGTCTCCATTTGTATATGCCTTTCACTAGCTTTTCATCTCCCATTCTCTTAACATGTCCGAACCAGCTTAGCCTCATAGCTCTAACGAAGTTTATTATATTTTGGTTGTGTATCAGCTCATCTAATTCTTTATTGGATTTTATTCTCCAGCTTCCATCTCAGATTCAGTCTTACTTTCGTTTAAAAACAGTTTATTAGCAGAAAACCATTTCTTTGCCTGAATAAGTGACGAATGTGAAATATTCAAAAGCTCATTTAGGGTATTTTGGCTATTTAGGAACATAAACAATGGTAAAAGCATCTATATTTTTGACAAGATCATTAATCATGATTATAAAAAGGATGGAACCCAAAATGGAGTCCTGGGGAACTCCACACTTTACTAACCTAAGGTCGGATGCACTAAAAAATGTTTGTTTATTTCGTTGATCAAGTTGAAACGAGTAATACATGAACACTGTTATATACAGAAGGTATATTACTGTGAAAAATTAGGCCTACGTACATTAAGCGGGGTTCTTTGCCAGTGCATTTTGTGAAACGTTGACATATTTTAAGAATTTCTTATATCAGTCTATACGAGTTTGAATTAAGGTTAAGTATCAAACTTTATTCTTTTGTTCTTCCGTAAGCCCTGCTTAATGAATCGATCTGGAGCTTAACTCGGAGATAGATTACAAAAATAACTTATTTTCTGTATACCACAATTGCAATTATCACTGATTAAAGAAGCATTCTGGCACTTTGTTACATCAGTTTACCTGCTTTTATTTATAATCTATCCATGCGTTACTATTTATCGGCCTTCTGATTTACCCTTTAAAAGTTTTCATTGTGAGATTTTTGTCACAGCGCTGTTAGAAATGTATTCTCAATATTTTAAATATTCAGTAGTAGTGTGATATAATGTGGTTGTTTGGGAACATGCTTTACAGCGATATATCGAAATTTGACCGAAGAAGCGACAAAAATCGATTCTGCGGCGGTGGAGGAGGGAAACATTCGTGCCCCAATAAATCTCAATGTCATACAGCAGCAGTATTAGTAGTAGTAGTATTATTACTATTATTAGTAGTATTAGTAGTAGTATTAGCAGTAGCAGTATTAGTAGTAGCAGTAGTAGTAGTAATATTATTATTATTATTATTATTATTAGTAGTAGTAGTAGTAGTAGTAGTAGTAGTAGTAGTAGTAGTAGTAGTAGTAGTAGTAGTGGTAGTAGTAATAGTAGTAGTAGTAGTAGTAGAGATAGTAATTGTGGTGATGTTTGTAGTAATAGAACTCCAACTATTCGATCGCCAAATATCCGGGTTCTAAATAATTTGGATCGATTTTACGCAAATTTTATACGAGTATTATTATTGCATTTTAGGCCTTCTATTTTAGATCTTCCAGTTTTATAGGCCTCCGGTGTTTGGGTTTAAATAGTTAAGACTTTGTTCTTTAAATATTATTTTGTGTAAATATTTGCAACTTTTGTTCCTTTAATACGTACACTATGCTAATACCGTACATTTTAACGATACATTTCGCTAGGGTATTTTTCAGTGATGACTCAATTACACGGATTTCTGCATATTCGGATCATGTGAATCCATTATTAGTTCGGATAGTTGGAGTTTTACTGTAGTAATAATAATAATAATACTGGTGGTGGTGATGGTAATAGTAGCATAGTCGGCAAAGTCGGCATAGTCGACATAAAATTTACAAGTTCTTGCATAAATATACATAATTCTACATTTCCTTTAATTTTACTACTTTTTTCAAAACCGTTTCCTCGCTTCCTCTCTCTTGCAGGATTTCCCCGGGGTATGTCCGTCCTTCTGCTTTCTCTTACTTGTCTATCAGGTGTTCCAGTGTCTCTTCTTTCTCTTTGCAAATTCTGCACTCTTTTTTGTATTCTTTGTTCCAGTATCTGTTGTCTACAGCTTCATTTCCACAACTGAATTTGACAGTAGTTTATTTAGTTATTGGCCTCTTCTGGACAGGTGGCCTACTGTGGTAATTTAGTCGACTTAATCTTCTTATATACCCGAATTTAGCAGTACTGCTAGAGGTGTACATATTCTGATTTTAGCTTGCCTGCCCCTTTGAAATTCTGCAACCAGTCACAGCTTTTAACTTGCTTGACTTGAAAGCAAGCCAGATCACAACGATGATAAGAAATACTGTCGCTATGAGTCATAAGCTCTTCATAACTTGGTGGGTTGCTCAGGACCTAAGGAAACTGCAAGGCCTGGCGGAAAGAATATGAAACTGGATATAGCAGTGCACTGGTAAGTCGTGCAGTTACGTAGTTGAGGAACTTCAGATGTATTTAGAGAATTTTACCCTGAAGGAAGCCGAGGAGAAACTAAAATGTGAACAGTTTTAATTAATTATCAATGAACAAAAGTACTAGTCCGCCATGGGAAAAATTTTCAAACATTTTCGAGAAAACATCATAAAATCATTAATAACAATAACAAAAATCCCTTTAGGCAAGCCTACAAGCTGAGGTAGATTTCGAAGTGCTTTTGTTTTAATTTACTGTCGCTGCGTAGCACTCTTCTTCTTTAGCCTTAGCATGACAAACCCGCAATAATAACTGCAAAAAAGAGGAAAGAGAACTTTTTAAAACATTCAAATCTCGCCTTATATGAGAACTATGAAGAAACTAGTTATTGATTTGTAGAGTACTCATCAAGAGCTTTTCAACGATACCCCACAAGACGTAGTTTCGAAAATTTCGAATTTCCATCCCCATACCCCCACCCCCACTCGTACTCCCAAAACCCCCGAATCGTTGGTGTCACTGTGAACTCCATAAGGAGTAGGCCTACTCTAATTTATTCAATCAAAGTTTCCCTCTATACTTCATAGGGGCCGAGATATAAATGTTTTAAATTTTCAACCCCCTCCCCCGACCACCCCCTTAGGCCAATTTTGCTCATTAACGAACTTGTATGAACTATTGGGCCTAGAAATAACATAATAAAATTTGATTCAAATATCTTGAAAATTACGGCCGCTAGCGTGTAAAGATATATATGCATATATATAAATATATATATATATACATATACATATACTGTATATAAATATAAATATCACAATTTTTTTAACAGGCGGTGGTTTCGTACTTAGGGAGGCATGAAACGTAACGATATGAACGAATTTTTTGAAAGTCATTAGGTAGATTTTTCTTCGAAATCTACCTAATGATAAAAATAATAATTGTGTTAAGACGCTAAAACGATTTTTAATACTTTATCCACCTTTTATTTATCTGCATGGTGAATTTCTTCTACCAGCATGTAGAAAAGCAAGAAAGTATTACCTTCACTCAGCAACAACAGTTGTTTAGCTGATAGGAATGTCGCAAGCTTATTCTGACTTGCCTAGGCTGGGTTTGACCTGACCCATCGGGCTTAAAGAAACCTGCCTGCTTCCTAGCTATGACGCTGGCAACTTGCTTGCCTGGCGTTCAAGCGGGTTTGGGCAAGCTAAAATCGAGATTTGTACACCTCTGAGTACTGCACCTTCTCAGTCTTGTTGTACCTTAGTTGTGTCTGTATGTCGTCTCTCCTGCTCAGCTGGTCCATTGTACAATAGTATAAAATAAATTATTTTTGGATATTACTCGCTACTTATGCTATTTATTCCAGTCCTACAACTGGTATCCTTTTACATAACACTGATGCTACATTACACCGATAAAAATTTACACTAGCCTAACTTGATATATTTAGAATGAAAGTGGAATCACTCAATATGCCTAAGGTTATACGAAATGTTAAGTCCTCTGAGGTGGACTCAGTTCGTACACTTCAATTCTACCCCTATGCTGCAATTCAGCCTATGATACGTTCACAGGGTTCCTTATACCTTTCACCAGAAGACACTAAATTTTACCTGTATATTGTAAATTTAAATGTAGCACGCTGCCATCCATTAAATTTATCTCTAAAATTAACTAATTACTTCTAAAGAATCTATTTAAAAGTAATAATTTATGACTTATTGGTCGTTTCTAAAAAATATTCTTTGTAATTTTTAAAAATATTTTTAAGGCATAAATTCATTTTTATTTTGCATTTTTTCCCTATTTTATAGCCATTACAGTAATTTCTTGTATTCAGGTACTGCATATCATTTCTTGTTTTAATGTATTATTATTATTATTATTATTATTATTATTATTATTATTATTATTATTATTATTATGTATTTCATGTTTTTGCCCTGGCTGAGTGGTAGAGAAGGCCTTGTGGCCTTAACTCCGCCAGGTTAAATCTATATTAATAAAAATGAATTTACAAAAGGGTTGTTGCCGCATCACTTGAGAACGGCTCGACCGATTTGACTGATTTATGTTTTGTTGTGATCGTAATTGTCTGGAGAAGGTTTGTATGAAAGAAAATTTTTGGAAAATCCACGGGGAAAGTCGGAAATGTGATGAAATGAGGCAAAGTTAGACAAAGTTAGAGAGTTCTGCTGTCAATTGTTTACATAAAAAATATTTAAAATATTGAAGTGTGACAAAAGAAGTGTGACATTCACAGTTTGAGAGTTCCACTTTCATATGTTTTCATAACAAAACAAACAAAAACAAAAGTGAGTCTTGCAACCAAACCAAATCGAAAGTGTGTTATCCATTCATTTTGAGAATGCAAGTCCGTGTAAACAAATGCACGTGATTTGAACCCCACCACACATCATGCTACAAGACAATATAGTGCGGTAATAGATTTTATTTTTATAACAGTAAAAGCTCATAAAATGTGACGAAAATTTTTAAGATAACAATATCAACTTATTGCAAATGTTTCAATGTATTGCGAAACGTGGCATTCGTGATATAACCCTCCAGTTTGCGAGAGTCATTGTTGTGAATAATGTAAACATACAAATTTCAGTGAACAGCGAAGCGTGGTGTTTATAATTTTTTGCACTCCTTAGCTCGTAAGTGTTACTTACGAAAGTTGTTTACATGGATCGTAAGTTGACATTCCCACACAGTCTTGTTGCTATGGCCGTTGCGATGAGGTTAAATTACTTACGGTCCAAGCGCTACGTCATAATTCATTACGATACACTTCATAATACAAGCTTTTATGGGCATGGCCCCCAGGACAAATATTCGGTTCCCATAACAACAAACACATGCGAATCACTTTCTGAAATAAACATCTATTTTCAAGAATGTATTTACATAATATTTTCAGGTAATATCACAATTAATATAATTAAATTGATATAATTTAAGTAACCGTCGTGCAAAAAATAGCATGCAACACACGGGCCGTAAAGGCATTTACGGGTCTCGAAAACTTAAAAACCCTCGGCTGCGCCTCGGGTTTTCAATCTGTTTCCTCGACCCGTAAACGTGCCTTACGGCACTTGTATCACAATATACTATATAACCCAGTCTGTGAGAAGCATTAAACATAATGACTGAAATACAACCAGGCCCAAGTTGCATAATTAAAAATAAGAGAGGTAAATCTTTGCGAAGTGGACAGAAGGAAATTATATTGAATGTGTTTAATGGGTTTTAAAAATATATATGTCCAGCACTTGCAATTGAGGACGTTGTAAAATTGACATCTGAATTCACCGGTATATGTACCAGAAGTATCTGGAAAGTGCGTAGTGAATATAGAGACTCTGGTGTAGTGAAAACTCCCCCAATAAAGGCTGAAAAGCTGCATAGTGTTTTAGATAACATTGATGACTTTGTGAAAAGTGCTGTTCGAGCAAAAGTTCATAAATTCTTTTTTGATAATATACCTACCTAATTTTAAAAGAACAACAATTTATAAGTTATTGTTGGACATTGGAATGAAATATGTGAAAAGAAGTGAGGTTAATGTTATAGTAGATCGTGATGTTATTGTACTTTGGAGAAGACGATATCTTAGAGCTGTACGGCAATACCGAGCAGAGGGTCGAAAGTTTTATTTCTTAGACGAGACATGGGTAAATGCAGGACACACCACCCCTAAAACTACTGTTGAATCAAAGGAAAAAGCTTTTAGGGCAGGATTAAGTCAAGGTTTAAAAAATCCTATGGGTAAGGGGAAACGCCTAATAGTTACGCATATAGGGAGTGAAACAGTGCTCATTTTTGAGTCAAAGAAAACAGGTGAGTACCACGAAGACATGAATGGAGAGGTATTCCGTAACTGGTTTGCTAATGTTTTGCCGAAACTTGAACCCAACAGTTTAATAGTTATGGACAATGCATCATACCACAGTGTGAAACTCTATCGGCGTCCAAATACTTCTCGGCGTAAACAAGATATTGTGGAATGCCTACAAGAAAAGAATGTAACATTTAATGATAAAAGTGTTATGGCAGAGTTAGTGATCATAGCACAGGAATTCGCGGAAAAAGATGAAAATAAGTATGTGGTTGATGATATGGCAAATAAAGCGGGCCATCAAGTACTGAGGTTGCCCCCTTATCATAGCAATTTGAATCCAATTGAACTGGTATGGAGTTTTATCAAAGGGTTTGTGGTCAGAAATAACAAAACTTTTAAATTATGCGATGTTAGGAAACGGTTTGACAGAGCAGTATTGACGGTGACGCCAGAAATGTGGCAAAAGGAAATCAAGCATGTAGCGGCTATATCTAGCGTTTTCTGAGGAAATAGTTTAAGTGTGATAAGTCGTTCTTCCTCATTTCAAGGTCTATGTAGGCCTACAAATCGAAAGTCCTTCATAAGTTAATTTCAAATTACAAAATAAAAACCCGGGCGACGCCGGGTCTTTTAAGCTAGTAAATAAATAAAATTAAATGACTTGCTCTAGTAATAAATAATGTTATACAACGTATTATCGTTACATCGTAATCTTTGTATGGAGATTTCACTGTAATTAAAATATTTAAGGTACAGTTTCAAAATAGTTACCAGAAAAAGTAATGCCCATACAAAGAAAGGGCTGTTTTATAGATTGTATTACAAGATATTGTTTTCTAACGACGACTATAGAAGACATGAAAGAAATGAAAACGCGCCTATTAAGTTACCAGGGCTAACCCCGAGATCTGCTATCTGTGTTGGAGGAGGCAGAAGGGTCACCGCGTTTATGTCGAATGAATACAAGATCGAATATTGGGACCCGGTAGGCAGGAGTTATGTGGGAAGACCGTGGCCTTGAGGCTGCAACATGTTAACTGGAGCGCCTTGCCAAGGAACGGTAAGCAAATCAATCAGTGAAGACTTCTCACGAACTCATTGGTTATTCTGCCCACACCGTCTGCCGTGGGATTCCTTTACCAAGGAAAACAAAACCACCGCTTAGCAGCCCACAGATTCCCACGCTAAGTTCTTACGCTGCGTTAGTGTTTTCAGCTTGTGGACGGCAAAGTTGTACATAAATCTCTTTTTGTTATCTATTTTGTACTCGATAGAAATGTCTCTGTGTTTGCAGTTACTCTTAAAAATGCTATAAAGTTTTAACAGACTGACAAATTTTATTCTAACTTCCCCACTTTCAAAAATAGCCCTTTAAGAACGGATAGAAAGTGCTATTGTTTAACCAATTCTCAATACTGCAAGTCTTTTGTATTTTTAAATCATTGAGCTTCCTTGACTCCGTAGTCTATTATTATTATTATTATTATTATTATTATTATTATTATTATTATTATTATTATTATTATTATTATTATTATTATTATTATTATTATTATTATTATTATTATTATTATTATTATTATTATTATTATTATTATTATTATTATTATTATTATTATTATTATTATTATTATTATTATTATTATTATTATTATTATTCGTGAGCTCATCTTTTCCGCACATTGAAGCGCGAAGTGCGGTGGGACGTTGCGTTGGTTCAAATCCGCGCGGAACACATTTTCTCGAACATTAAAGTAAATGTCGGATAAACTTTCTGGTTCTGGGACCTCGGATTCCCAGACCAAATAAGGTGACTGAGGGCGGAGCATTGCGGCGCCCTAATGCAACTGCTTCGACTCCATCCCATACCTGTAGGCCTATACGATGTGGATTGCTGGAAATGAAAACAGGTTCGTATACTGTAACTTAAATGTGCTTGCGCTAACGGTTGTTCGCATATGCAGGCCAAGTTCATTTCACCTCATCCTTATCATTAAGGCCGGAATGTTTAGGTTCATATAGCTTAGAATGCATCAAACTATAACCGTATGTTTACATTCTTCTTTTGTCTTGGCTAATGTAGGCTACAAGGTTTAATTCCGGGGTAGTTCTTTGTATTTCACTTGTCCATCAACTAAGCAAGGTATGATTTAGCCTCTAAACAGAGAGAAACTAACCTTTAAGAACCTAAAAATCCGGGTCCTACTTATCATTCATTCAACCTTGCGGACGGCAACGGAAACTACTGCGAATATAAAGCCCTGGTCTAAGAACGCAAGTATATGCGCCTTAGTAGCTCCCGTAAGGGGGGATGGGCTTTCCACTTGTCCCTCTGCCCTCTCTAGGAAAATAAGCGTAACAAAATTCACATTGGTAAACAGAAACCTCCACTTGGAGACCCTTCGCCCCAACAAGGGGGCATAGGATGAGAGAGAGAGAGAGAGAGAGAGAGAGAGAAAGAGAGAGAGAGAAAGAGAGAGAGAAAGAGAGAGAAAGAGAGAGAGAGAGAGAGAGTTAGTAGCTCCCGTAGTGTGCCTTGGCTTTGCCTGTGTGCGAATTCAGCTTTGATGATAACTACTTTCTTATGAATTAGGTAATGTAGTTAGTAGAACTAGAATTTTTATGATTTAAAATGTCAATAATGAGGTAACAAAGAGTGTATTCACATTTTATCATAAAACCAATTGTTATTTTAAAATTACCATCTCATAAACAGAAGCTAATACGTTAGTAATAAGACACACAAGTAAGAATGGCATTTTGTTATACACAGAGGTAAAATGATCATAGGTAATCCCACGAGTGACGAAATCGCGAAATAGTGATTTTGTTCTATCACTACAAATTCTTCAATGCTGATTAAAGCATTGACACATAAACAATAACTAATGTACTCTGTGAAGCCTGCACGATTGAAATAATTAATCAAACAGAAATTATCAAGTAATTCGGTGTCTCTTTCACAGATACAACTAATTTTGGTGCTCAGAATACAATTCAAACATGAAGGAAAAAATTAGATATTTTATCAGCTTCTACTTTATTGAAACTGAATACAAGTTTCTAGTTTTGAATTCTTCTATCTGCACATCTTTTATTTATCCATTCCAAACAGTTGATTTAAGCGAAATTCCAAATAAATTTCTAAACGATAATGATAAAGTTATTAGAAGTGCCTTGAAGGAAATCCTGCAACTACCTACGGATACGCCAGATCACATGCTTTACTCTCATATGAAATTTAAAGGACTTGCACTATACAGGGCCGGCTGGGAAGCATACCTACAGCATAATAACTGCTGCAAAGTCCTTTCTAAATCAGCCAACCTTTATGTTGGTTATGTACTAACGTCAAGAAATCTAGCTTTTGAGAGTACTTAATGTGCCAAGCTTCTACAGCTAACTGACGTTACTGAACGCATTAAATATCCTCATACTGGCTTTTATGAAGCCCGGCGTATAAGGAAAGTTTTAAGACAAAAAGAAGTCGACGCTTGGGCTTCATTCCCGCAAAAAGGTCTTGGTGTAGACCTTTATAAAGAATGCACTCAATACAACTCATGGATTCGACATCATAAAGGCCTTACCTCGGAGAAGGCATAACGTCTCAGCAGTACGATCTCTACCAGGTAGGACCCAGGACCTCTGTCGGCGATGCCATAGAGAGAAAGACACACGTCCTGGGTTCCATTCCATTTGGAGAAACTCTATGCAACTTTCGTCGTCACACAATCCGTCTTTGATCTCCGAAGAACTTTGATCCGTCAATTTCCAGGTCTTTGAAGAAGTTCACTGTAGCAAGGAACGGAGGTTCAAGGAGAATAGATATGATTGCCATACCATCTAACAGTGAAGTGGGATACATATTAGATCCCACGATCAGGTATGAAAAAAACATAGGGGGGAGCCTGAGGAAGTCAATGAAGAAAAGGCCATATTTGTACCAACTACTTCATACTTCAAACAGAAATACAGCCTACAAACAATTGAAGTAATTGGCCTGATGGTAGGGGCACATGATACCATCCCACATCACTTCTTCTCTACCTGGAAAAGGTTCAACCTGTATCAAAAGAAAATCAAAGATATTGTCATTGCCACCTTGCGTGGTTCTCGTGTTCTTCTTCGTCACCAATTATTCAGTAATCGATAATGTTGAATAATTATGTGAAAACTTTGACTTTATAGTTATGTCTATAATAGTGTTATAATATGTTGATTTGGATACGTTGCGCTCTGTCTGTATTGGCAGCCTGTATCTACAGGGAGCCGTTATTTAATGTTAAGACATTTATATATTTGGGTATATGCTTATCCATGAATGGGAAATGGACAAGGCACATAAATTACGCCAGAGGGAGGGGGCGCAGACAAGTGGGGGAATTACTTGCCTCAATGGCAAAAATACCGGATATGCCAGTCGCTATACTATTGAAAATTTATTATGCTACGGCAAGAGCAACAATGTTGTATGGTTCCGAACTTTGGGGGTGGGAAAAATTAGAGAGCTTAGCTAAAATACAGAATATTTTTCTGAAAAGGATTTTGAGGGTAGATAGAGGTGCGGCAAATTGCGGGGTGAGAAAAGAGTGGGGAATTACATGTGACACAACATTCTGCAAAATTATGACAATAAAATACTGGTTAAATTTATTAACGGCTGAAGATACATCTTTAAAATTTATTTGTTACAATGAGCAACTTGAGAATTTAGGAACAACAAACTGGGCGTACAACATAAAAAAGGGTTTGGAGGGTATAGGGATGGGATGGGTGTGGGAAAAGGGGATTGAGAATAGAAACAATATTTGGAAGAAGATAAGAGGGAGACTAATTGATATCGAGAGGCAGAACATCGAGGCTGATTGTAATGGTAAAGTGTCATTAGAATTACAAGCAGAATTAAAGGCTAATTGGGGAAGGGAAGCATATATAGAAAGATTGGGTGCGGAAGATAGAGCAGCAATGGCCTGGATTCGCCTGGGAAGATGGAAAACTCAGAGAACTTCGGATGAGGGAGGGGGGAGAATCTGCCCAATGTGCAGGGGAAATGAAACCTGGGTTCATATCTTGGCGGGATGTGTAGTGACAGAGCGCTGGAGAGTTATGATGCTACCCGACAAATTTTTAAACTCGCAAAGAAGTAGGGAGGCATGTCTAAATCTATTACTGGATGAGCACAATTGGCACGGGTTATGTAAATTTTTGCAGAAAGTTAGATGTATGAGAGAAAGCCTAGATTTAGAGAATTAAGGAAATCTAAGTATTATTTTTTATTATTATTATTATCTTTTTGTTTTTTGTCTTAATAATGTCTATGTGTCTATGAAATTTTTACTTGTTTGGGGGTGGGGGGTTACGTCTGGGGTTATGTAAATAATAGAATATAGTTTTTTTTTTCAATTGGGTTTTTTATGGGGTAATAATTTAAGTGTATGCAGTGAGCACGTATGGTCGACACCGACCCGTGCGCCGGTTAATGTAAATAATGTGATTTATATGTGAGAATTTTTTTGTGAAAATAAATACACACTACTACTACTAAATAAATATATAAACCTATCTCTCGGGATCCTTTGGAAATCCACAGAATGAAGTATGTGAACACGTTCTGCGATTGCAAAGCAGATATCCCCTAAGGAAGACTCAATCTGCTCTTTATGTTGAATCGCTTAATAAATGCATATAATAAAAAAATCTTATATGAAACACATGACTTTCTCTTCCTTTCGTATTGCCGGATAAGGGAGGCTATAAAATTGACTGGAGTGCCTTAGTACAACTTTATTGCTGAATATAGAGAACAACTATCAACTAATGAGGAGTCTACAAAAGTGGTGATGAGATTGTAAATAGTTAATCCTCATTCATTGCTAATGGTATGATTTTCACGGAAAGTTAAAAAAAAGTTTTAGAATTCAAGACAGTGAAAATGACTTGCAAATTCTTAATCCGGATTTACAATAGTTGAATTTCTATCTGAATTCTTCTAAATTATTGTTCGACTCTATGTTTGTAACAGTCAAGGATAACACAAGTTTCAAAATGGATCGCGTCATAAAAAGTAGAACATATTGTAGATATTATGCTAACTACTCCTGGCGTTAATATTATTTATATTTCTCTCATAAAGAATTTTCTGTCAGTATTCTCTAAAAATTTTCACCTAGAATGGTTTTATTGTTTCATAATATGAAAAAATATATTCTTAAATAATCAACCTTTGTTTTCTTCTTTGTAAATATTGTATTCTAATACAATTGAGGCGACCATAACCAGGACGGCCTAAAGCCCAACATGACATTTTTTGAGATTTTAGTACAGTATTTTTGCATTCTCCTGGACCATGTGGTGAAACCTGTTACCGTTGTGCTTTAGTCCCAAGTGTACACTATAGAAAAATATATATATATTTTGTTATATATGTTATATATGTAAATGAGTCTTTGTGCGTGTTGCTCATTTGTCATCTCTGTACCATCTTAACTGCCATGAGACCAATTCTAGATATCTATTAAATTATCTCAGAGCTTTGTTTCTTTGCTTTGGGCCTTTTCTAGTTCTGGGCGCCTCGATTGAACATACGTGCTCGTCGTTGTACTGGCCAAGCACCGGTAGTCCTGTTTTATTTTCAGAGACTCATCACAATATTTGCATGGTTCTCGGTACATATAATACTAAATAAACAATAAATAAAACAGACGTTATAGAGAAATTACAATTGACATAAAGATAAACAAAAGAAATCATGTTATACCAATATATTTTGATGGTAGATTAGAGCTGCTGACACAGTAAGATTACATCAGGGTACAAGGAAATACTTTAGTGACGAAAGTACTCGTTTCAACTTCTTTCATAACTTGTTTATTAAATAGTCTATGCACCATATTTTAACAATACCGTATTTTTTGTACTACAAAGTCCTTATAAACAAAATGTGGGTTGTAAATATTTGACTTGAAGTTTCCTCGGCGCTGCGAGAGATAACTTCTTCTCGCTCCTGATATTTCAGAAGCACAAGAAATTAATTATCTAAAGAATTCATGTTGAACGTGTTAAATGATAATCAAGAATAATCGTCATAAGTCAGATATAACTTAAGATTGTTTATATTTTAAAGTGGATGTTAATGTTTAAGATAACTATGGTAACATGGCATAAGACAAAATCTCTATAGGATTGAGAACCAATAGACGATCAGTTATTCAAAGAAATGCCGAACGTTACTTTTTCCTAAACGGAGTATTGGGTTCATGTACAGTAAAAACCTCAATTTAAAGACTGATGGTTTCAGAATAAAAACGTCTTTCAAATGAATGGTCTCCTAATTAGGGAATGCATTTTTATATCATTAAGGATCGTTAAATTATCACACAAAATTCATATAACACGTCCTTAATAAAATTATTAATTGAAGAGCTTAGAGAAAAAGGCGGTACAAGTGACAAGCGCAGAAAATTTTATTTTATGTGGTAAAAGTATTAACATTTTTGTGAAAAGCCAAGGAGAAAAGTGGATACTATTTTTATGTTAAAAAATGTAATATTCTTCAATTTAAAACAAAAAACAACATTTTCCTGAGTTATTCACACATCAGAGTAGTTTTATCACTTGAAATAAAATTTTAGGCCTATGTCACTTGTACCATCTTTTTACTAAGCCCTTCAATTATTGTCATTTCAAGTTGATTTAAACGATTCACATTCCTATTTGTGTAAAGGAATCATCAATGGTTGTCTGTTTGTAATTACTGGCTTATTTCTTTTACTAGCCTATTTCACTTCCCAAACTGTTTTTTTAGAATATCAAAAAATAATAGCTACACATAGAGAATATAAGTCAGAAGAAACTAGTCAGTGAGGGGGGGTTTTTGAAACCTCTTTCCCACTCCCTCGACCCTATTTCCACTGATTTATGGCATCATACCGCCCCACCATCAAGCCATGGGAAAATGTACATCCCAGAACAGGAGGTCAAAACATTGTTTTACCATTTCCATACCTTTGTTAATTTTATTAAATTAAATGATTCTTTTCATAATAAAAAAAATCCAGAAATGACTCCAAGTGCTGACAAAAAATGTTTCCGTCCAGCTAGTGATTTTAAGCTTGCTGTAGAAGTAATTATTTTATGTTTTTTGTCAGTAAAAAGGAGTCAAACACAATAAAAATATCTGTCTTTGGCTCGTTGGTCGAGGAGAGAGATGCTCTTTTAATAAAGACACAAATTGTGTTTATGTAATTAGCTTTATTGTTGGTGTCTAGAAAACGTTTGAGGGTTGGTCGCTAAATAGGGGTGATTTTTAATACAGGTTTTACTGTACAGTATTTACTTATGCACCAATGACGTAACGTAGGCTAAAGGGAAACACAAGTAGGCTACATCTATGATAACTATATAAGACGAATTGTTTTCGAAAGCTATTTCTATTTTATGTTTTTCATTAGATTATAATGGCATTATTCTGAAAACTTTAGTAGACATATATTTGTTTAAGCACTTTAACATCGTTCGATCGTTGCGGTTCAAGATATTAAAACTAACATTATTTTCCATTGCCGAATGTATTTTTCACAGGCCTTCTGATAAACAGCAAAAAGTCGGCTCGTGGAATTGGACCGTCTCCCTCCCAAACACTGTTAATAGATAATCTGAGTATCTATTCTTTTGCAACAAAAAATCAAGGCCCGAGTACCTTGTATAATAGCCTATAGTACAATGACTGCACTTAATCCTAATCATAAAAATCAATCAATTTCACGAATTGACAGTGTGAGTTTACTGTTTTTTCAATCCCAGTTGAGATATTTTGTTTAACTATTACGTAACCTTAAGTACAAAGTGGCAGATAAACTTGTAAAAAGTTCATTATAATCTCTTTCTATGACGTTGTGAGTACTGCACAGCTGCCTAGAGACTCGACGTAACTACAATCTCCAGTTACTTGTTGTAGTTCATGCCTCTCCCGCTGAACGTGCTGCAAGACAACTTCATGGCAGCCACCTTGTGGATAACTGCAGGATTAAACTTGTACACCAACTTTCTAGGCAAGTTCCGCAATCTGGGCACAGGTTGCAGCACTTTCGATCTGTAGTAGGTCCTGAAAGCAATGCAGAGTAGAATTACTTAACTTATTTACTTAATTACTTACCTACCTTCTTACTTACACACTTACTCAATGGCAATAGATTATTCCTAATCAAGCTAAACGAATATTACCTATTTTATGGAACAAGGTGATTCATTGTCGCGTTTACATGACCCCGCCATTCAACCCTATTTATGCTAACTCAATCCACCCATTCCTCGTAAATCCTACTTCAATTAAAACTATTCTAATATTGTCCTCCCACCTACGTCTAGGTCTTCCAAGTGGTCTTTTCACTTCGGGTCTCCCAGTCATTATTTGTTAGATAATTATGTCTTTCCTCCCCAGCCTATTTCATCCTCCGTGATTTAATTACCCTTTCTATATCCCGTGAAGAGTAGGCCTACATTTAATGCAGCTCGTCGTTATGCAGTTTTCTCCAGTACCCATTTTCATCTCTCTTAGGCCTAAATATTTCCCTAAGCAACCTGTTTTCGAACACTCTCAGATTATGTTCTTCCCGAAAAGTAAGCGACCGTCTCACATCCAACCGTGTATTTGGCCCCCATATCACATATGCTATGCTTGCTGAAGCGAACATCGCCCACTCATTTCTTAAATTTTATTTGTTTATTTGAAATGCCCATGGATACAATCCCTGAGCCTCATGCTCACATTGGGACATGGCAATGGTACAAGTTATGTATGATACAATGCAAGTATACATATGATACCTAAAGTTAATAAATTTCATTTTTCTTTCCGTTTGTGGTAATATTTGTTAATATGAAAAGACTCGTCCACCTGACCACAAACCACAATAGACCAAAGTTCAATGGATGCAACGTCACTACGCCCTATAGTATTATATTAATTTGGATTTATGCACTTATACAAACCTATATAATGTCCTCCTATATGAATTTATAGAATCTTATAAAGTATTCAATATCTTGTTAGGTTTGAAGTTTCACTATTGTCATAAAATATTTGTTTGGATATAAAATTATGTAGTCATATAAAATACACTTACATTTAGATAGCAATATGCTATATGTATCTAATTAATACTTAACCATTAAAAACATATATACACTGATGCTGTGCACTGTAAGTTAATTTAAAAGCACACCGTTGTCATATGTTAAAATATGTACAATTATGCCGGAGAATATCTCAGCAATAGTCATTCATTAAAAGATAAAAATACACTTGAATACATGTAGATTAAAATAAGACAGTCTGTTGTCTATTTGATGAACACAGTAAAATTCTTCTGTAACCTTCTCAGCAAAGTCGTATAAAATTGTATTTTGAGTGCATTGAAGTTAGTATTTAAATAATTGTAAAAATAGTTGAATTGGAGGCGGCTTGTGAATGTGTTCCGTTGCATCAATTGGGCTGTTGGCTTCTGTTTATAAGGGGATGCGCATTTCGATCATAAGATCTTCAGTCCTGATTGTAATTTCCGATGTGTGGAAAGCTTGAGTACAAATGTCATACTCTTTGAACTTTGGTCTATTGTAGTTTGTGGTCAGGTGGACGAGTCTTTTCATATTAACATATGATACCTGTTTACAATACAATATGATACAAAAATTACAATACAATGATATCTGATTTACAAAAATTTACAATCATACATGGCTATTCTAGAACATTCTAAATCTTTACTAACATATCTATAGCTTATCATAGTTGGCTGCTATTTACACTAAGAGATAAATTTTCTCTAGCAGTATAGAATATTACGATGTCAAATCACAGTTATAGTTACAGTCCTTCAATTCCAACTTACATATCGGTATGGGGGATAGTGTAATACCAAAGTTTTAATCTGAGCAGTCTAATTTCTTAAGACAATTTTAGACATTAGGCCTAACCGTCTGAGGTTTAAGGAAGTGATATGGGCTTATAATTGCATAGAAGACTGTGTGGGGAATTCTTGCACCGTTCTATTCGAGGGTTGCTAATTTCTAGGCGTAAACGTGGAGAATTTTTATGTATGTTAGTTGAAATAAGTATAGCGTAAGTACATTGTCAATTTCTATAGAAAAAGAATGGAGATATAAATAATGCATAACGAATAATACCAATTATAATTGGTAGTAATTTCAACAACAAAAAACTGATAGTAAAGTAAATTTAACGTTTTGTAACAAATAACCGATGCAGAGCGAACCATTCGAACTCGTATAGAATTCGGTATTATCTATGACCTTACGTCATGCATTACGTCACTGCTAATGCATTGTGTAATCTAGTATTTGTATGTCCTGGGACATTCGTCGGTTTTCGGACATTATGCTCTTTATGTTATTTATGTTTTTTATTACCCTAATCAATATCAAGTAACACATTGAAATTGGACCAGTACTATATATTGTAAACACGCTGTCATGGCACCTGATTTAGTAAATATGTACGCGCAAAAAGTCCTTTTAAATCTGGGAAAAACGTTTAATAATAATTGTATGGCCTGGTACATGAACCTGATAACCACCACGACATTTGTATTGATATAAACGTTGTCTTAAGACAATCAATGAAGCGCAAGTAGTTAAATTTTTAACATTAATTTCATTACTTTTTATTTCAATTTGAAACTAGGTATATTTGTTTGTTTATTTCAATATTTTGTCCCTGAAGAATGTACTATTAAAAAAACTAAACAAATACTTATTCTAACACTTGAAAACTAAGTTATACATATTATACATGGCATTAACTCAAAATTTTTGAAAATGTTGGTTATCAGGATTATGCACCAGGCCACAGAATTGCATCATTTGTTGAGTTACTTGAATTCTTCAACACTACAGAAGTAGATGTGAACATAAGTTCTATTAAGAAAGCAATTGAAGTAGAACCAGACTGCAGTATGTAGAAGAAAAATAAATAAATAAATTGCAATAACGTACAGACTAAACTGTACCGATTCCTTTTTATAGAGTTCATGAGAGAGACTTAATTACAGAGGATATTGATAGAGAGGTCCGATTTTAATGCACACAACAACTAATATATCAACCACTGCTTTATCTTGTGAAGAAGGAAATGTTTGTGATACGAAGGCATTTTTTTCTTACAACTTCGACTCCTCCCGTCGCCCTACTGAATGAGATTAGATAACGTCAATACATCTCCACGCAAAGTAAATTATTCTCGGATATTTCTCAGAAAGTCCAAGAAATGGGGAATTCTACGGAATTCCTTGTCATATCCTCAGACAGAGAAAGCAGGAAGTCGATAAATAGTGAAGTTCGCTACCTGTTCCTCATAGCAGAAGATAACGCTGGGATACCAACCAAAGTTTTTTTTATTACATAGGAATATAATTAGGATTTTAGTGGACTGGTCTGATCGTATTGACAGAGTAAATGGTTCTACCGTATAATTATATTCATCCGAAGAAGTCCATATGATCGAATGCTTTATATTGAAGGTGTATTCTAACTTCAACATCTCGTTAGGTTGTTCAGACGAAAATTGCGACCTACAGGCCAAAACCCAAATTATGATTCAGGTGGAGAGATTACCAAATGTGGGTGGGTAAGAGCAAATGAGGATATATACACTTGCCTTATGCAATACAGCCTAGGAACCAGATGGATGTAAAACACCCTTGAATTGAATTCATAAGCTAAGAGCTGAACTCTTGTCAGGGTGCGTTTCCATATGGTTTCTAAACTTTGTAAGTACCGGTGTAGGTAGCCTGAATCAGTAGGATTTTGATGGAAGAACGTTTACTAAGCACAATCGTTGACACCCATTTTGAAATGGACATGATTATGTTGTGCCTAGTGCTAACTAGGTAGGTCACGATATGTAATAAAGTTTACAGTAATTTAAGCTTCAAGATATCGAAAATTTTTAGTTGTAGAAATTAGACTTAAAGAGACCAATATATATGGCAATTATAGGAATTTTGTACGGAAAATATAAATTACTTCGAAAAATCGAAAATTCTAATAATAGTCATTATTCTAAAAGAAATTACCGTGTTTCTTTGTATAAACAGCAAAGCTCAAGAACGAAAATGTTATACTCCATTTATACATCCTCCAAGAATGTGATATGAAATATCTCGATGATTTTCTTTTTGCAACGGTACTCAACAAATAAAAAAACGCTTTAATGTAAGTAAGAAAATGAAGTAGGCTATACCAAACACACACTACGATAAAAATAAAAACTTTATTGTTCACAGCTTTCTCGAAAATGGATTTGACGATTCTGTTTACATTCTGTGCAACTGATTGTATTAATACCTATCTTTTATTCGAATTACCTGAATATTTCTAGAAATCTTCTTCCACATCGCTCTACTGCCCCCCCCCCACGTTAATGAGAGTAAATTAATACAAATACAAATCAGACAAAATATAACCGCTTTTCAGCCTATTCGTGTGGCTTGTTTCTTATCGTCTGTATTGTCCCCACACATACACTAGACTGAATAAGGAACATCGGGTCCAATAAACTTTGAAATTTAACAGAGAAATATGCAGCAGTATTCGACAAATGCACAGCATGAAAATACATTTAAAAGCAAAAGTGTATATAAATGCGTCACAGGTTTGAATGAATTGAATGCTTTGAAACTTGGTCAGTCTTGAATTTGTTCAATTCTTCATTAAGGCACATTTCAAACTAAATAATTAGTGTAAAATCACAGTGTAATCTTACAATTGAGTAAGTAGTTTTAAAAACAAGTAACTTTCTATCACATAGTGACTTAGAAGTATTTTTTCTTATTTAACTTCTATTTGCAGTCTATAGATTGCACCAACAAATAAAGGCTATATGGCAAGAGCTGGGTTGCAGTAACACTCATTACTGACAACACATTTTTTACGATGTTTTTCATTTTGACAGAAGTCTATTCAAATTTAACCGCTACTTGAATTTTTATAAAAAGCCCCATTCATATGGCAAACAGAAGATAATTGAAACATGCAGAAAAACATAAAATATAAGCCCAACACATAGGTAATACTCCTTACCATGAATAAAAATACACACCATGGTTTTGACTTCTTGCCGTCCTCCCTCCTCGATGTCTGGTTGGAAATTGGTCGTAGGGGAAAAGATAAAACAATACTTCATCCCCTCTACACCACCCTCCTCCCCACCCCTTAATTCTTCTTTGGAGGAGCCCTTGACCCGGTAACATTCCTTGCAGCCTTTTTTCACGGTTTACTGAGACAAATATTTAAATGAACTTCCTGGCTCGGATTTTGTTTCTTTTAATTCTGAAACACCCTGTAGATAATTTCATTTGGATGTTGAGCTAACATTCGTCCGCAAATGAAGATTCATTTTGGGTATTTTCATGATAAAAAGTCAAATGTTGGATGCAAAATATGAGGTGAGGCAGTCACACTCCTTACTTTTTACCACGTTTTTTGACATAATCATGAACGTTACGTTTCACGATGTATACATAGAAATTATTTAGGTTGGAGCAGAAACTTGCATGGGTTTGGGGCGAAATAAAAACAAAAAACAAATTGCTTGATATCTCAAATAACTTAGAAGTATCTTTTTCAGGCTTGAGACACGAAAGCGGCAATTTTGTTTAGAATGACCCATGTATGTCTCTTGTCAGAGTCTTGAAGGAACTTAAATTTTATGAAACAAAGATGTTTCCTTTCATTGCAGGTGTACCTGAAGTGAAATACTTGATGTCTTCCCGAATGTTATGGTAAGTTGTGAAAATTGTATTAAACTTTTGTTTATTTGACAAGGCTGGAATTCCTTCAGTTAATAAAAATCAACAGGATTATTTGCACAATTTACTTGCTTAATGATAGGCCTATCTATTACAAAATGGAATAACTGCAATATTTAAGCGTTGACCCGGTATAGCAATGAATGTGATAGAGCTAAGCGTAACAATATTATTATACGCAGTTTCCTCGTGTGGATTTCGTAATCAGAAATAATTAATTCTTCCTCGGTACTCCAATCTTTAGTTTTTATTAATCTTTTAAAATTAGTGATAATGCTGTAAACCAGGAATGCCCAACTGGCGGCCCCGACCTCTTTTCGTGCGGCCCACGACAAAGCCAATTAATGAAATTTAAAATATATTTTTTGTTTTATTTATAGTTTATATTATGGACAGTTTGACCGCAGATATCTCATGCTACCATATTCCAAACTACATACTTTGGGTAAAGGATAACAGTAAAATATAAATTCTAAACTACCTTAGCCTACACAGATCATCCCATTTATGCAAAACTGACCTTGATACATTTTGTAAATTAGCATAAGAATTGCTTCCACATTTGGAAGCACCTACTTGAGTGAATCCACACTTTCCATTATGAAGGCAGTTAAATCTTCACAAAAAGAAACTTACCGCTGCCCATCTTCAGGACTTCTTAAAATTATCAACAATATGTTTGGAAATTGACTTTGGTGATCTTGTTACTTCCCACGAGAGTCCAAAGTGCTCTCATTAATGTGTAGGCCTACTGCATTTTAATAAATCATGTTCATTTTTAATCATTTTACTGCATTAAAAAATTAGCGGCCCGCGATGTCAACACACATCGTATGTTGGCCGTCGTAAGTAAAGAAGTTGGTCACGATAAACGATAAAGTGTAAGAATACTGTAATGTTTCTCCATAATGGCTAGATATTGAATCCCTCTATGACCCCTTTTCGTCTATAAACCCCTTAGAGTTTGTATTTTGGGAAATACTTATATATGTATTATTTATTATTTGTGTTGCGCAGTATTTATGTAAAGTTTCAAGAAAATCCACAAGGTTTTGTTTGTTTGTGTGTATGTGTGTTTGTTTTTTTTTTTTGCAAACATCCATTTCTAAATACGGGAGTTAAATACGGGTTTAATTATTTATGTTTTGGAGTTATTTACTTTTATTCGTTAAATAATGTTTTCGATAATGTTGATAATATTTGAAGCCCCTTATGATCCCTTTTCGTTTTATTTCCTTACGGATTGAATGTTTGGAAATACTGTACTGCAATTTCATTATTTGCGCTGTCGAGTATTATCTAGAAAATCCGTTTAAAGAGTTTTTTTTAATACAAACTTTCATACTACCACTTTACCCCTTTTCACCCACTTAGATATTTATTGAAAAAATAAATACCTGTTTATTTATGTTTTGGAGTAGACTATTTTACCAAGTTTTAAGTAAATATATCCGTTAAATAATATTTCTCCATACGATCTTTGAACTCCCTTTAGACCCTTTCAGATCTCTTTAGAGGTTTAATTATGAAAAATCCCTTCTTAGTGAGTATATACTTCATAAATTAAACTACTGAACAAATTTCACACTTTTACGTTCAGCTTGGTGATGATGAAACAGTAAGTAAGGACATGTTATTATATAATTAATATCATAATAAAATGGATAAATGTTATTATGTACAGTGTACAATAACAAATTGTATTACTTAATGTATGTTATAATAGTGTAGTAATATTCTTAAACTGAAACTCCAACTGCTACATGAATTTAAATGCCTGAAAAGACGACCTAGTATTAAAAAATTATTTGAATGGGCCTCCTTAAGACATAGTGTAGGCCTAATCTAAAACAAGATTAATTAAATCTGGTATTCATGATGTAACTAAAATCTCGCTGATAAATTATGACCTATATATGAGTACATAACCAAACAACGGAGCATTATTGAAGGAATTGATAAAGGTGTTTGATTCTTCTGCTATGCACATAAGAAATAACACATAGAAAGTGCTTTGACCTCCAGTGGAAACAGGAAATACCGAAGTGATGTGCTTGGGAATTTCATCAGAACTTTTACATTCTGCAAGACATAATGACAACATTGATCTCTGACTTTAAAGCACATATTCTTATTCTTCTTTCCCTTCCTTTAATCCCTTTCTTTGTAGGGATCTTTATGCGGCCCACGCCACCTGTTTAAAGCACATAACCAGTGAATCTCTAGGTACCGTTCAAGGGTGGCATTATTTTCCGGTTATTAAGTGATGAGAACGAAATAGATCATAATTTTATTCGAGCACTGTTAAAAACATATCGCCTAATTTTCAAAGTAGGGGAGAGTAGCCTATATTGTACCACTTTTCACGTTTTATTTTTTATAACTGAACTGGTAGATTACTAAGTAACCAATTGAATACCATCTTGATCAGTATACTTTTACTTACGAAATGCGATAGGAAAAAGTTTGGAACTTAATAAATCGTGCACAGTGTATTCATTTTTGTAAATGTCTGCAAGTGGTACAATTTAGGATACTGGTTTCCTAATTTGTACCAGTGGGTTCCTAAATTATACCACCAATTTTTTTATTGTTATCACTTATATTGTTGACATTTTCATAATTAATTATTACTAAAATACTAATATTACTAAATTTTACCAAGTATTACAAAATTACTACTAATGTAATTAACACTAAAACTAAAAACATATATTGGATAACTTTTAATAGTTTAGATAATGTAAGTAGCGTATTTTACTTCCCTCCATCAGTCCATAAGTCTACTTACGTAAGTAAAGTTTTCCCTATTACAGGCCATGGAGGCCCAGAGGGTTCCATGAGGTTGAGGCTCCCAGATTATTAGAATCTGCACATGAAGGTGGTAAGGTTGTCAGCCTTACGCACCGGCCGCCTTTACCCCCAGGATTGCTCCTGGTACTCATTTCTGTTAGAGGCTGAGTCGACCCCCGAGCCATAGTGCCACCAGAAGGATTAGGCCAATTAAATATCTCCAACAACCTCATCGGGGATCGAACCCGCGACCTTCCAGTTTGTAGCGCAGCGCCTCAACCACTACGCTACGGCGTACCCCAAGTCTACTTATAGACATTGCAAAAAAAAACTTTTTCAAACTTTTCAGACATAGTTAGCCCAAACATTATTTCTTCAAATTTCAGAATGTGTTCCTCCAAACTCCAGCTCAATTTCGTCAGAAAAGATTTTACTTCTTCCAAAAATTTTGGTGTCCCCATTTGCGCTTTTGTTTTTATTTTCCGCATGCCTCTTTATAGTTGGTTTTGGGAACATTATAAATGCGAGCACACTCATTTAAACCGTGATCTCCGTTCAGATATGCAGCCACAGCTAAATGCAGCTCATCAGGACTCCACTTTCCATACCGTCCTTTTGTTGCCATACTGCAAAGTAAATTAATAATTTAATTAATTATTTGCATAAATGAAAATTGATTAAAAATTCCTATGAATATTTATAATTTAAATCATTTATTTAACAGGAAGCTTGATCACAGTATTAATATGAAGCACTTATTAGAACTAGTTTCCTAAATTGTACCGGTACGATATAGGAAACTTGCGCTGGTACAATATAAGCAACTCCGCCGTTTTTCCTTTGTTGCATCATCCCAAATTAACCTTTAAGTTTATAAGTCCAAAACTACACGAAAAGTAAGGTGTATTAACACACGTTCAGCCTATAAACAATACAGTTTGTTTTCACCTACCTTATTACAGTTCTTCTCTTAGCCACGTACACAAAATATTACATCAAAGCTGCACAAAATAAAAATTTCTCCACAAAGGAACTACTACGCATCACACAACAAGCTCAACCGAGAAGACGGTGTGTAGGAAGACGTAGTTCCACCCTGTGCACACTAGATGTCACATGCTACCAAAGCACTAGTTTTACAGAGGTGGTACAAATTAGGAGCCGGTACAATATAGGCAACTCTCCCCTAATATAGGCCTACCGTATCATATTAATTTGTTAATCAGAAAACGGAAATACCAAGGTAGCATCGAATGGAATCGTATTCAGTTCGGTTTGAATTCCTCACGACAATGTTGTGTGAGCTTCAAAAACAGCAATTTTTTAATGATCATGTTCTGTTAATGTACACTTAGAGGACTAGTCCTTTTGTAAAGTTTTGGGCCGTAATTACATAGTAGTGCTTCTATATTGAGTTTCATTAAGTTATTGAATATATAAGTTATATGTTGGTAATTATCAGGCTTTTAAACTTAGTGCCCGATCGAATATGTTAACAGCAACCGTACTGTACAGACTTTGCTCGGCGTATGCCCTAGCTACCATATGCTAGTTCACGTGATAGTAAACAAACCGGAATACAGATATAGGAAGACCACAAAATAACTTCTCATTATCTAAACTCACATTACAAGCATGCAAAACGATACTTTCTCCTGTTTGTGTATAATAGTCCCTGCCAAATGTTTCAATATATGTTTGCGTTTTAGAACACTTTACTTTCGGCATGCCGAACACGTATTATAAATTTAAACACGCACAATGACGAGGTACACTGTTGACCAATTTGAGAGGCACCGTACTACGAGCGCATTCACTTCTCCGTACTGCTATCAATGACTGTCTTATCAGCCTACGCAATCACCCTCCACCCCCTATACTCAGGTTGTTGGTAACCGGAATCAACTCCCTCTGTGGGTTCGGGCACTAAGTTTTAAAGCCTGGTAATTATTCACACACTCAAAAAAAATATCATTCAGATAAAAAAAAAATCAAGTGTTGAAGTATTTTATTTTTACTTCACCAATGGCGTCGTGCCATTGTGCAGTAGCCACATAGTCTAATAGTAAAATATGAATAATTTATTTAAATTACACTTTCTTTTAGTTGATATTAGTTTCTTTAGCTTGATATTACCTGATATCTTATCTCTAATGATTATATAGGCCTATTATAGGCTAATAGTACAAGCAAAGCTAGTTTTATAATTTTCATACGAGTGTCTTAATTACCATTAGAAGCAAGTTGCAAACGACGCTCGTTCAACAGTTCTTAGTAGTTCTCGTCTTTTCCGATAGTTGACAGGTTATAAGTCATGCATGCCGAACTGCGTCTTTTGAGCTTTAACATCAAACATCGCACATTAAAAACACATGAAACGAATTCAATTTAGTTTTAACACGAACAGAATATATTTTATTTTAAATATAGATTGTTTACTACGCAGTTTCATTTGCTGCTCCCAAGGTTTCAAGATTGTTCCGCGTTCGATAATAATAGGTAGCCTACGACAGCAGTGTTATAATGAAAACATAAATCGTAATGGATATCATTATGATATCAATACGTCAAATGTAGTGGGCCTACGCTTATTATATTATGGTTGAACAAAAACACTTTTGTTATAGGCCTGTTACTTTTTTGCGTTATTTGTATTCTATTCCTTGGTTTAACCTTTCACGCTGTAGGGACCGACGCTGCCCGGGCATTACAGAACCGCGACCTGTCGGGAGAGGGATTACATCTGGATCACATACATACTTTTTTGACCAGATAAAGGCAAGGAGAGCCTCCCCGGATGGGGTTCAGCTCGATGTCGGGGCCACCTCCGAGACAATACGAATACATAGATGAAACACACTAGACGCTCACACACAAATTCAGAACAAGACGTGGATGGAATGAAGATGTACTATCTTCAAATTATATCCTGGGACACGAGGGACTAAAGTTTCCCGATATTCTTCTCACACGTGAGAGAAAACTTCGGAAAACCTAGGAAACTTATCCCGACAAAGAATCGAACCAGTGCCCACTGCGTGAGAGGAGCGAACGCATCGCCTACGCTACAGCAGTGGACATTGTAAGCCTGTTTTCTAACTAGCTAAAAAATAAACATTTCCAATTATCCATGCTACTTGGTTATCAGAATTTATCAATGTTACATTCTTAAAAATTATGTAACAAAAATAAGAACTTTCGAAGTGCACCATGTTTACCATGATTATGATATTTTCAATATCTATTTTTTATTACAATTGATCAATGTTGAAATGTCACGTGTCCTCAAAATGTTTCTTATCGCATTGTATGTCAGAGCCTATGGACAAGGTGAAATAAATGATCATAGAGAAATTTACAGGAATTAAGTTTAAAAGTACATTGGACGCGTTATCTAATGTTTCTAGAGATAAAGTCTCCCTGATTCCGGACAATAGAAAAAATCAATTACATTCGATAAGCTGAAGTCAAGATTAATCTAAACGAGTGGAAAGACAATATTTTTTTATTTCATAACACAATGTATAACAATGATAGGCTATAATGTTTTAAGAACTGTTTTGCAATACATTCTTTAAAGATGATTAACATAAATATGTCCACACGTATCATAGCACCATAAGCAGAAAATATCAATCAAAGCCCTTCTAAATTAGGCCTAATTACTTTTTTTATTTCTCGGTAATCAATAAGTTGTTAGCTACCGTTCAAGGAACGGTGGATCGTACATAGTCAGTACAGTAGGTGTGTATTCAACAGTAGTTTCTGTCATCATATTAAGTTAATAGTAAATGTAATTGCATATTTTTCTTACTTTAAAATAATATATCCTTCAGTTTTTTGGACGCACTAAAAATAACATTTTTGGGTGGGGGCACCAAAAAAATATTTGCGGTGGTGCCTCAAAGCTGCTCGCGATCAAGCCTCTCAGCTCATGGGTTGTCTGCCTGCGTGCCACTATAATAATAATAATAATAATAATAATAATAATAATAATAATAATAATAATAATAATAATAATAATAATAGTTTAATGTCGTAAACATCGTGAATGATGTATGGACAGAGTCAATAACATTAACGTTTCAAAGAAAATCTCGTCTTAAAAACAAAACCTGATGTCGCTCGGTAGCCATTAACCTATTTCATAAATGTGGTATCTTCTACAATTACTTTACCCTGAAGTGTCTCTTTTATGTTGCAATTATAAAAGTAAAATTGTAAATTTATCGTGCATGTAAAATAATAGAAACATCGCACCTGAAGTTAAATACTGAAGTTTATATTAAACAAATAATTGGAGTAAAGCCACGCCATATTATTGATGGAAGATAACAGAAAAAGAGGAAAACACTTAGTCTTGTGAACAGACACAATTCTGCAGAGGTTCTTCAGAGAAAATTCAGTGATATGAAACAGAATGTTTCTGCAGATTCATTAACTTCTCTGCCAAGTGCGCTAGACATTTTCTTTATCAGTGCGAGTTCTGGTCTAAAGAAAACCAGCTAGCCTACACATTATAGGGAGATACGAATGCGAGCTTTGATGAAGAAACTAAATAATCACGGGTAATCACAATCTCAGATAACATCGAGAGGCATAGGCGTATGCAAGATCTAAGAAAGTATTCTTCCTATACAATTACGGTATAAAAATTATATTTTTCGAGGGATCAGGTCTCTTTGTTGATATTTCTAATTTCTAATTCGTTTACTTTCCTAATAAAAGTCTTCACACTGTACTAAAAGTGTCAAAAGTGTTATATAATCCAAGCTTCTTTCCTCCGCAATTTACCTCTGGATATTGTAAATCTGGGTATAATTTTAAAGATTTATAAGCCCAATTAAGTTTTCAGAAGTATCGCTGTAAACATGTAGAGATGTCCTATCAGGGAACTTGATTTCTGTGTATTCTTTATTCGGGAGCATTTATACATTGTATATCCTACAAATAGTGACCGTATTTATTGGTAAAATTAGCTGGTTTATTCCAAGTAGACTGTTGAAAGTACATTAATAACCAGTTTAAAACGAACAAGGAACTCAAACAATTTTTTCAACACTTACAAATGTTCAATGCTTTGTGCCATACTACGCGGCTTTGGTGGAATGTGGTGTGGTCTCTGATGTAACTAAAAAAAAAAAAAAATCACACGGTTTGAGGTCCGGTGATTTCGGGGGTCACATAATTAAGTGCTTTCCTTAACCTGTTTTTACCAAGCGCGAACTGAATTTTCACTAGGTGGATTCCTTTCAAATTCTTGAAAGAAATTCAATAGATAGCGAAGATAGGCTACAACTAGCTTCATTTCAGCTCAGCAGAATAATGTTTGAATATAATTTTAAAATATCATCTGAAAAGTCAAAAGTCATGGCCTTTATTGGAAAATATCGGAAGCGATCCAAAATTATACTTAACAACGAAATGATAGAACAAGTTCGACACTTCAACTATTTAAGATGTGATATATCTCTTGATTATGTCTTTGACCTCAAACAAAAGGTCTGTAGATATCAACATATCTGTGGAACTACCCAGTGCCTTATTTTTTACTCGTGGCCGGGCGGTCGGCTGGAAGTAGCTGCGAGGGCACAGTGCTTCTCACCGTTCCTGGCTCCCGCCTTTCTCCCCGTCAGTGTATGTGCGGTCGTTGCTAGCGGAGGTTCTTGTTTTGTTCTTTGTGGTTAAATTGTGATAGTTCTGTTATAATGCCAAGAAGTGTGTATACTTTAGCACACCGCATATTCATGTATGATTCCTATGTGAAAACAGAGTCCTGTAGAGAAGTGACACGGCTATTTGTAGACAGATTCCCTGGCATTCCTGTGCCTCACAGAGAGACAGTTCGTAAACTTGTAAACAGATTCAGAGAAACGGGTTCTGTTCTTGATAAGAAACCCCAAAAAACTCGCCGTGTGCTTACAGAGGAAAAACTCGATGAGATAGGACAAAAGTTAGAACGTAGCCCAAGAAAATCTCTGAGTAGGTTGTCACAGGAAACGGGAGTTTCACAATTCTCGGCTTGGAAAGCCACTAAACTTATGAAATTAAAACCATATAAGATAACCGTAGTTCAGGAACTGCAACCACGTGATACTGTGAGTAGAGTAAATTTCTGCAATTGGGTGTTGGGTAAAGTTAATGACGGCTCCATGGACCCAAAGTTAATTTTTTTCACAGACGAAGCATGGTTTCATTTACATGGTCATGTTTCGACACAAAACAACAGATACTGGAGTGCAGAAAAACCCGATATTGTACACGAAATGCCATTGCATGACCAGAAGATTGGTGTTTGGTGTGCTGTGAATGCGTACCGAATTATAGGGCCTATATTCTTTGAAGAAACAGTTAATGGACAGAGGTACAGGGATACAATAATCAAACCATTCCTGGAATATTTGTGTGACATTGAGTGCACACAGGCATATTTTCAACAAGACTCTGCTACAGCACATACAGCTGATCTCTCGTTGCAATTAATTAAGGAAATTTTTGAAGATAGGGTAATCAGCAAAGGACTATGGCCACCGCGCTCCCCAGATCTTACGGTATGCGATTTTTATTTATGGGGGAACTTAAAAAATAAAGTGTATCGGAACAACCCGCATACGTTGGAAGAACTGAAAGACAATATCAGAAGAGAAATTACTTCAATTTCAGAGGAAGAATTAATGCGTGTTAATGGAAATTTTCTTCAAAGGTGTGAGAAATGCGTGGCAGCACAAGGACATCATTTCCAACACCTTCTGTGACAAAGGCAGCACATGTACTGGCGCGGAGAAAGGCGGGAGCCAGGAACGGTGAGTCACGCTGTGCCCTCGCAGCTACTTCCAGCCGACCGCCCGGCCACGAGTAAAAAATAAGGCACTGTATAAAACGCACATTAAAAAACAAAACAAGGAAATACACTATTTTTAAAATTTTATAAAACTTTAGCAATGCCTGTTTTAACTTACGGATCGGAGAATTGGACCATGAATAGAAGCGACAAAAGAATGATAGAAACAGCTGAGAAGAGATTTTTAAGATATGTTGCTGGTTGTTCGCTTAAAAATCACATCACAAACGAAAATATAAGACAAACTCCGAATATGTCCAACATAAATAACAAAATACAGGAAAACAAACAAAACTGGTTGAATCATAGGCCTATACTCCGTAGGCTATGCCAGAGGAGAGATTGGCGAAGCAAGCTCTTCGCTACCAGCCGAAAGGAAAAATATATAGGAAGACCCAGGCGTCGCTGGGAAGACCTCTTCTGAGACGAAACAGGTCAATCTGGCCTATCTTGATTGTTGTTGATGATGATGATGATGAAATTCAAGGTGGACAGTAGTCACTAATCAGTAATCACTGACCTCGTACGGTGAAATTTCAAAACCCAGAATGATTACTTAACATTTTCACGACAGTACCATCTGAATGAAATTAATTAACAAAAACATTGTAATTGTCGCCTAGCGGTAGGATTGAAAATTCATTGCTTAACAAAACATAAGTACACAAGTGTTGAAGTACCTCGTTCATTCTAAACTGGTTTTATTAATGTACCGGTAAGTTCAATAGTTAACTTCATTAAGGTTTTTTAACTCTTAAGGCTTTATGAAACTTGGTGTACTTCTGTTTTTGTATACAGTTAGTAGTAAGAATGATGTATTTTAGCATGCAATGTCAATAAAAACTCAAATTAATTTATGGGGTCAATAACTTAAGGGGAGATGGCAGAAATCTTGAAAATATCACAAAATTTTATTTCTTTACTTTTAAGTACAGTACATAATATCATTGGGAAGATTATCCCAGAGTTTAATTTTGAAATTCAAACTACAAATGCTGTAAGAACGGTTTTTCTTTTAGCTCTTTCTTTAGTTAGTAGATGGCACATGGACAATTTTGTAAATAAAAAATTGTCAAATTCAAAAAATCACAGAGAATAATTGAAACAACGTGTCAGAAAGTTACTGCACTTAAATTTGTCCCTATTAGTGTAGATTATTTTTATTGGCTGTAGGAAAAATGTGTACCGAAAGATAGAAATGCGAAAAAAAAAAAAAAATCACTACACCATTAATAATACATTAAAAATTTTGTAAAAATTACCATAAAGCAGAGAGGCTCTTCCTAAATTGTGTTTCAAATTTCAGCATGAAAATATATGTCCCAAAATGTAGGAGATATGGGACTGCAAATATGTCAATGTTCATCTCCGACCGTCTCCCCTTAAAAGCGCAATAATAGTTTTAAGTATAAAAACATTTATTGGCTGTTCGTCGTTGCGTTGACTCGTGGGGATGCATTTTGGCATTACCATCCTCAGTCCTTGAAATGTGCTCGCTGCAGGTTTTTTTAGGTGCATTATGTAACAGGCTATTCAAGTATACAAAACACAGTCCGTCGCCGTGGGTGAGTCGGTAGCGCGCCTGCCTTCCACTCCGGCGGCCCGGGTTCGATTCCCGGCCGGGTCGGTGAAAAATCCCTTTCCCGGGTTCAGGACTGGGTGTTTGTCAGTAGGTTAAGATAATGCACATTGTGCGCGATTCCTTAATTATAGTATACAAAACACTCAAAAGTAGGAAGAATCTTGTCGGACTTTGGCTGTCCCTTAGGTCCTTCAACTATTACGGCATACTATTTCTCTTTGCTTCTGAGTTACCATTACAAGGTTTCAATTATTCAGCTCTAATAATTGCAGTCAGACAAAAGAATCTGACTTATACAGAAAGGACCGGAAGCTAAAACCTTACAATTCCGCTCGGAAGTGTCTGTTGACAGATATGATAACAAACATACAGACTTCCCGTCTTCCAAATTGTGTTATTAAACCTTGCGAAAACAGGAAAATGAAAGAATTTCAAATACAGCGAGTCATAAATTAATCATTATGCACAGCTTGATGCTCCTTAATCCTTTCAGAGCTGAGTTTATATATAAGCAATCATCATGTAATTTCGTCAGTGGGGTCTGTGCTTAAAATCGATGAAGAAAATTTCAGTAGAGTAACTGGTCTCCATAAATGACACATGAATAAAAATCCTCACGTTTTACATAAAGTAATATTTTATTAATCTGATATCTCTGCCTTTATAAAATTGTTGAGGCGACGAATTTATACGTAAGTTCAGTCAAATGATTAACAAATTGAAGACATTTTCAAGAAATTGCAAAATTCAGGCATGACATCAATGTTGAAGCTAAAATTCAGAAAAATCCTGCTTTTTCAGGCCTTATGGCAATCCTAATCATTGAAAATAATGTTGGTCACAGTATTTAAAACAATCTCTTGATTATGAAACTAGTGTATCTTTTTTTCTTTTAACGTAAGATGAAGGCCAAACGTGTCGAATGTTCATAAGATGAGATATTCGAAAATGATCTATATCGAAAAGTATAATGTATACATCTACTAAATGCATGGGCGTACGGTAAGGGTGGGTTCAGGGGGTTGAAACCCCTCCCGAAATATCTGCAATATTTTGAAGAATACAAATCATGGAACGGAATTAAAAAAAAAAAAAAAAAAAAAAAAAAAAACTCTGATTAGGTTGTTACATATTATACAATTTCGTACATATCAAAGCATTATTTAAGATTTATCGTAATGTATTTAAGATTCAAATTTCAAAACCTCGTGGTGTTGATAGCTTTTCAGCTTAATAACAGTGATGTATTACTAGTAAACAAAAATCTCTTTGGAATTTGTCAAACGACAATTTGTCAACCTGTTTGTAAAGCCAACTGTAATCACGAACTCATCACAAAATTATCATGAAGTATTCGGCATTAATCGCGCTTTTCCACCGGTGGATTTACAGATGACTTTAAAAACGTGCCTTATGCACCATACAGTATTATGATAATTTTTCAAAAGAAAGTTTTTATTTATAGACTCTAGCTTAAACGAGAAATGGATAGAAATCTTAAGAAAAACTGTTTCAAAGATTGAGCTGCAAAATTAATTTATTACAGTGTATTAATTACAACTGTTTAGTAATTTAAAAAAGTAATAATTCACAATATGCGTAAGGACATGGAGCTGAGAAGACTTTACATTGAACCCCTCCCGAACAAAATTTCACCGTACGCCCATGACTAAATGTAACATTTATTTTTTAGCAAGAGAATCGTGTTAATACATACAGTTTATGTTTTTCTTTTCACCCAACCCTACATATAAAGGAAAAAGCAATTCCAAGATTTTATGCATATCATTAATTTAGCTAATTGGCTATCAGCTAATGATGAGTGCGTTTCAGGCGTAATCAGTAAATCAGATACGACAGTAATGTTTATGTAGAAAGATCTGAATCGTGAGTTCGCATTTGCGTATTTACCGCAAGGATGAGATATCTTCAAGGTTACTTATTACATATGTGAATATTATATAATCACATGTTCAAGTGTTGTTTTCACCGTACACTTCTTATATCAATCAATATGTGGTTCCCAAAACATAAGACCCTCTACAGACTATCCACACAACACTCCATCGGCAAACTACCAGAAAACCAAACCATATCACAATCATCATCTCTTTTATTTGGATGACAGAGGTCATTGCCATCCGAAACAAGCTACCTGGCAGTGCGCTGTTACAGTTCTGCGAAACCTTCCAATTGAACTATCTCGTAATCCATAAACGTAATCACAAAACTCAAAATAAGATTTACGTTTATTGTAATGTGATCTACTTTCCCTTTTAATCTGCTTAATTGTAGGCTACCCCTTTCTTCCTATAATTCTCTTTAACGAAATTTTGTATACTACAGTGAGTCCCACGCAAGAGTTGGCCAATGACGCGGGTTTCTGCGTCGCGGTGGCACAGCTCCAACTCCCAAGCGATCGGGTGAAATATCTACGCAAATAATGCCGCGGTCGTTGTAATGATTCAGGTTCTCACATTTACAGTTAAAATTACAATGAAAATAACCACGTACCTCATCACAAGAGGCGTTGGAAATGTTCTCCTCTTGCGTCCACACAATACTGGCACCTTTTTAGGAAATTTTCGTTCACGTGCATAAGTTCAGCTTCCGAGACAGAGTTACTGTCTCTTGTGATAGGTTTATGTGATATTGTCTTTAAGTTCTTCTAACAATATGTAAACATTATTTATGGGGAAACTTGAAAAATAAAGTGTATAGGTCAATTTCTCATACATAAGAAGAACTTCAAGACAATATCACAAGAGAAATTAATCCTATCTAGGAAGCTGAACTTACGTGCATGAAAAAAAAAATCCTAAAAAGATGCCTGTGTTGTGTGGATGCAAGGGGAGAACATTTCCAACATCTCTTGTGATAAGGTACGTGGTTATTTTCATTGTAATTTTAACTGTAAATGTGAGAACCTGAATCATTACACCGGCCGCGGCATTATTTGCGTAGATATTTCACCCGATCGCTCGGGAGTTGGAGCTGTGCCAGCCGCGACGCAGAAAGCCGCGTCATTGGCCAACTCTTGCGTGGGACTCACTGTAGTATATGATGATGATGAATGGTTGAATATAACAAAGGATATAGGAATCGGGGATCGAACCGTGGAGTGAGAATCACGGCCCATAAGTTACGCGGCGTATTAGACAGAATGATATCGCGGTAGTTTTCCTTTGTCTTTCGCGGGATGGAAATGAAGGGTCAATACTGCATCGGTCCTGAACACAGATGGATGTTTCCCACGACTGAAAGATTCCCAACCCGGCCGGGAATGAAACCTGCCCTTTCAGAGTGAAGGCAGGTGCGCTGCCGACTTATCCACGGTGGGAGAAAGAGTATTATACCTTAATCAAGTGAAAGTCTCCCACTGTTAAAGTATAGAGGTCTATTTTAAAAAAATACTGTTGCAAAATTTTCACATATTCGAATAAAAAATAGAATATATGCGCAAATGATTCATTTGTACAAAGATACAGTTTTCCAAACCTACAAAATTGAATTTTATGTCTACTGAATTTACCAGAAGTGAGGTGTACAGTGTACTTTGTTTACGATAGTGTTTTTTTCTATTTTCTGTTCATATTATCATGGTGGGAAGTCGAATATCGGACACTCAGTACTTGTAACCTAACCACCTGGGCAATTACCGCACACTGTTCCGCTCTCTACCGTGTGGTAGGTAACTTACCGAATACTGTGCATCAGAATATCAAATCCTCTAACTTTTGATATAATTATTACTATATAGGCAAGAAATCTGATCATTGATCATATTTGCTGTTGAATTTTACAATTTTATTATCTATCTTCCTTTCTTTTTGTTTCTTGTTGTTTCTTGATGTTGACTTCCATTAATTCATCATGAGCTATGTACGACGAAGAAACTTCTAAATTACATGAAATGCCATGGTGTGTAGAATTGTAGGAGGTCTTGGTATGGTGCACGTGTGCACTGCTCGCGCTGATGTAATCGAAGTGTCAATCGACACGAGATTAAAATACACTACTACATTTTATAGTTGGTACTCTTGCAACTTGTAACATCTGTTCTATGTGATAAAGTATTTTCTCATAAGTAACGTTTTTATTATCCTTTAAATCCCTATCTCAGAAAAAACTGTATGCTATACACATGGCTTAAGTTGATTAGAAATTTAAAAAGTCTCGCCTTCGGTTCGTGTTTTCAAAATCTTCCTAGATTCTCCATTGATACACTTACGACACACGCAATATACTATATCATCAATAATGGAATTTTAACCATAGAGTGCAAGCTATTTACTTTACGCACAAGATGAGTGCAATGTTTAGAAATATTCACTAAGAAAACTATAAAGAGGTTCTTACCTCATAGCTCTGGCCATCTTTTCATATGTCATTCTAGGATTGCCGTGACGCCGACCCCAGAGTCTAGCCAGCCAATCTGTATTGAGGATACGGAAGATGCCTTCTTCGCGCTGCACCCAGTGAATGCAAGGGGAATTCTTCGGGTCCTCAAGAAGGTTCAGTAGAAACCTCCACAGCATCACCCGTTCAATACGGCCTCCTGAAATATAAAAGATATATCTTGATATTGTCTACTTACCTGCTACCTTTCCAGGCTCTGAACTATTCATTTAAAATATCTCCTTTGTAGGAAAGTGTCCAATTTCCAACCTTTCCGCTGGTGGATGGTAGGGATTTTTTATTACAGTCGACATTCATGATGCTCATATGCCCTTCTCTGTGTATATAAATAGAACTCCTTGGCACTACAGCCCATGAAGGGACATGCCTTACCATTCAATGACCTAGTTTTTACAAAATGTTTTGGAAACTCCTGATAGAACCGTTTCTGTAAATGTACAATATGATTCTTCAAGAAAATCATGTTAGCCGATCCTTTAACGAAGGTATAATAATTTCAATTCACACGGCCAGTGTGAAAGAATTATCATTCTACTGTGACCTACTAGTGGTTTACTATAAAGCCCGGGTACTTACAGGTTGTAAGTCGCCACTGGGTTGTATCTCATATTGAAAACGCCTGGTGGTATTCTGGGACATATGAGTCAGTTGGAGAATTTAATGTTGTACCGGCATGTAGCCATGGTAGCTTAGTTGGTTAGAGCATCGGCACGGAGAGCCGAAGATCCTGGCATTGAATTTTTCAGTCTGACTTCACCTTTCCATAATAATTTCAATCCCAACAGCAAGAAAAATTTCTGATTTTCGCCCTATAACCTTGCTAAATACAGATTACAAAATCCTCATGAACATTATAGCTAACAAAATTAAAGGCAGCATGGAAATATGAATGCATGAAGATAAATCGTGCCTGGAAGATCTATCGTTCAAACATTCAAGAAATTAGGAACACCACATTGTATTATGATATTCATAAGGAAGAAAAGGCCGCTTCGCTATCACTGGATTTTCAGAAAGCCTTCGACAATGTAAGCCATCGATATCTTACTGAAGTAATAAAAACATATGTATGAGTGTTGATAAACACAGTAAGATGTTTATATCAAAATGCTAATTCTAGAATCCAAATCAATGCTCATTTATCTTATCCTATAATAATAGAGCAATCAATACGTCGAGAAAGCCCTCTTTCCATGATTCTTTTCGGTTGGATCCCTTTGTCAGAATGGTGCACAGAGAACATTTTCTGCTTCCCATCCCAATGAAATTAAGCACAATTACAGCGTATGCAGTTCACGTCACAGTGGTTATCAGGAATGAAATTTTCCAGAGTCTTCTAACGACAGTAATTGATCTAATTGAACAGAGGCTTAAAACTAAAGGGAGAAACCCACAAATTACGTGCACTCGATTACACCGGAAACCCTATGCAAACTGTTCGAAAACAAGTGCAAAAGAGTCGAAATCTGCCTACAGAAACGAGGACAGCAGTTCCAACATCTTCTGTTACAGTGGTAAGTAAGTTAATCTCAAATTCATTTAAGTCCCTCTTCATTTCCAACAAAAATTAGCGGGATCCGTTGCCAACTCAACTGTGGAAAGGGAGCGTATTCTCGTTCATCTTACTGCGGAGAGACTTTTGAGACCTAAAATCCTTTGTACTCGAGCTGATATTCCAGTAAGGCAACCAATAAAAAAATATAATCTCCAATGAAATATTCATTGTTCGTATTTCCTGTCACAATGTATAGGGCTCCTTAAGCGCAAGAAGGAAATACGTACCAGGTGTATGTTGGCTGTATTTCATGTAATTGGCCCTGTGAACCAGATAGTAATCGGAACGGCTCCACGTGAATTAAGCAGTTTAGCGGGCACTTCAATAAGATACTGCATATTCAAAGCTTACTCACCTTCTTGTACTTTATGAGGGATCTTGGCGGGCCTGCCTCGTTTCTTTTTAATTGGTGCTGTAATCGATGATTCCTTGGATTCTCCTTTCAGATTGGGATTTTGTACCATTACTGGAGGTCTGTCTAGCTGGGCCAAATATACAACGGCCTTTTCGATATCAGGAGGCATGGACTTCATCCTCAGCAAGGGCATTAACTCTGCAAGAAGGAAACATGATTTCATTGAATGATTCAGTATAGCCTAGGCATTGAGATGTACAGTAAAATGTTTTCGATCTGACACTGTTCGGATAATGCTCATTAGCCTGGACGAATCTATCATCGAAATATTGTCATTTGAAGGGGTGATGGTTAATCTTCAAGCGAGTCACTTCTCTGAGCTGTGCCTTTCCAGACAGACTGGACTGATAGCTTGACTCGCTGAATTCACTTCCCACTTCTGGAGGCTTTCCCCTCACTCACGTTTCACCAGTGTCAGGTCGAAAAAATTACTGTAATGCATAACCTTAAAGTAAAACAGCGTGTTTGCGGGCTTCCAGTCGGGTGATAAAATGATAATATCCTATCCAGCTTTCAGCAACTTTCGTAACTTAAAGGTGTTGTGCAAATAGTCATAAGTAGGTTAAGGAAATTAAATAAAAAAATAATTAAATAATGGTAAAAATGACAGAAGATGAATGGAAGAGAATAAAAACAAATAAGAAAGACGCAAAAATGAATGAGGGAAGAAATAAAGAAACAAGGTAACTAAGAAGTAAGTTAAATGAAAAAGTAAGAAAAAGTATCAAATCGATATAAAGAAAATTAAAGCAAATAAGAGAGAAAATAGAAAAAAGGAAGAAAGATCATTATAGAAAGCAAAAAATTAAGAAATATCAACACAAACAGAAATACATTAACGGGATTAAAGAAGAAAGAAAGAAAAACGCAATAAAGATAGATAGAAAAAGTAGGCCTATTCATGAATGATAGAATGAAGAGGAAGTAACAGAAAGGAAGATAGCAAATATCGTAGAGGAAAATGAGTATTTACATTGCTACATATCATTACGATTAGGCAATGACCTGATGAGGAGATAAACTCATAGGCTATTTGTAAACAAAAAGTGCCGTTATCTAGAAATAACTTTTCCGTCTAAATGAAGTGCAAGGAGGAAAATAGGATGTTATTACGAGGAAATGTCTTACAGATGTAACGAGATTAGATACATTGTGACAAGCCATTTGCTTAATTATGAATATCGTCGGCATTTCAAAGATGAGATCCAGGCTCAGAAGCAAGCCAGTCGATAAAAATGGTTAATGGTTAATATTATTAAGCTACTTTGCACTTTTACTTCTCCATAAGCTTTTATAGTGAAGTTATGTACTTTCAGTAGTCTATATAATTCGTACAAAGCAGAGATTTAATAAAGAATGTATTCTACTGCATTACCAAGTTCAGGCGACAATGAACGCCTATTTTTTCCCAGTGAACCCGTAAAACCCAAGTAAGCACTTAGTAAACAAGTAGCCAATTCATCCAACAAGCATTATACTGCCTTGTCGTTTTAGATAGTGGCAAACAAAAACTAAAAAGTAATTCATTCTATCACACGCACTTTCAAATATGTGTATGTTTGTCTTTTTATTATTATTATTATTATTATTATTATTATTATTTTTATTATTATTATTTTTTTTTATGCAGATTTATTCCGATCTTGATGAAATTTTGGACACTTAGGCTTCGCTTCGAAACAACAGGGAAAATACTATCTACATTTCATTTTTAAAATCCCCCTTTTCCAACCCGTAAGAAAATGTTAACGCGCATCTGTTTCGTTTTTCACGAAAGCCCATTTGCTATAAAATCCCAATTGCCCAACTCTCATAGCGTCATTGATTGCGGAGTTATTAAAGACAAATTTAATTTAAATCGAAATGTCTCTGAAACTATAACCTAAGAAGTACAGTGGTGCTTTTGTTGTACGAAATTGTATGTATCTGAAGCCATAAGTTTTTATTCATGGGTCGGCACGCCAGATCATTATTGTTTTCCTACATTAGTGTTCATCGTCCATCCCCTGTGCAAGCTATCATGGTGGAAAGTCGAATTTTCAGTACCCAGAACCTCACTTACCGCACTTCAATAGCCATCACGACAGCACTGACCAGCGGGAATCGGAATACGCTGAAAATTCTTATCCAATGGGTTTAGTAAAGAAAGGGATTAAGATAAGATAAACTCTCAGAGGTAGGAATCATAGAAGAATGTTTCTTTATTATTTCTTAGTTTCCGTGAATTTACAATCTACCCTTATTGAACATTTAGTAAGTATGTAGAAGAGAATAATTACTCTTGAAATTTAGAGGTTACAAATATAAACTCTTTATTGATAAATTTCATATTGATGAGAATATTAGCTCAGTTGGTAGAGCATTGGCGCGAATAGCCAAAGGTCCTGGGTTCAAGTCCCAGTGCCGGAGGAATTTTTCTCCTATAATATTCTCATGTAGTGTCCAACAGAGACAATAATCTGTGGCTCATGAATGCTTATATATCTACATTTCATATTGATGATTTTGAGGGAGAATTTTAAAATAATAAGATTTAATTTTCGTCTTATACCCTCAAAAAATATAATAAGATGCCATAAATATATAGAGTGATGTGGACAACCTTTTACAAAGAAGACAAATATTTATAAGCTTGCTATTTTATTGTGTAATATTTAAGTGGAAAAAACTGTTGACATATTCTAATGGTCAGTGAATTTTTTTATGGTCTATGTTACTTCAATTAATTATATTAAAACTGTTAGACAAAAATTTTTAAAATAAGAAGTTTTTAAATATACAATTATATATATATAATATATATATATATAATATATATATATATATAATATATATATGATAAAAAAAAATGATTATAAGATTATATATACATGAAAACACATATGACTTATATACAAATAAAGTTGTCCTATAATAGTAGACTAAAAGTTTTTGCGTTGTCTATATTAAAAGTAACACATTTATGTTTATATACAATTAAAAGTTGTCTTGGAGTTATAGCCTAAAATAATCTTACAAACAGTATGCTTGCGTGTAGTTATGTGACTATGTATACCATAATTATGTCTGTTAAATTCACTAAGGAATGTCTATATATGTCATAATCACTGGTCACTATGTGTTTTGCTAATTTATACTTCATGCTTATATGCTGGTAAGGATGTCCACATTGAATTATGTTGCTGATGGAGATTGGCCTCTTAATTATTTGAGGTGTACATTTCGGTATAGTTTCCTTTTTATACCATCTTCAGTCTTTTGGACCTGGTAGCTGTCGAGACGACTGCTGATTTAATGCTACAATGCTTTATAATCCCTTTGCTCTGATGGTTATCAAGAGAATTACTCTTGAAATTTAGAGGTTACAAATATAATTCCTTTGCTCTGATGGTTATGAATTATTTTTATATTTCTTAGATATGTCCAAAATATGAACGTTTTGTAGCCGATAGGTCTCTGCTGTTGTCCAATGTTGAACAGTTGAACAGACAAACATACACAATAACCCTAGTATAATTTGCTTACGTATAAATTACATCTAATTGTAGACATATCATACGTAAATATGCATTAAACCTGCATAGTAACTAATGTTTGTAATGGTGGAGCCAGGTGTTGGAGAGATGCTTTCGAAGGATTGCCTCTTAACAGGTGGATTTGTAGGCCTACTTTCTTAATAGAACGTTGTTATTTAAAATGTGTCTTGTGAGAAGTCTTGTGGTAAGCTCATTCATTTCTTTATCTTCTAACTTTCTATCTTCTTACAGATATTTCGTCCTTTCATTCTTTTTAAAAACGTTATTGTTAAAATTACCAGTAATCCGTTGAACAATGGAACTTAAAAAATTGTTTTTAATGCAACAACATGGCAATATTCTTGCTATTGTCATGCGAGCATTCAAAACGTCCAAGTTCCTTGTGTATAAAGTAGTATAGTTTATAAATTTATTTCGGTGTTATCCTTCGAACCTAACATCTAAGAGTATGAAGTTGGAACTTTTCTTCTACCATTCCTCTCCTTGAAATGTATATATTTGCACTTCTATGTATTAAAAACTTCTAAGAAATTCAAATTGGACCAATAGCTTGTTTCTCATTTTTTATAGTAGGTCTACCATATTGTGAAACGATAATGTTATAAATCATTATTCTGTAATCGTGACCACATTTCCTTCTGATAAATTCTCGGCCGGCGCCATGACTGATTCAAAACCCAACCGCAGATTTTATTAGAAGAAATCTCAATTAATAGATACTAGATAGTGCAAATCATTATTAACTGATTCATTGCGAGGAAGTTAAATCATATTTAAAGGAATAGAACGTCAAAGTTAGGAAAAAATCACAGACACATACTCCGTCCGCGAAGTGGAAATGATGCCATCCACCAGTCCATGTATAACTTACATAAAACTGAACCTCAGCATCCCACAGGGACCAAGCATGCCAAAGGTAAGTTTAATTTACCGACTGAGCAGGTATGGTACCTGTGGCATTTAGTTACCACTGATCCGAGATATCGCCCTCTCTCCACTGTCACGTGGATGACGCGATCAGCTGCTTGGCAGAGTACAACCATAAACACGGATCACTCGTGACTAGACAACGTAGGCCTAATTGAGAGTTTTGGAGAAAATTTGCACTTACCTAAAGGAAGTTTCTGAGTTCAAATATTATCCTAATTTGTCCGTTATGAATTGTTGGTCAAATTAATATTTTACCATTTTGTCTCTTAGTGTCCCCTGCCCCTTTCATGCTCCATGACGCCGTCTTTTCAAACTTGTCATGGAAGTAGACTATAATCCTTGATGTAGGCCTAAGTTATATATTTGCAAATTGTGTGTATTGAAGTTAAAGGCATGTAGTATTCTTAAGGAATGGAGCATGCCAGTAATAATTTAATAAATAAATTTAAAAAAAAATCCTTTCTCTTATTTTCTTTCACAGCATAATATTCACTTCTTCTCCTCCTTATTTACAATCTCGTTTTAATCTACTTTCGACCTCAAAAACCTATTCTCCGACACTCTTCATCATTCTATTCTTCATCTCGTAGAGTGTTTATCCCTCGCTTTTGGAATTCGTTGCTCCATCTTATCAGCGGCTTGTCCAAATGTACCACAATTTAGATATAAATTAAATATTCATTTTAGGCTAATAGTAATTGATCAGTTAGCATAATTATTAGTTCGATTTAATTTTGTTTCAGTTTATCAAATTTGTAATTAAATCACTATAACTTATAAAACTTTTATTGTCTGACATGTTTAGCTTTTATTTTCTAGATCTTTATCAAATTTTGTATTATTGTAATATGAATAGTTTTACTGGTGAAGTAGAAGAAAAGGCCTTATGGTCTTAACTTTGCAACTATAAATAAATAAATGCATACATAAATAAATAAAAAAGGAAATAAGTAAAATATACTCTCATAATTAGTCGTACAGACAATTAAACCTGAAACATTTCTGTGAGTGAATGAATTCAGAATTCGAACTTTCGTTAATATTCGGTCAGCCTTTGGACTAGATTGTTATTACAGACAGACATACATGCCTGTTGAAAATAAGTAAAGTGGTTCCTGTAATCTATGAAGGCCATTAGCGTTTTATGAGGTTGAGCTTACCAGACATTTAGATTTTAGGCACACGAAGGTGGTGAGGTGTGGTAAGGTTGTCAGCCTTACGTACCGACTGTCTTAACTCCGCAGGATTACTCTCGGTACTCATTTCTGTTAGAGGCTGTGTCGGCCCCAGAGCCGTAGTGCCACCAGAAGGATTAGACCAATTGAAAAATCTCAACGACGTCATCGGGAATCGAACCTGCGACCTACCGGTTTCTGTGCCATGGCGTACCCAGCAAAAATTTAAACATGTAAAAAGTTGTGTTCTTCCCTTCCATAATAATTGATAACTCTTTTAAAAAATATTGAAAAAATAACGGACATGCGATCTCTGATGTTATTACTTTATATAGGTAAGACTGGAAACATGTCCATTAATAACAACATTAATAGTAAGAATTATAATAATAGTTATAGCTACAATACTAATAACCTCCTTTACCAGTCCAGACTAGAATCTCCAACGCACAGGAATCGAATGTTAAATTTCAGCATATCAGTTAAATCATTAGTGCCACCATAATCAGATTTATTATTCTGCCAATTTACTTTTAAATTAAGTACTGTATTCCAATCTCTCATCACTTTTCGTTGAACAGACTCCATAGTAATTGCATCTAAATGTTCTTCCATCTAACTGAAGATCTCCCTTTGCAAATAAGTAGGCATTCCATAAAGCTTCTTCTTAGAAACCAGAATGGAATTTAGGCCTACAGTAATTAAGCCTCGCTCTAGATTTCCTCTTAAAAAACTACTTGCAATGAAGCAAAGATGAATTTTAAGATTAATGTAAAAAAAACTTTCCTTAGGCCTATATAGTGAAAAGGACAAAAAACAGATTAATGAAATCTATATGTTTGAAAATTGGGAAGCAAAAAGTGTAGGTAGAGCTGTAGAAAACTCGCAATATACTGATAAGGAGTCCTCTCTACTTAATAATGAATAGGCATAAGATGATAAGACGAAAAGTATTTAATTTCATATTATCATTACGCTCCATAGAAGGATCCTCTCTAATTCTATGCCATTTTTTTAAAACCTATTTGAACTTTTCACTCGTCATGTTGATAAGCACTTTATTGAAGTATGCTCGAAATCTGTAGCAACTTTTTTATTTTTGGTCCACCGATAGAAATCATAATTACCTATCTGTACCATTAAATTATCTTTATTCAAAGTGTACAGGAATGAATATGAATCAACAAATGCATTGATTAATCTGAGAGAAGCGTCGGCAGCAATTGACGCATAGGCCTATCTACCTTGCGTGGTGCTTGATAAACTCTTCTCTGACGCATTTCTTAGCGCCAGTGACGACATTTCAAAAAGTCATTCCCTGTTCACATGACTATTATTTGTTTACCATTTCACAACAGTTTGATAAAAATAAGTTAATACTAAATAAAATTTCCAAGAAATTAGTCCAATCATCCTCGCCAGAATTTCAATGACGTCAAAGTAGAATTAACACCTACATATATTCACAAACCTTGATTGATTATTATTGACAGAATCGATAGCCTAATGCTAAAACAAGCACAAAAATCTGTCTGCTTCAATGGCAAAGCTCTCAATTCTTAGCTAAAATTGTAAAATACCTATCTTTAGTGAGTAGAATTTATATGCAAGCGAACTGCAAGACTACTCACTTTTGTCAATATTTTCTAGTACAGTTTTACTACTGCTTATATACATAATTGATCACTCTTATTTGGATTTTATCGGTAAAATCTTGCAGCTTTTTGTTCTTCTTCCGTCATCAAAAGTCTAAGTATGTTAGGACATAAAGACTTTGATAGGACCTTCCAAATTACGTGTCATTAAATTGAATGGACTGTAGTAATTATTATTCTAATTAATTATTATTCTATTAACTTCTACAGTCTTAGGGAAAATTCTACTTACATCCCGTTCCAGTAAGGATAATTTTCTTAAGTTTGATTCACCGCTTGGAAAAATTATCCTTTATACAATATATAAAGTAAAATCTGTACCTTGAATTTAAACTGTAATTTTTAACTAATAAAAAAAGCTATAATTCCAATTGAAGCTTTGTATGAAATAGAATTATTCTGCTAAAGAGCTGTATGGAAACTGTAGACTGTAAATGTTCATTCCATTCATTCTTTTTCTTTGAAATTTTCGCATTTTCAAAATTTCGTTCATCATATTGGGTACTGGAACGTTGAAAAAAAAGTGACTGCTTCTATTTAGCTTAAAATTGTATGAAGTTGGAGAGTCTTATAGCCTGTGTATCTCATAGACTATTGCTTTTAAGAAACGTGGTTCATCTGAAACCCTTCTATTTTACGTGCACTTATCGGATCGCTGTAATCGACGGATCGTTGACAAAAAATATCGTAATCGAAATAGCACTGGGAAACCATGTTTCACGATGCCTAGAAACAAACAAAAATTTTTTTTTTAATGGCATCTGTCTGTCCGTGTAGGCCTACATCTAAACGGTTCATTATGTTCTGTTCATTTCTGAACTGAGGGTTTTTTTGAAATTTTGTCGAACTGCCCAGAATTTGATCTTTGAAATATCGAGGTTAATTTTTTTTAATGTCTCTAACGAATTTAATAAAAATGCAAATTTTGAAATTTCTAGGACCTATCTAAGACTAATAAAATGGCTATATATTAAGAGAATTTATCATACTTAGTAATCCTAGGCCGACTTGTTGGCGTTCATTTAAATTCGGATTAATAGCCTGTCGCCTTCAGCGATCCGATAATGACTTTTCAATGTTTAGGGTACATCCGAAGGCTGAAAAAATAAGTACGCCTCACATATCAGTGAGCAGTTGAATGAAAAACTGGTTCAAATTACATACTTCCTCTTAAAAAAAATATTATGATTTCGAAATCTTGAGCTTTCTTAGGACAAAATACAATTCTCCACCAAATCTTCTAGACTTTTGAAATTAAATCTCCTTTACTAACGACTTTAGTTTCATATAGACTATACAAATTAGAAAATTCAATACTTTGTAATCGACTTCAGACAAAAAAAGCAGTAGGTTCTCAAATCGCTCCGTATAAGTTATAAATACTTTTAATGTGCGTACTCCAGACTGTTTGGACGGATTTCAATTATATTTGGCATTTGCATATTATAATTAACTATCAATTCGTGCTAGCTAAAGTTTGGCTAGATTCATAATTTTGGTATGATTTTTTTTAATGATATTCCATTGTGGGATGCAGTGCATCTATGAGACATAAAACTATAACACGAATGATGTTGCATTTTGTTGGCATAAATTATTTTATTTAAATTACATTTTAACACGTGCGTTAAATGTTATATTCATAGTAGCTATAATAGGAATATTATTTCTCTATATAAACTTGTTTTTAGACTGAAATTAGTACATTTCAGCTCAATGCATACCCACATAGTTAATACAGCTATGCGTCTTCTTAACCTTCATTCATACTCATACACACTGATAAAAGAAATTCTTAAAATTACGTAATATTTAACAAAATGCACTGGCAGTAAGAACAGTGACGTAGGTGTAGGCCTACGATTCGCTGACATGTTTGTTTCAGGTTTAAAGCAACCGTATAAGTTATGAACGAATTAAATTTAGTTTGAAATCAATTTATCAGGGTCTACATTGGCTCTATTACTTGTACATAAGTGAGGGGAGTTTAAACTGAAAATACTCACATCAAAATATAATGCATCATAATATAACGCTACCCATACATTTCGTTATAATGCACCATATTTTATCACCAGCAACTGCGTTTAATTACTGAACGGCTAGATTTTTAAATATTTTACTTTATATGTATTTATTTACACTGACTTCGTTATAAAGAAATTAATCAATCGTGGCAGGCTAACAATATCGACAATTTGTTAGGTTATGTTTAGGATAGAGTGGGCCATGCAATATTATTGTAGCACCATATGTTATGCCCATTATAATAAGTATTAATGTTTATATGCTGTCTTGTGGATAAATAATAAAGTTTATGTAAAGTGTCGCCTGGATAGAACTTCTGGAAATGAAATCATGCTCTTTAGTAAGTAATTTCGTGTATTATTTCTATTGACAGAAACTGATACCTTTGAGATTGCTTTGCTTACCTTGGTCATGAATACTGATGTTTGTAGCGGCTCGGCTGCCGATTGGCTGTTTTCGAGAGCCTATCAAAATGTTTCGGGTCTTCGCACTTTACGTAATAGATTCCTCAGAAATTACTTTAGTAGTTTTTTTAGTCCTGAAATAAGCTGTGTTCATAACATTTGTTCGTTCAGAATGTTGCAACCGTGGCTATTGATTCAGGAGCCTATGGATTTGAGAATTAGTCTTACGAAGAGCAACACTATTTAGTCTCTGCTGTAATATTTTTATTGCACTTTTTTACTGAACCTCAGAAAATATTAGAAACCACCCTTTTACTTTCTCTATCAGAAGTAGCCTATGGAATGACTGTGTTTGACAAGTTCCATGAGTTCGAATAGGCTATGTTGTTTTGGGAATAATTTCTTTGTGTGTGTAGAACAAGGCATGAAAATTAAAAATCATATCAAAGCAAACTTTTATGTTCGAATTTGGATCACCTAAAATGCAGGGTTCTTTGATCAATACTTACAAATCACCCTATATTACCGAAAACGTGATTCGACTGTTGTCTCTTATTCTTCCATTTGCTCTCTTCTTGATTCATATATAGGACTACTGTATGAAACTCTTGGGAATCTGCTTGAGGATCCAGCATTTTTAGACTATCGGAACTTGAATATATTAAGCTATACGCGCTGACCAACTTTACTCTAAGAATTCCTTTTAGTAGAGCTACTTATTCATGTTAGCATCATTGCACTACAAGAACCCTGGACCTTCCAGTTTGTAGAGCAGTGCCTCAATTAGCTGAACTACGGCGTACCTTCTCACTATTACTTACATGAAGAAAAGTTTGTTTCAATTTTCTTAAAAACAGCTCTTATCTATGTTGTTGAAATCATGTAAGCTACATTAACAAAGTGTACTTTACTAATGTATTTGGAAGTCCTTGTCAGTGGAGTGAAATCAACTGAATTTCATTGATCTTTATGACGGGAAAAAACATAATTACTTTAAATAATAATTGTTAAAAACTGTTAATGTCATCATTTAAAGTCAATGAACTACAAATAGAAAAATATTTTATCTTTTAAAAAAATACCGCTTTCAAAAGAAAAAAAGAGAAAAATAATATTGAAGTCGATTCATGCTCTTAAACAAATTCACGATAATTTTAATACTTATAAAACTTATAGCTTTAATGCGCGCTTTTACCTTAATATACTTCAGTACAATTTCTTCAAATTTCTTATCACTTCATTTAAGTGCACTGATGATAAGACAGTTACCAAATGAGGGTTCATCATATTTTATAAGTATTACTATACTAATCTTATACAATATACAATAACTTTAGGAATTGATGCTAATTAGTAATATATTTTAATTTTCATTATATTTTGTAATAACTAAGAATGTATTTGTTTAGACTTTTATCTTTTTTATTTCTTTATATTTAGTCATTTGTATTATATATTCATATTATTCAAGTACTTATGTTCTAATTTTTTCATTGTATTTAATGTACGTTTCTTGTATTCATGTATATCAGTTATTTTTTAATTTACTATTAATCATTATTATTATTATTATCATTATGTATTTCATGTTTTTGCCCTGGCTGAGTGGTAAAGAAGGCCTTATGGCCTTAACTCCGCCAGGTTAAATAAATAAATAAAATAAATAAATCTTAGGTCTATATCTTTGCTTTTATACAGCTTTTGAGGCTATGCATTTATGCGACAGTAGCATTGAAAAGGTTAATGTTTATGTTACCACTATCAGGTGCTACAGATAAAAATTTAATATTTAAGAATTTTTCACTAATGATTGATGCAAGAGGAACTATCCCGTCTTTTTTGTGAAGTTCTACAAAAACTTCATTCCAGAAAAGAGTTTATCAAATAAGTGACACAAGTAGCAATAAAATGGCCCGTTTACATTCTTGGAACGAAATAATATGCCTAACAATAATAAATGTAAACCCTTATTTCAAAATTATACATACTTTATAACTTATATACAGTACACTGTCCACCGTATGTAAGTGAATATATATATATATATATATACTAGCATGTGCCCGCGGCTTCGCCCGCGATAATTATTTCAGAAATTAAAAATTAAGAGCATAATAGTAAAATCATTATATTTATTAACTCCTAAATCACGTGGACTAAATACCACGATTAGATAGCATCGTCTGGTAAAAGCGACCTCAGATTCGAGTTTCTTGGCCCAGAAAACCTCTGTATAGTGAGATTCGTCCAAATAAAACAACGTTTGACAATATTTAGGGCTTACAACATTCAAGCGATCGCGAAAGTTTTATTTTCAAGGTATGACAAAATCAGCCAAAGCCAACTGTAATTGATTTGACATTGAAATGTATAACTGAAAACTTATGTTTTGAAAACACGAAAAATGCATGTTTTTTGCCCGTTTTTCACTCATAACTCACGAACGAAAACTGAAATTAAAATTCCGTCTTCGAGGTGCATTTTCCGACCCTTCAGCCCACCTATGTTTAAAATTTCAGATCTCTGCGTTCAGTAGATTTCGCTGGACATCGAGGACAGTTCCTTTTATTAATATAGATAATATGAATTATAATGATACCTTCTCTAATTTGTCAAACATCCATTTCATTTAATCCAAACCCACCTATACCATTGGCAACAATATGTTCTGTGAATTTGTTTCGATAATTCTATGTAAAAAGGGCTTAAGTATTTTAAAAAAACATTTAATTTTTGGAATTTAGAATCAGAATTTTTCAAAATCCCTTCTTAGTGAGCATCTACATTATGAAACGAAGGTACTATCAAAATTCCAAGTCTCTACCTCTTATAGTTTAGCTGTACGTTGATTCCTGTCAGTCAGGACAAAGCCTTTTATATATATATAGAGATAGAGATGCCTATATATATATATATATTCACATTTATGATTTATATATAGATATAATTACATGTATATGACCTCCTGAGTGGTCTGGTAGTAAGAGTCGCTGGCTACGGATACGCAGGCCCGGGATCGATCCCCAGTATCTCCTCCTATTTTTCTGAGGCCTATTGATTCAAACTTAGGACCTACTTGAATAAGAAGTACTGGAAACCATCATTAACGGCCGTGGGTGTCTGCATAATGACCACATGCCCATCTTCTTATGGTAGATGACGTACCGGTCGATGGTAGGCCTAATCCCTTCAGGGATGCAGCACCATGAGAAAATATGTATACAGTTCAAATATTTTCTTTAACTTTGCCCCTTGTAAAGTGTAACAGTATCATCTTCAAAACCTGGATAATTTGTTTTCGTAAACTTTATGCCTCCATTTCCTAAATTGAGAAAGGTAGTAAGTAAAGGGAAGATAGATTGTTAACTCACCTTCGTCATAAATCTTGCGCACAACAGCGTCCACTGTGAGACTAGCCCATCCGAACTGTTTCCAATGTTCCCTTGTAGGGGCACAAACCTCCAAGAAGCGATGAGCATGGTCTCTAAAGCAAAGCATGTCGGATCCACAATCATGGTCAGCACTAAGTGGCACAGCCGCCGCACTCTTGACCCCGGCCACTGAACAGCACACATGCACTGTACGCCAAAGAATTCTGTGAACAGGTTCTATTGGGTATCCTACTTCCCTGAGTCTTCTCTCCCCCAACAGTACCCACAGCATTATCAACACTCGACTCCTCAGAGCCACGTCCTCTGCCGTGAAAACTGGAGGAGTAATAATGCTCCTAGTTTCCACTAAAACCGTTTCTCTTTGTTGTTCCAATTTCATAGTCTTTTCTTCGTTCACTTCACTTCTTCTTCCAACAGCCGGTGTGGCAGAAAGCTCATCACCATAATCAGTACTTCCTCTCTTGTGTGAACTCTCTGTTGAAGGCACAGCAGGACATCCATTGAAAACCGTCTGGCTTTCAACTGCATTGCTAGATTTTATCACACCTGTACTTACGCTACAAATACTGTCATTACCGAATGTCGAAAAACTTGAAACTGAGCTTTCTGTCAAGAAGTGTTCTGAAGAACCAAAACTTGACCTTCTTGCATCCTCTCCATTTGAACAAAGGCTACTTGTACTGTCAGTTAGATAACTGGAGACAGATCCCCTCGGCACTTTCAGATGGTCCCTTGCGCCATACATAAGTCTTCTATGCAAAATACCTTTATTACTAAACACGCTTTCGCCACTATCTGTACGATAAACTCCACTTAAGTCTAAAGGTACCGTGCCGTAACTGTTTCTTCTTTCAAAAATGTCTCCGTTCCCCCTGTGATGTTCTTCGGGTCTATTTCTGTAATAACCTGGAAATGATGAATTTCGTAGTATTTTTGTATGATCTACTACACCAACAGTAAGTCTTCTCCTAAGTAGGACTGGATTATCTCTGTACAAGTTTTCAAGACTCTCTGTTCTGAAAAGCCCAATCGAAGCTGGAGAAGATATATCTGATCTCGAATCTGCAAATTCAGATTCAGTAGTACGGGAAACTCTCTCATCCAGATCAAGAATGGAACTGCGAGTACTAGGTTCCGATCCCGCACGTGAATCATAAATTGTACTCTGATTATCATACTCAGATTTCCCATGAAGACAGAAATCTGGACTCCCAGTGTCATAACAAGGCTTCTCATTAATATGAATAATGGCCCTCTGGGAATCATGTTGATGTGTATCACGAAGATGGAGAAATGATGTCTGATTATCATAAAAATCTGGATTTTTGTGAAGCACAGGAAGTGAATTTTCGGCACAATTCTTAGTTTCCTTGTGAATATCAAGGATGGGACTCCGGACTTCGCAAAGAGAATTGTTATATACTGATGTTGAATCAAATTCTACTATTTTTGGTGATATATCACATCTGACTCTATCGTCCATGAACATGTATTTAAATTGTCCCCTATTTCTATCCAAGATATTAGACGAATGGTTTTGTTTTTGTAGATTGTGTTCTGTAGGTATTGAAGGAAAAGGAAGTCTATCACCACTGTTGCTGCGCTTTGTCAAATCTAGAAGGAATGGAGTAGTATGTAATTTTAAATTATTTCCTACGACAGGTAAATCTGTATCGTAATTATGTGTGACCTTGCAGCTTGAAATAATATCAGGCAATGAATTCGGTTTTGTAATATTAGAAGAAAGGGGTTCATCCTTTCGAAGATTGATGTGACAATTTTCTACTTTGTCCTCAGTCGATTCATCGATATTAGTAGTATGATTGATGGTTGGTGTTTCTGAATCTCTCTCAGAGTCTCTTTCAGAATCCGAATCAGAAGGAAACGAATACTCAAACCCTTCATGTCCACTTTGTATAGAAAAACTAATGTCATCATAAGAATTTCCGACGTCAATTTCTTCATCTTCTTCTTCTTCTTCGTTTTCTCCTTCAATAGTTTTGCTGTCTTCAGAAAAGTCTTCCAATGGAGGTCTCCAGATCGCCTTAGGTTTGCAGTTCCACTCTACTCCTTTGACTGTTTCTGGAGTAAAATTGCTGTCTTTGCATTCCATAGACCAGTCAGCTCTGGACGCAATCTCATTACAAATAACTGTTCGATGACCTTCTGGAATAACTGTTTGTACGGGAGAACTGCTGAGAGTCATCTTGGAGTCTTCTACGCAGGGATAAGGGGATATAGGAATTGGCCGAATAACGCGAAAATCACCAACTTGTTCCTTATCGTTTACTGCCACCATGATATGTTGGTTAAGTGACACTTGGTGTACTGAATCAACTTCTCTCATAACTTTTTTATGTTCTATCGCAAAAAGGAAGTCCCCAGTACTAGCGGATTTAGGAAGTTTGCGGTGATGGTTGTGCTTCTTGATGATTGGTGACCAACCTGCGATGAGTAGCAGTTCCTGGAGTGTACTGAAATGACCTTGTCCATCACAATGTAGAGATCTGTAAATTAAAATTGAATGGATTTCATTTTATGCACTGTTTGATTGAAAACGACAAGGCTAAAAAGTATGTTCATTATGAATGATACACCTGTTAATCAGTCGAAGAAGTATACACACTCAGTGCTATTGCTATAATTAAAAACTACTCAATAAATAGGCTTAGGGTTGTGGGATATTGAGGAGGTTCTCAGATTTTTAGGCAAGGTATACGCCTTTAAACTCGGAATTGCACATGTTACTCGGTTCTCTTAGAGTTGACTTCAGAGCCATAATGCCATGAAAGGGATTAAGCCAAATTGAAAAATCCAGAAATCCTCATTGCGATTGGACCCACAATCTTCAAGTTTGTTTCCAGGTGAGGAACTTCCGCACGCGTTTACTTATTAAATATAAAATATATAAATCAATTCAACTTACGTCAATTTCTTCTGTATATTTTGTCATTAAGTTACGTTTTTGTGTTTATGTTAGATTGCAGATATGTTTTGCAAATTATAATGTAATAATTGTCTATAGACAGAATCTGAAATAGGAACTTTTATGTTTCATTGCTTTCTATTCAGAAAGATATTCGTTGTACGATACTTCCTGTTCTAAGCCATTTTTTCAATGATCGAGTAACTAATATTGCATTATCATTAACGATGGCGGAAATATGTGCAAGCACTAGTTACGAAGTTTCCGCCGGTTTCATGTTTTCATTTTCACGATAAACATGGAAGTGGTTACAACTGCTAGCAAACCGAGTAAACTAATGCGATAAAAGCAATTATGATAAATTTTTGGAGCAAATGGAAGCCTTCGTTTCTCAAATTTTTATATGAAGTTAGAATAATTAAAGTAAAACACTTTTTCTGACTATTTTTTGTAAAAAGACGTAACTATTAAATATTAATGCTTCCATTCAAAACAGTGTACGACTGAACTAAATTTTCTACTAAGTTATAAGCTATGATCATTTCGTGGGCGTTATTTGATCTTTCTGTTGTTTCATTGTGACGTCCTCATATTTCGCAATTTTTCTATGTATTTAACTGTTTAACAACAACAAAGAACTGCATTTTCCCCCTCAAGAAGACATTACATGGATGTTCATTCTAGTCCTATTTAACTGTAACAAATACGTACAGTATAACATAACTTGCCGTTGATCCCGTGTGATTTTTTATTTTATTTTTTAGTCTGTCCGTACCTTAGGTATTATGGGTAGACGAAGTATAATGTTCGACGAAGTTGAGTTTTTAACATAAATAACATTTGAGGTCCTCTGAATCCAAAAATGTTGCTTTCAGAAACATGTGTGCCTGTGAACGAAATTCCTTATGAAAAAGAAATCTTACGTGAAACTTACATAACTTCCTCTGTTCAAATAAAAGTTAGCCTCTTAGTATAATATATTATGTGTGAATGCCATTACCACATTTCACCGCTTCCCCAAAAATACATAACTCAAATAAACGCTCATTAATCCACTCTTTACTTTAAGCATGGCCAATACATCTTTCTCACTTCACATTCTGATATAGAAAAAGAGGCCATATTTCAAAAAGCGCGTAATCATAGTGGGTATCTTATAACTACCTATCAGAGAATTTTTTTCAAAAAATGCTTCAAATAAAAGTTTTAGCTCTTGATATAAACACCCCTTGTACAAAATTTAAAGAAAATCGTTAGAGCCATTCTCGATAAAATCGTGAAAAATTAAATTTTCCTCGTGTAAAGTCCCTTAAATCTTCGTGTCTCATCCTCAGAAAGTACCTAACCCAAATACATAATTTTGTTTTCATACGATTTTTCGTTACAAGAGGCGGTATTATAAAGAGGGCATATGCTGGGTGGGTGGCTTAAAACTATCCTTCAGAGAATTTTTTCGAAAAAAATGTCTGGGATAAAAGTTTTAGCTCTTGGTATAAGCACCCCATGTACAAAATTTAAAGAGCCATTGTCGAGAAAATCGCGAAACCCTAAATTTTCTTCACGTCAAGTCCCCTTAAAAATAAGAGAAAGTTGTCGCCAATCTTTGTGTCTCATCGTCAGAAAGTACCTAACCCAAATACAAAATTTGGTTTTCATGTGATTTTCCGTTCTGGAGTTAGGTTGTTCACAGATACACACTCAATACACGGACGTACATACATACACACAGATATATATGTTTTCGAAAATAGTGTTTTTCGGTTCAGGGAACCGCAAAACGTGTATTTATGTTAAAAACTCAACTTCGAAATTGAGGGTCGAAAACAATAATTCCTCTACGGTATCTATGGTACGGATAGAGGAAGAAACAACATGTTCTGTATGTAGGCCTCTTAGGTATCTTCTGGAGATGTTTCGTGAAGATAAACGACGACTTTCTCTTACTTTTAATGCCACTTTACATGAACAAAATTTGTTTTATGCAATTTTCTCTAAAATAACTTTAACGATTTTGTTTAAATTTTGTAAAACGAGATGCTTATACTAAGAGCTAAAACTTTCGTTTGAAACATTTTTTTCGCAACAATTCTCTGAAGGTAATTATAAGGTGTTTGTAGAAATTCAGTCTTGCCTGGTGAACAATAAAGCTTTGCATCAGGTTGAAACAACTGAATACGCACTCTTTGCATCACGGTATGTAACATCAGATTTTGAAGTGATTTTGCCCATTCTTGTGTAGAAAAAGTTACGTGAGAAGCCTACATTAGGCCTACATAAGATTTTATTTGGGAATGCTTTTCGAAAAGTGGTAACGCTATTCTCTTCATTTTACAACCAATTTACAGAGACAGCCATTTCATAAAATATGGGAATTTTTCCCTCAAAGAGAGAAGTTATAAAATTATTGTAATTGGGTGATCAAAAATAAGTTTAGAACCTCAAATTCTCTGAATTTAAGGACTTAGGTGTATCTGAAGTGGTTTCATGTGTAAAATATGTTGATTTACTTATTTATTGCGTTGAGTTACTTTTTTGCCATTTTTAGCATGATTTTAACACTCTTTCATACCAAGTAGTCAAGAGTAATCAGCTATGTGCATTTTCATTTGAGAAAATATAAATCTTAAGGTACAATTTGGTATAAGATTAACTTCAAAAAATATGTGTGGTTAATTACTATGTAAAATAACAAACAAGGGAATTTTTGTCCCACCCGTAACGTCTCACCCGTAACAGTGATAGTTTTGTTAAATTATTATTGATGAGTTAAATAAATGTTCTGACAACCTGGAAACAGTTTATAATTTGTATTTAATCCCTTATACCTTCATTAATAACAACATTAAGACCCTAACAGTAATAGCAGAACAGAAAATGAGCTTTTGTTTTGCATCATTAAAATCAGTGTCCAAATTATGTCCCACCCGTAACAGATTTTGAACAAAATCAAATTTAAAATATTTCAAATAAATTTTAAATAATGCTTTGCATGTAGTGTGGAGGAGAAGGCATTGTAAATTTTACAGAATGTGAAGAACCATTTCTAGTTTATTATTTATGATATGTAATAAACAAAAATAGGCTAGTTTTTATAATTTGCTAGAATGTCCCACCCGTAATTATGAAATGGCTGGAGAATGTCATTTTTGCTGATTTTCTGGAACTAAGCTCTAGCGATGCTGTTTAAATTTCCTACATGAATTCCATAGTTTGCAAAATATTATTATATGGTACATTATAGTTACAGTATATTGATATGTAATAATAACAGCCTATACTTTTATTTGGGTAGAGGAAGTTATGTGTTTCACAACAGATTTTTAAAAATGTATTATTATTTTAAAACACCCTGTGTAGAGTAGAAGTGATTATTGCGATATTTCCGTGTCATATCACTTAACACGCGTAGCCTTCCACACGTGCAGGGTCAAGGTTGGCGGCCATTACAAGCAATTTATTTACAATATTGTATCAGCTAGTCTTTCATTTTAAGTCAACTGAATGAAACTTTTCCGTGGCGACTGCGCAAATGTTTCAGCGTTTATCCGTATTCTAATATTAGCTGCAACTTGGCAAAAGAGTTATAGATAGTAGTAAGTTGATTTATTTAGCTTCATTCAAGGCGATTGACTTCAGATTATGCTCCAGATTACGTTACTAGCCTATAGGCTATTACTCTATATAAATAACTAGCATTTCGTTCTACCTAAAATTTGTTCTAAAAAATTTGTTGGCATGATTATTTTTTAAATGCTTTTTAATTGTGGGATGTAGTGCGTCTACTTAGCTACAGAACACATGAAAGATACGATTACTTTATTTGCCTTTGTCGTAATGCACATACTAACAAGGGAACTGGACTGGTTGTCAGGACGAAACGCACCCTCAAATTTAGCGGAAAAGCAATACTTAAGTAAGCCTAAGTAATATATTTATTTATTTAATTTGTACTTTATTTTATGATTTATTTTCTTGACCTGGGCCCTGTTTCATAAAACTTGCTAATAATATTAGTTAATAATATTAGAACTCATAATATTATTCATTAGTTATAAAAATCTTGTTTCATAGAGATATGAACACTACTCATAAAATCTCTTCACTAATATTATTAGTTCATTAATCAGCTGATTGATTTGGAGGTTATGTCTGGATTGTTGTTTGTTTTTCCCTTCTTAGTCTTTTTGTCAATGAAAATTTCAAAGCAGCACGGCCTTTATATATCTTCATAAATGTAACAAATAATAACTAGCTCTAAGGCCCATGTTAATCGGACCGAAAAAATGCGGCCGAATATTTGGGCCAAGACCGGCTGATTTTGAGCATGTTATACGAGCCGAATTTCGGTCGCCGAACTTCAGCGACCGAAACGCGTGATGCATGTCACACTGGCAGAATGTTGGCCGAAAAAACGCAAGCTGGAACTCTTTCGAGGGCAAAATGTACGAGGGTTGGAAGTTTAATAATGCCAACACATCTATAAAATCCTCCTCGCGCGTGCATTCGGTCGACATTCTTCCCGTATAAAAGGCCCATGTAACACGGACCGAAAAAAATGCGGCCGATTGTCAGTGACCGTAAAGGGAATCCATTGGGTCAATGTGTAGATAATGTTATAAATTATACGGACCGAATGAACCGCGCCTTCTGATAGTAAAAACTAGCGTAGGTGGTTTTTACGCCTAGCGACCGGCAAAATTGCAGAATGTCGATCGAATGCATGCGCGCGGAGGATTTTATAGATGTGTTCCCATTATTGAACTTCCAACTCTCATACATTTTTGTAGGCTAACTAGGAAAGTGCAAAGAACAATAATAGAGGTGCAGAGAGAGATATTGTTGTAGCTGATTAAAACAGTAACAGTGGTAAATGTTTAATGAGAGACTTACTTCAAGGTAATGACAAGTCTTTCAGCACCTTCTAATGCTTCTTCTCATATTCGTAACCTGCTTTGTTATTTTGCAAGCAACTAAAGTCAAAAGTTCGTCAAATACTTGAAAAACGTGTCAGGGTCGCAGAACATGATGTGGAACTGCCCAGTTGTTAAACGATTTGATAACAATTGGTGGATCTCCCAACGTTTTTTCTCTCTTTCTGGATATATCACTTCAAGGCAATTAAATAAGCTGCAACAGCACAACCTACTTCTATCTCATCCATTTTGTAATGACTATTGCTCTCGAAAGCATTCCAATTTGCGGTTTTTCGATCAACATTCTGCCCGTGTAACATGCATTACGCGTTTCGGTCGCTGAAATTCGGCCGCGTTTTTTTCGGTCCGTATAACATGGGCCTAAGAAATTAATAAATCTGCCAGGCACTTATTCAAGATAGCAGTAGGCTTAAGTACTAAAATCCTCAAATCCTAAAGATTTGTTATGACAAAAATTCCTTTGATAGCATATATAAGCTTTTTCTAAATTGATAATTAAATCAGAGTGATTCATTTCCACAATTTTAAGATCACGAAATCTAAATTACATGGGTTTGAGTATAACGTATTAGCCCAAACATATTTATAGAAAAAAACCTAATATTATCAGTAAATTTTATTAGTTCTGCAATCTATGAAACAGTTTACTAATAATATTAGCAATATTTACTAACAATTTAGAGCCATGAACTCATAACTAATATTATTAGAAAATATTCTTATGAAACAGAAGACTAATAGTAATAACTAATATTATTATGTATTTACTAATAATATGAGTGTAAACGTTCTATGTAACAGGGCCCTGGGAAATCTGAAGGGATAGTCGGGGCAGTTATTTATTCAGTTAATATGTGTGATGTTGTAAGTATAATAGTTTTTTTTTCTTTTAATGCCGTTAATATCGAGGCCTAATGCGTGGGAAAAGAAAAAAAAGAGATAGAATAAGGCGTCTGAACTAGATTTTTTTTTTTTTTTTTTTTAAATTACCGGGCTTGTGGCACCTCTGCCGTTGATTGGCTGCCCTCGAGACTCACCTAAAATGTTTGGGGGCTTCAAACTTTCAAAATGTGTGAAAGATTTAGTAATAATAATTTGTTATGGAAGGAAATATCACCACATTGCATTGGAGTGACTGTTTTACCCTGCAACAGTCCGTCTATCTATCAAGGAATCAATCATACCCAAACGATAGCGCGTAATTTAACGGAAGTTCCTATTCTGATTTTAAACATTCTGAGAAAGGATTTCGGTTATGCTTGTTTGTGTAGCAATAAGTGTGGGGTTTAGTAAGGGTGGGAAGAAAACGCATATTAATGGAAATATCTGGCTTTATATTGACTTCCTTAAAATAATTACATGGGAAATGTAGCTTAAAAGCCCAGAACGTTTTATAATTACTATTAAACAAATATTTAACGAAATATATGCTTATTTTATAGATGTATTAATGGTTAGAGGTTTAGAGGTCTTGATTTTTAGCATGCTGTTGTTTTTCCGGTTTTCTTGAATATTGTAATAAGTTTTTTTTTATAAAATCCTGTTTGCCTATAATAGTATTTTGAGATGGTTGGCGGCAAACATTTCCATAACATTTCAATGTTATTCAACTAAATATCTATGCGATCCTTTCAAATTAGTTACGAGGAAATGTTTCATCTTTATTTGCTATATTTCTGAGAAAAAAACATCACATTATTGCATTAAATAATTACTTACCCGTGCAAAGAACGGACTGGTTTTGCTATTTAATCATAAGTCTATCACTGACGAGTCTGATCTAGTTAGTTGTGACTAGACAGGATAGAAGCTGATAGTTTATTCAAGTGCCAGTACTTGGAGTAAGTATGAGGTAAGCTCATAATAATTATTTTCCCTAATTCTCTTCTTATTTTGTTAATCTATTATAGTCGTCAAATCATGGTTGCATTTCTTTTTTATTTTAATTTGAAGATAGGCCTACTATGTTTTACTTATTATTATTAATTCATTATTTATTGGTTTAGGCAACAAGTACAGCATGTTTGAATACGGCAATTACATTACCCAGAAATTTAATATAGCTGAGATACCAACGAATTATGAAGAGCCAAAAATAGGCTTCATTCATTATCTCTGTATTCTTAATATATAAAACTGTGATGTAAGTTTGCTAATGAAATACTATACTATTTTGTATTTCATAGTGTTCTATTTTTTACGAAGGGTATTTACTATTATATAATTTCGTAATTTTGTAACTTCTCATTTAGCGGGGTATATGTACCGTAGTGTTTATTAAATTAACAAAAAAGTGATATCCTATTAATATAAATTTAAAATAAATCTGTCTTTATGACCACTTGTGAGTATGTATTAACAAAATATTGACGAAGGCGATTGGAATTATGTTTAAAGGTCAATAAATATTGTATTGTATTTGACTCTCCATTTTAATATTTAAAAGATATTTTAAAAGGCAAACAAAGCTTTGAAACACGGATTTACAATGCACAGAATATAGTTCAAAACATTTATATTAAACACGTTTATATGACGATTTCTCTGATAACATAAAGCTACAATTAGAAAATAGGCCTAACGTCTGCCTGCAACAATATTTTATCATCATTTTTAACCTGCATAATTCTACTTAATTAACAAGAAACAAATAAACTGCTTCAAGTTTGCGTTACAACGTAATACTAACGTACAGTGCGAATCAAAGATGAAGCCACCTGAATTCTACCGTGTATGGGCGTCACCAGCGTAGGGTGATCGTTTACCGATGAATTTTTAGCTTCCGCCAACAGTATATTTTAGCGTACGGGTTTTCAGTGTCCCAAATCCTTGAATTCTTTGAGTGTACGCCACTAATTAATGAAATCCATTCCAAGTTCCTTTTTATGATGAAAAATAAGAGTGTGGTGTGCTAATAGTTCTCGTCATAGGCCCAAAATTTCAATACGCTTTAATAAATAATAACTAAGCAATTTAATTTGAGTGAAATACTGGCCCCATTTTTTGGTATGCTGACTAAAGCAACATCCCAGATCCCTCACTGCAAATCACTCGATGGCTGCTCTCCCTACGGTGTTGGATGACCAGAGAAATAATTGGACACCGTCTCTACTTCGCATTTGAGTAACTGTGATTTTTATCTTCAGGGAATCTTAAAAAAAGTATACTTTAGTAATCCACACGAATAATTAAATACTGAAATAACAAGAAAATCCCGTGAAATATTGATAGATTCCATGGCCGTTAATGATTGAGTGTAATTCAATATTTTATTTAATTATCGCTTATTTGTGAAAGGATATAAGTTAATTTTGTGTGAAAATGAGTTACTGGTGTAAATTGATTCTTTGATAGTAGACACGTCGTTTGATAATGAAAGGACTTAAATCTAATGTTTAGAAGTGTACGAACAAGTCCCGTTTTTATTTCATTTATTTATGTAACGTCTTAAGGCAGCCGACATACATCCCTTCATAAACAAACAAACATTCAGTATAAGTTACAAAAATATTTCATTACTCTTAATATTGGTACCAGGAAGTTAAAAGCGAGTACTCAGAAAGAGAGACAGATACTATGAACGTAAGAAGTTTGTGAAATGATCTGCTCAGCTGCATTTATTGGTAAGCTTAATGCTCATATGGACATCAGAGGATGTACTGAATTTCAGAATATATTGACCAAAACTGTACAAGCGAATTTTATTATCAGAAGAATCTAAATCCACTACAGTTGCATCCAGGTTCTTAAAATAATAAAGGTTGCGCCAGTAGCCTCTCTGAGCAGTCATTGGCTGTGGGTGTGATGTGGCGATGATCAGAGGCAACCATAAGGAGTTAATGGAAAACAGCTATTCAACAAATTTAATTTTTAATAATAGGGAGCAAGTATCTCGTGTTCTAAGATGTTAACTTCAAGTATAATAAATTATTAGGCTATATGGGAGAAATTGTAAAAGTCGATACGGCGTGGTTTAAAAATTGCAGTTTTTGAAGCGGTTTTTATAGCTTTAAATCGAGTCTGCAGATGTCGAACTAATTTAATGTTTTACACTTTAATGAGGAAAGGCTATTCTATTGTTGTAATTCGAAATTGGAAGGAATTGTTATTTTTTTCTTAAGCCTTCACTAACTACAGTTTCATCTTTAGTCTATTAATGTCATAACACTGTAAATAATTAATATCTATTAACTAAGTATGTACATAATTTTTTGTATTAGCCGTTCGATTCAAGGTTTAAAAATTAAGAGTTATAATTATATATAAACTACTTGCAGTAAAAAAATAATATGTACAATATTATTTATATGCCTGTGACCGTCGCCGGTGTACCGGAATTTCGCCCCTCGAGAGTTCTTTGGCAGGCCTATAAGTATAGATACATGTATGCAAACGTAAATGCCATCTACATAGGGACAGAAAACCATTGTCATACCAACTGCGCCATCCAGACCGACTACATAAATCAGTAATGATTAAAATTATTATATTACTATTTATCACAGTAATTGATGTTTTAAATATATAGGCTATAGGCTAATAAAACATAATTAGTTGCAGTACTATAACACGAATTTTACATGACATTATCCAATCTAAAATTCTGTAATTTTAAAAATAATAAAGGCATATTACTATCCATATAAACTACAATACTTTCAGTAATTTATGGCAAGATTTTACATGACTTATCCAGGACAGAGTTAAATTGCACTTAAATACAATAATTATATTACTAACTATATTCATTACTTCCAGCAATATATGTTATCAATATAATATAAAACATAATTTAGTTGTTTGGTGTGATAAAACAATACACGATGATATCCAGAATAAAGGCTTTTAATAGTTAAAATCATTTTTTTTACTAAGTAGCTATACACTAAACTAAACTAAACTAAACTCCGTGGCGCTACATCCCTGAAGGGACTTGGCCTACCACCCGACCGCTGCATCATCTCCCGTAGGCAGATGGCAGGATTGGGGGGCATGTGGTCAGCATGCCGACACCCACGGCCGTTAATGGTGGTTGTCTGGACCGGAGCCGCTACTTCTCTATCAAGAGCTATACACTGCTTCCAGTAATTCATAGAATCACTATAATATAAAATCGCATGGCTAACTCACTCACTAACATAATTGTTTGCCCACTTCAAGATGGGCCAGAAACTTGATAATTGGCAAACTCATTTTTTATCTTTTATCCGACGGGAAAATTCCAAACAGTTCGAATTTTTTATTTTTAACCCGCAAAAAATGTTGAAAGGTTTCCAATCACTTACTGACATTAATTTTTATCCGCTTCAAGATGAACTAGAAACTTCAAATTGGCAAACTATTTTTTTAGCTCTTAGCTGACGAAAAAATTCCAAACTGTTCAATTTTTTAAATTTTTTATCCCTGGAAAAAATGAGGGGATTTCAATCACTCACTGCCATTTAATGTTTACCCACTTCCAGATGAGCTAACAAATTGAAATTTCGCAAATTTGTAGTTTTAACCTGTGACAAAAAGTAAAATTGCAAAACGTACTTTATTTTTATTTTTTAGTCCCGAAAATCCCCTTAAAGTCTCTCCGCATTTTTTAAGTTGAATGTGGCTAAACTTAATTCTACAGCAGTCTAAATACACGAACTCTATCTCCGATACAGTGTCAGTTCACAAAAAAGCTTTTCTCGAGAACCTTCCATGGGGTTTGGGGGCAGAGCACACAACGAACGAGGCTCTATATAACTGGACTGGAAGGTCAAGAGGATATAGGGATTCCTATTTTCTGCAATTATGGAACCAATATATACAACAATGATTAATAACATAATTACAATATATTTATATTTTGAGACTACTCTTATCAATGGAAAGGAATATTAACATGTTACTGACTACATATAACTTACCACTAATATTATCGTTAATTCGTTATTGTAGACCTACTTCTGTACCATCTTATGTACAATGGTTCCTCATTTGAACTAATACATGATTCTCGTGTCTTAGCTATACTAAGGAAAAGCATGTATAGGAGGGTCTTTAAAGAAAATAATAGAGCAATGTGACCCAGGCTTTCGTTACCTGCGGAAATTACATTTAAAGTTGTACATACTCTAAACTGGAATCTTCAGGCGTATAAAATCTTACTAATAAAATATTCTACATTCATGAAAAAGTGAAGTAATGCATTTAATGTTTGACTCACTAATGGCTGGAAAGAACGATTTTTTAAAAATTAATTTCACAAAACTTTATTTTTCTGACTTGTGTCCTTTCACAAATAAGCGATTCAATATAGGTGCCTTCATGATTCTAGATTCATTACGATTACTCAATATATGAATGATTGGAGATTTAGAGTAATAAAATTTTAAAGATTAAAATTTATATTCACAACAGAATTAGTTTTTAGCAATGAATCCAGAATCATAAAGGAATCTATATTTTAGCTAATGGTATATTGGCAGAGTAATTGAATACGGTACTGAATCCGTGAAATATCTTTAGTAGAGCTTCAAATGGGGTTCCGGAATTTTAAGTAGCCTACGTCGTGGTCAGATATGTGAAGATCAGAACGCACGCCATTTATAACATCTACTTTAAGAAAGGTTCAGTATTATCTTATTTTCATCTTCGACGGGCTAAAGAAGTAGCAGCAAGAGCTAAAATTTGTCACGGCAACGGCCGCTCGTGATGTACGGTAGAATTCCAGTGGCTCCATCTTTGATTCGCACTCTATAACGTTACACTACCCTAGGTGCAGAATATCTTGCATGTGAGCGACCATGCAACGAGAAAGTACAATAAATTTTATAGGCCTAAGTAACTTGATAGTAAATTCAGAAAGTCGATAATCACTAGAATAATTTTATCAAGTTTTAAATGCCAGTGCGATATTGGTTTTGATGGCAATTTGATAATTAGGTTACAGTGACAAGCAAATGGTCATGCTAAAATGATACTTTTCAGATGTATAAATATATTGTATCTTGTATTGTGTTTTATTCCTAAAATTGGGCATGACACTGTATGACACTGTTTTGTATAAGGAATGGTGACGATTAAAGTATTTGTTCAAATAATCCAAGTTTCTATGGGGTTTTATAATATTACTTCTTCACAATAAGTCCATACGATATAATATATATATTTTTACAAATACATAAAGCAAATATGATCAAGTAAACATGCAAGTACCCATGAAACATGCCGCAAACTCGTGTATGCGTATGCATTCATATAGACTTAAAATTTAATTTAGTCGGCTATATTTACTTAAATGAACGTAAACATTATTATCGAAATCATTAATTCCAGAATTATTTTATACAGAAACATTCAAAACAATATTATGAAGTATTTTATAGAAGTTTTCAATATATTGTCATGAATAATAATTTAAATTTATTTCATATAGCCATACTTTTACTTACATATAGTACGTTTTATTCAAAATGTTTTATCTGGCGTCGAAAGCCATAGTGCTAATCTTCATACCGCCAACAAAACGCTGGATGAGAATGGCACTTTCGAACTCGCTTTTACACAAGATGAGAGCGGATTGGCAGCTGTTCACAGCAGCTTCTGATACCGACTGCCGGAGCTACAATAACCGCAAAGAGATTCCGGCTATGACTATAGAGCAAAAACTCAAACTGATAACATTAGACTCGTCATTTGTTGCTATCAGTGTTATGCGGATAAATCTTGAGAAATCTACGCGTGCGACTGGGAAATTCGATCAACAAACCAATTGAGTCCATTGAGAAGAAGAAATATGAACTTATTGACACAGCACAACAAGAGACTGTGCTGCTAACATATTGCATTAATTATTGCAGAGTATAGATAGGATCGTGATACATTGCAGGACTACTACTAGACAATTTAATGGGCTAAGTTATGGTTTGAAACTTTATAGGCCTAATACTTTTATTGCTGAGAATCCTGATTTCATAAAATATGTCAACCAATTCCTGTTAAAATTTAAAAAAACCTATTTAATATTAATAACCAATGCATTTTCTTCTTAATTTCTATGAGATATTTCCACTTTTAAATATAAACATATTTGTAAAATCTAGTTCTGTTTTTGAATTTTCAAAATTTTGATTTTTCTATTTTAAATTTTTGTAAAAATTTGTTATTAGTTTAGGCATTTAATTTGTGTGTATATCTGTAAATTTATCTGTACTCTCTTGTTCAATATAATATATGAAAATTGTAGCCCCTAAACACAAGCTTTGCTCATCTGGGGCTTTAAAGGACACGTATGATTCTTTTTAGTGTATTATAAAATTGTTTTAATTTTTGTTTGAAAATTTGAAATTAATAAATTCCAGGAAGGTTTGAAAGATTTCATATCTGAGCGGTAAACACAATATGTTGGAAATATATCCGTGGTGCGGTCTTCTAATAATAAAAGCCACTTCTAATGGCGAACCTATCTGATATAAGTTTCCCTACCTTGGCTCTGCTATAGGTTTCATTTAGACACATTTTGATCAGTCTAACTAATTTCTTTGGTATCCAAAACTCAATGAGGATATTGTACAATTTGTCTCGCAACTGAATCATACGCTTTTTTAAACTCTATGTATAGCTGGTGGACAGACTTATTATATTCTCACTTTGTATCCAAGATTTGGCGAATACAAAATAATATAAACTGATTTCTGAAGTTCAAATCATTAGAGTCATTTAGAAAGGATCGAATAAAAAAAAATTTAGCCACATAAGGTATTAAAAAAAGTTTAGAGTTGTTTCCAAGCTTCGTGCCAACCCCTTCCCCGGAGAGTATAAATATACCTTGAATATAAACGTTATTTCTTGATACGATTTTTCATTCTCGATCACGCTGATCACAGAAAGACAGTGGCTTATGGTCAGGGGGAGCCCACAACTTCATCCAAAGAGACCATTTTTTAAATTTCGAAAGCTTCATTTTATAAAGTGGTCATATCTAACAAAGCGAACCAATTAAAATATAAAAATTAATGAGCTTAGAAAAGCAACTATTGCTAATACCTAAATTAGATAGAAGATACAACAATTTATTTATGAATAATTTAAAATGGATTAATCGCATTTCATGATTTGAGTCTACACTTAATCTCTGCCTTAATATTATTTGTGTAAGTAATTTTTTCTCCCAGATATTTGAGATTCTCCACTTATTCGGACGCTTTACCAGCTATTCTAATATTTTGAGGAGCATTATTTTGACGTTTCATGACCATATACTTAGTTTGTTCCGTATTAATTTCTAATCCAACATTCCTCCAGGCATCGAAAAGACTTTCTTCATTTCTCTCGATTGTGTTTAGCCTATGTCATCGCCCAACAAACAAACATGATCTGCATAAGCTAAAATCGGATGACTGTCATTTAATTCTTGGTCTACCCTGTTTTCCTGAACTTTCCTAATGGCATATTCCAAAGCGAAATTAAAAAATAAAGGTGATAGTGCATCTCCTTGTTTCAAGCCGCTTTTAATGGCAAACCTAACAATAAGTTTCCTTACCTTGATTCAGCTAAAGGTTTCATTTAAACACATTTTGATCCGTGTAACTAATGGTATCCCAAACTCAATGAGGAAATTGTACAATTTGTCTCGCCTAACTGAATCATATGCTTTTTAAAAATCTATGTATAGCTGGTAGACAGACTTATTATACTCCCACTTTTTTCCAAGATTTGGCGAATAGAAAATAATATAAACAGATTACTGAAGTTAAAATCATTAGAGTTATTTAGAAAGGATCGAATAACAAAACTTGCCCACATAAGGTAATAAAAATGTTTAGAGCTATTTCCAACCCCTCCCTGGGAGAGTATAAATATACTTTGAATATAAACGTAATTTCTTGATACGATTTTTCATTTTCGATCACACTGATCACAGAAAGACAGTGGCTTTTGGTCAGGGGGAGTCCACAATTTCATCCAAACATGCCTTGCATTTCGTCAATTTCGAAAGCTTCATTTAATACAGTTTGTCAGATCTAACAAAGCGAACCAAATAAAATATAAAGATAAATGAGCTTAGAAAAGCAACTATTGCTAATTCGTAAAGTAGATAGAAGACACAACAATTTTCTTATGAAGAAGTTAAAATGGATTAATCGCATTGTTCAGAGAACTGGAGTCTTAAATTATAACTGGTCCCTTTGCGGGCGATAAATGTATGTTACTCCTAGTTTTATCGTTTAGACCTAAGTTTCGGTAAAGAAAATGCTTAGGTCTCCCGTGCACCCACCGTTAGACCGAATAACTCTATGTTTGTAAGATGGTATTTACACTTAGACATTGGCATTATATTTATAATTTATTATTATAAGCTTATGGTTTGTCCTTAGATAGTGGTGAGAGGTGTTAGCAATATTTACACGTTTGGTCTTTGATGTGAACTGGTACCATGATTTTCTTTAAAATGTTGAAAAGGTTTGATTTTTTATAAGTTTTAATTTATTATTATTAATCTGTAAAAAGTGACCTAAATGCATGAATATCTTATTTTTGTTTTATTGTATTATACATTTTTGGGATCATTATATAGGGAATTGTAACAAAATTCCTATTTCTAAATCCTCCAAAGAGAATATTGTTAAGAGTTATAAGAAACTCCTATTTAAATTCACCCTGTAGGCCTGCATTTAAAGATTTCATAGACATTACAGTAGTTGCAAATTCGTATAATCTCTACCCTGGAAATAGAGAGTACCATTTTCTCACTTCATATTTCGATGTAAAACAAGAGGTCGTATTGCGGTTACAGCTTAATCCAAATTGATTTCAGCCCCGAAACTGTTATATGGTAACATGAGAGTGAAAAATAAAATATTTGTAAAGACAGTACAATTTTATGTTACCGGACATTTGTTTTTCTAATTTAAAACCCTGCCAGGCATGGAGTGTAAAATCAATTGGGTACAAAATTTTACATCCTCTATGAGCCATAATTGCTATATCAAGCGTTTCCTGAGGGAATAGTTTGAGTATGATAAGTCGTTCTTCTTCATTTCAAATTCTACATACCCAATAAAGGACCTAGAGTTTGAAAATCGAAGGTCCTTCACAGGTTAATGTCGAATGTCAAATTACAAAACACAAATTTCCCGAACAAACTCAAGATCTGGCTTTCACACCAACTAAGAATTTCAAAACACTTCAAAATGCAGTGATGACCCTTCCCAATGCGTTGGCGGCAAACTTCTATGAAGAGGGTATTTGAAAGTTAAACCACGCTTCGACAAATCTCTCAGTCGGAGCGGGAATATGTAGAGAAGTAGTTAGAAGGTGTACCTAAATTTTCCAAATAAAACAGTTTTGATTTTCACTGTGGTTTTCATTTTATAACCCATCGGACGTTGAAAAAATAGCCCTCTTATATTTGTAAATTTATCTGTTCTCATTAAAAAGATATGATCATTGCAGCCCCTTAACTCGAGCTTTGTTCATCTGGAGGCACGTTAGAAGTAAGATTTTGTAATGTACGATATTGTTTTTTGTTTGTTTTGTATATGTGTTTATTTGGAATTTAATTTGATTTAAATAAAAGAATAAAATTATAAATGATAAAAAACCATCGACGACTACAAATGATGGATATATTAAATTACGAGTATTTACCAGTATGGAATAATAATTAGAATACAATAGTGAAATATCCATATCAAATGTACATTCTTATAACACCCGAAACGCACATCAAACAGATCTCCCATAAAATGAACTAGGCCTATGTAAAACAGTTGCGAATTTTGACTTAAAGCCAAACGACGGCTAGCTTACAAGTAGACCTATCCTTCGGAGAAAAATGTTTTAAATATAAATTTTATTTTTTAGTATAAGTTCTTCTAGTACAACATTTAAACAAAATAGTTATCGTTTTTAGAGAATTCTCGAAAAATATAATTGTCTTCAGTCAAAGTTATAAAAAAGGAAGAGAAAGGCTTGTTTTGCAGTTTAAATAAACTATACAAATTGTCTGAGGAGGCTGCTTTATGGGCTTGCCTTCAACTTGTTAAAAATTAATTTAAGTTTGTTGCTGTAGAAACATAATGGTTTAATTCTCTGACGGGATGAACAGACATTGCGAAGTTACTGAGGAAACGAAGTGCAAAACATTACGGAGGCCACGTGAAAAATCGTTATATTATAAATTTTAATATTAATTAATGAGAAAATGCTTGTGGTTTTCAAGAGGTGGCTAAAACTTTGCACCTTTTCTTCTGCTTCAGATCATGTAAGTTACAGTAGGCCTACATCATATCTGTTATTCTTACATACAAATTGGGATTATGAATAAAAACTGTTGAATTATGTCAAACACGATGTAGAACATTCACATAACTTTCTCAAGCAAAAGGATAGATTTGGAAATGTTTTGCGTCTCGATGCCGTTTTACAAGATTTACCAATACAATACTTCTTACGTGACTTAAAGAAAATTATCTACCGAATCTTGAGTTCCTGATTGTTGTGACCGAGATGACTAGCTTCTAACAACCGTTCATAAATCTCTATATATAAAAGCCAAAACCCACTCACTCACTCACTGACTGATCACAGTTTCTCAAAAACCATAAAGCCTAGGAACGTGAAACTTTGTACACATATTGCTACTAGGCTCTAGATGCGCACTAAGAAAGGATTTCAAAATCTTTGGCCTCTAAGGGCCCATAAGGGCCAAAATAGGGTTGTAAAGTTATGATATTCAACAAAAGGAATTCATACTGCATGCATACAATCCCCATGACAACATTATTTTTTTAAACTACACAGGTGGCTTTGCATGACACTGGGATTTCATGTAGATCTAATGGATATAAAATTATGAGAAAGGCTATCAATAGAATTCCTATAAATGATTATCAACTATTTTTTTGACATGAAGTAAATTTAGAAGGTCCTGGGTTCTATTCTTAAGAGTTCAACTATTTTCTTATAGTTAGCCTAGGACTGCAATGCAAAAGATAGTAAGTAAAGTGTTCCCTATTACAAGCCATGGGGGCCTAGAGGGTTCCAAGAAGTTGAGGCTCCCGGATTTTTAGACAATCGGCACGTGAAGGTGGTAAGGTTGTCAGCCTTATGCACCGGCCACCTTTACCCCGAGGTAGTTCATACAATATCAATAGATATAATTTCCTGATTAATTTCTATTTACCATATTATCTATCTATCTTTTACCTTAGTTTTTACCCAAACTTTTGGGGTCATTTAAGCGATCCACGTTGCCCGGGCCTTACAGGGCCGCGACCTGTCGGGAGAGGGATTATCTATGGATCACATACATACTTTCTTGACCAGACAAGGACATGGAGGGCCTCCCGAATGAGTGATCAGTCAAATGCCGGGGCGTGAGACGAGCGAACGCATCCCCTACGCCCAACTATTTACTGTATGTTTGCCAAAATTGAAACAGAAAGATTAAATTTTTTAAGACATAATCAGAGTAAACTACGGGTGAAGGAGTAAGTTATGTGGAATATAAATGCGTCCACCGTGTTCGCTGGACGGCTGATGATTTATAGAAGTACATCGAATCGACTTTAAATTGTGTTCACTTAACATATATATACATAAATCTAACAATGCGAAGCATTGATGGGTCAGCTAGTGTTGTATAAAACATTAAAATTAAATTAAATCGCAGGCCTAAATAGAAGAAGTCAGATTACAAAATTAAGAAGAAACTTAATAGCAAAATTAAGTAAAATGTTTACATATCAATAATTATCTTAAAATATGCCTATTTATAAAATTAATACTGTACGTTTAAAGCGTAGGCGTTAAATCGGAGTTATTGATAGTCAAACGTGGAAATTTATTGATATACTCGTATTATTATGTTTATCACTCGTTTTATTAATTTCAAGCTGCTTTCAAAAAACATTTGTTAAAAATTCCATATTTAAAGATAAACATAATCTTACCGTATATTCATATAATTTACTATTCAAAATGATTACAATTAAAATGAAACGGTATATGCGTTACTAAGGGGTATTGTTTATAATACTCAGGCTTATATCTAATATGACAATAGTATAAACATAGCTATAATTTCTGGTTCGTGACTAGGGAAAGGATTTATATCTACTTAATGTTTTCTAAAATATGTAAATATATAGATTATATAAGTTAATTATTGTTAATTGTATTCGTAGTTGAATGCGGTCTCGACTTGTAGTAAAAATTCGCTTAGGTGGCATAGACATTTGTATTTTACTGGGAGCTTTGAGAAAAATTTAAAATTGATAGATTCTGCTAATTTCTGGATATTGTAACAGTTATTAATTTTTACTTAATAACAAGATGCAACTGTATAGAACAAATATTTACGTATGATAACTGCTATTGCTGAAAGGACTAAAGTAAAGTATCGGTATTTCGAATCTCGATAGTTCGATATTCTCATAAATTCGAACTAAAAATTTTGATTTAACAATAAATTAATTAATTAATTAATCATCCGTTTTCCAGGACCTTAAACGATCCTAGATATAGATGAGGATATTACAGTATTAAGAAATAAGACATCATTTTTCCGGAACTAGCCATTTTAGGTTTTAGTTCTGAAATATTCACAAAAAACAGATCTATATTTCTGCTGATACCTCGTCGATCTTTGTGCTGTAACTTATTCAATTATAATGAAAGTTACAAATAGTGGAATGAAGTAATTATTAAGTGCCAGTATGGTACTTTATGAGATTGTGTGTGGGGGACGGAAAAATGTCTGTCCGTGTGTCTGTATGCGCCATATCTCAAATACGCTTTATCGGATTTTCATGAAACTTGGTATAAGCATTTATAACGTCCATGGCAAGAAGCCTATTAATTTTGGACCTACTCGGTTGACCGGTACTAGAGTAACAACTAATTATAGGTCACATGTTTTTTAATTTTTGTCTACCGGTATAATTTGACAGTTAACACTATTCCTTTACATAGGCATATCAAAACATCACCGTCAAACTGACTGAGTTGGCCAAATGGTAATGTCTTGGACTCGTATTCTGGAGGTCCCCGGAGCAAATTCCATAGCCGGCCGATTTGACATGGATTTTTTTTAATTTTATTTTTATGTGAGTGCGCGATTGTCAAGGTATCACAAATCTGTAGTTCTGCTGACGCTGGTCGATTTTTATCCGATTAGAAAAACTTATTCTCTGCATATCATAATTGCAATTATAATTGATTCAACAAAAATATACTGGCACTTTGTTATATCAGTTTACCTGATTTTATTATTGTTAAGATCGTGAGACTTCCCTGGTTTCGATCGGTGTTTTTAAGAAGGAACCAGTTTGGAGAAAAGCCCGAGGCGATTCTGAAGAACAGCCTATTGTTTAGAACTTTAGACGGTGGTGTGAGATTGCTGCTCGGTAATAGTGCAGTTCTTTAAGACAAACTGAACGAAAGTGCGATTTAGTTTTCTAAACAAGTCTACTGTGTTGTATTATTTAAGATCAGAATTTTTTCGTATAGGCCTACACGGGCTTTTTCGTGTACTTTTGTAAGTCCGAGTTTCTTTTCTAGTTCAAGGTAGTTTCGGCCTCATCCACCTCCAATTATCGAGACTTTACTAAATCATTTATGAAATAATAGGATTTTGAGATTCAAAGGAAATATTTCTCATTATAACTTCGTAGTAATTTCGTAACTTTTAATTCGTTTTCCTGAATATGCACTATATATTTTTTTTTGCTGAAAATAATGTTGAAAATTACCACAATATATAGGCCTAATAATCTCTAAAAGACTGGAAAATATGATACTTAAAAACAGCATTTTCAACTCTGCACAAGACAAATATCTCCCTAAATACATGTTATTTACAAGTGAATCCTTTCCCTTTTCATTACTTTGTCTAACTGGTGTTCTGAATTATGAAAGTGTATTCTAACATTATTGCTTCTATCATTGCAGTTGTAAAAATATCAGGTAGGGCCATAGCTTTTCCGTAGTTAGTGGGCTTACATTTACATAATATGATCCGTAAATTATGGACCTGTTTTTAGTGTTGATTCAAATGTATTTTCATTATTATGAACTGACATTCTTAAGTTACTGGGGAAACGACATGCAAAACATTATGAAGACCACTTCTAAATTAAAATACTCACATTATAAATACTTACACTAAATGACAAGAGGATGCTGATGGGGCCTAATAAGTGGCTGTAACCATGTAGCCTACCTTTTCTCCTATTTCAGGATCATGTAAGTTATAGTAGGCCTATACGTAATATTTATTATTTTTACACACGAATGCTGGTTAGCCTATGTGTGAAAACTATAGAGATATGACAAACATGATGTGAAACACTCAAATATCTTTCTCAACCAAAAATATCGGTAGTGAAATGTCTTTGCTTCACGTTGTGGTTTTAGTCTACAGGCATATTTATAAAACTAATACTTTTGACACTCGCCAATTGGCATACTTAATTATTGTATGCACGTGTTAAAATGTTACTTAAACTCAACTTACTATAATAAATTATACCGGTACTTCTAGGTATAGTAAGATAATTCTAATCAAATACAAAGTCCTTACTAGAAGAGTTCTTTGGTTTATTATTTACTAGGGGCATAATACATTCTTCGTTACATTTTAATTGCACCGTGGAAGACAGAAATATGATACTTAAAAATAAAAAAATAATTTTTATCAATTCCAGAAAATCTCTTCCCGGCCAGCCAATAAGAAGAAGCTGTAGATGGCAGTGTGGTGCGGTGCCAGTCCCGGCCAGCCAATAGGAAGAAGCTGTGTGGTGTGGTGCCAGTTTTAAAGGTAAGCTGTTTTACATATATTATTTTATTTGTGGTAATTAACATAGCCTTCTCATTTCCCTGTTATGAAAACGATAGGCTAAGACATGTCTTATAGCCAACCCGTTTGCAATAATGAAGACCGACGAACAAAATTAATTATATATTTTTTTTTCATTGGGTATGAGCCTACATAAACCACGAAAAATACACAGTTGGCAGATAGTTATTATGAAGCTTATGCGAATTCAATAAAATGCATACTAGAACAAAAGAAATGTCAAAATTACCGAAAAATTCCAATGTATACTTTGCTGTCGTTATCGCTGTTGTTTAATAACCGTGTACTGCGATGAGTAGGATAATATTCTGAACTATTACTGTTCAGAAACGGTTAACTTTGTTATTTATTTAAAGACTACACACAGAAAGTTATGCTATGCTATGCTACCGGTGGCTGATCTAGGAGAGGAGCCGTGGGGGCCGTGGGTCATTGATTTGACTTTTTTATTCGACGAAAGTAATACCTAATAAAGTAACATTCAAATTTAATTGCAATAGAAAAAAAATAATAGCATTTATGTATACTGTCTGTTTAAACAAGAGATTGTAAAATGCAAGTTGAATAGCAGTTAAACTGCGTAGACCAGCCGTGACAAGCCATAAGACAGCACTTGTTCGAGTTCCTTATCTTTATTATTATAAATGATTAATTTGATTTCTTGGGGGCTATTTCAGACCAGTATTTACTTAAAGGTAAACAAGTTTGATATCTGATTAATGATTTTATTTTTGGCGAAACTTAATGTGTAAAACCGTAAAATTTTTCAAAACTGCTAAAACTCTGGGCAAAAAGAGCGTCTGCTGAGAAATTTGAAGGAATCACCCAAATAATCTAAAATTCATCATTTTGCACTTCTTTTATCTTTAATTTCTGGGACCCCCGGAATCCTCTGTTTTTAGGGTATTTTACGTACAATGTGAATTATGTTTTATTGTTCAATTGTGAACTGAATTTGATTTTAACTTATGTACACTTTAATCATATTTTAAAGAAAGAACAAAGAATATTTGAGGTAATGGAGGATATTATAGATAAGATCAATCGGAAAAATGAAACTTATCGAAGAATTTCAAACGTAGGCCTATATCCCTGTTTTCTTTGACGAAGATAGATTTTGAATGTGATAAAATAACGTGAAAATTGTTACTGGTGAAAAAACGGCTTAAAATTTAACAGTGATATGTTAGACATTTTTACATCAAATCAAAACGATTTTTAAACAGGATTTCTAAACAATTGTTTCTGTCATTTAAATTTTTCTGAACTATATCACAAACTCTGAATGGGTCAAGTGCGGAAATTAGGAAAGTTGATATTTGGAGGATTTTTGTACTAGGTAATTTGTGTATTTTTCTGTTGCCAATAATTATTAAAAACATCATAATGTTTACATTCACTTATGAAAATAGGTACGCATTATTTAGGTAATATCAGTATGAGATGTTCTGTTGAATAGAAGTTTGAATATTGTCAGTTAACAATAAATTATCATATAAATAGGAAAGTGCATTACTTAACACCCAAATAAGAACAAACGAGGTCTAATTCCGAATTTCCATAGACAATATCCACATAATACCATAGATGAATTCCGCAACAACAAAATTTCAATGCCTAACACCATATGTAATGTAAAAACCGAAACGTGAAAGAGTTACCAGTTTCCTTCCAATTTTTCCAGACTTAGGTCTGACTGATTTTACAAGAAATCAGGTATGGTTAAGAATGTGTCTTTGTCCACCTTAGGACTGGTTGATTTGCGAGAAATAACAGAAGATAAAATTGTGTCTCTCCGCTTCTGAGCGTCAATGGTAGTAATAGCTCAATAATAAATTTTCTTTACTTAAAAATATATTTACAACAGACAAATTTGAGAAGTACCATCCCCCTTACAGTAACTGTAACCAGTAACCATCGATGATTACCAAATCCTTCCCCTTCGGATAGCCTACACTATTTTTCACTTCCATTACAACAAGGTGACTGCCACAGAGTATTCCATGCAGTATGCGAGGACAAGCAGATAAACAGATTACCAACTTTGAAGCGGAAATTATCTTTGTCCCAAGTAGGGCCTACTAGTGACAACGTCTTGTGCAGTGCAGTATTTACCTATGTGGTTAGACGAAACTAAATTTTTTGTTCGGAATTTGTCTTGCCAGGTGGGAAGGTCTGCACTTTTCTGTTCAATCATACCAAGTGTCATATAATTAAATTATATGCATAAAAAATGTTTTAACTATTCTCTTTATATAGTGGATTCAAATAGGTTAAGGTCAGGATATCAGTTAACTGCTATCAAGTGTGTGTGTCTGTAACTTCCAAAAAAGTAGAATATATTTATAAACACACTATTCATTTATTATTATATCACTAGGATTGGAAGAAAGAAGAGAATTGATTTATCGCAGCTTGGGACCTCAAGGAAATAAGTAGCCTACTCGTAGAAATAAACCACACACGTTCAAGACGTCAGCAATAATGGACGGCCAATGGCTTAACATTGAAAGAAGTTCAATAGCTTGGTCATATTACGGATTACATCTACTTATCAACTGATGAGTTACATTATGGAACCAAATAAGTTTTTATTACCTAATCGGTTTAAGGGAAAAAGAAGAAACAAAAAAGTTTTTATTACATAATCGATTTAAGGGAAAAAGTTCTTAACACCTAATTCATTTAAGGGAATAAGAAGAAACAAAAAGTATTTATTACCTAATCGATATAAGGAAAAAAGAGAACCACAAAGTTCTTATTACCTAATCCATATAAGGGGAAAAAAAAATTATTACCTATTCCATTTATGGGAAAAAGAAGAAATAAAAAAGTACTTATTACCTAATCGATATAAGGAAAAAATAAGAAACGAAAAAGGTTTTATTACCTAATCGATTTAAGGGAAAAAGAAGAAACAAAAAAGTCTTTATTACCGAATCGATATAAGGAAAAAGGAGAACCACAAAGTTCTTATTACCTAATCCATTTAAGGGAAAAAGAAGAAAAACGTTTGTATTACCTATTCCATTTAAGGGAAAAAGAAGAAATAAAAAAGTACTTATTTCCTAATCGATATAAGGAAAACATAAGAAACAAAAAAGGTTTTATTACCTAATCAATTTAAGGGAAAAAGAAGAAACAAAGAAGTCTTTATTACCTAATCGATTTAAGGGAAAAAAAAGAAACAAAAAGTTTTTATTACCTAATCCATTTAATGGAATAAGAAGAAACGAAAAGGTATTTATTACCTAATCGATATAAGGAAAACTAAGAAACAAAAAAGTTTTTATTATCTAATCGATTTAAGGGAAAAAGAAGAAACAAAAATAATTTATTACCTAATCCATTTAAGGGAATAAGAAGAACAAAAAAGTGTACATTACCTAATCGATATAAGGAAAAATAAGAAACAAATTAGTTTCTATTGCCTAATCGATTTTAGGCTAGAAGAAGAAACAAAAAGTTTTTATTACCTAATCGATTTAAGGGAAAGAGTTCTGATTACCTAATCCATTTAAGGGAATAAGCTGAAACAAAAAAGTATTTATTACCTAATCGATATAAGGAAAAAAGAGAACCACAAAGTTCTTATTACCTAATCCATTTAAGGGAAAAAGAAGAAACAAAAAAAGTTTTTATTACCTAATCCATTTAAGGGAAAAAGAAGAAACAAAAAAATATTTCTTACCTAATCGATATAAGGAAAATTAAGAAACAAAAAAGGTTTTTTACCTAATCGATTTAAGGGATAAAGAAGAAACAATGAAGTCTTTATTACCTAATCAATTTAAGGGAAAAAGAAGAAACAAAAAGTTTTTATTACCTAATCGATTTAAGGGAAAAAGTTCTTATATCGTAATCCATTTAAGGGAATAAGAAGAAACAAATAGTATTTTTTACCTAATCGATAAAAGGAAAAAAGAGAACCACAAACTTCTTATTACCTAATCCATTTAAGGGAAAAAGAAGAAACAAAAAAGTTTTTATTACCTAATCCATTTAAGGGGGAAAAAGAAACAAAAAAGTACTTATTACCTAATCCAAATAAGGGAAAAGTTCTTATTACCTAATCCATTTAAGGGAATAAGATTAAACAAAAAAGTATTTATTTCCTAATCGATATAAGGAAAAAAGAGAACCACAAAGTTTTTATTACCTAATCCATTTAAGAGAAAACGAAGAAACAAGAAGTATTTATTACCTAATCGAAATAAGGAAAAAGTAAGAAACAAAAAAGTTTTTATTACCTAATCGATTTAAGGGAAAAAGTTCTTATTACCTAATCCATTTAAGGTAATAAGAAGAAACAAGAAGTATTTATTACCTAATCGATATAAGGAAAGAAGAGAACCACAAAGTTCGTATTACCTAATCCATTTAAGGGAAAAAGAAGAAAAAAAAGGTTTTATTACCTAATCCATTTAAGGGAAAAAGAAGAAAAAAAGGTTTTATTACCTAATCCCTTTAAGGGAAAAAGAAGAAATAAAAAAGTACTTATTACCTAATCGATATAAGGAAAAAAATAAGAAACAAAAAGGTTTTATTACCTAATCGATTTAAGGGAAAATGAAGAAACAAAAAAGTTTTTATTACCTAATCCATTTTAGGGAATAAGAAGAAACAAAAAAGTATTTATTACCTAATCAATAGAAGGAAAAACTAAGAAACAAAAAAGTTTTTATTACCTATTCGATTTAAGGGAAAAATAAGAAACAAAATAGTTCTTATTACCTAATCCATTTAAGGGAATAAGAAGAAACAAAAATTTATTTATTACCTAATCAATATAAGGAAAAAAATAAGAAAAAAGCTTTTTTATTACCTAATCAATTTAAGGGAAAAAGAAGAAACAAAAAGAATTTATTACCTAATCCATTTAAGGGAATAAGATAAAAAAAAGTTTTTATTACGTAATCGATATAAGGGAAAAAGAAGTAACCAAAAATCTCTTATTACCTAATCCATTTAAGGGAATAAGAAGAATCAAAAAAGTATTTATTACCTAATCGATATAAGGAAAAAAGAGAACCACAAAGTTCTTATTACCTAATCCATTTAAGGGAAAAATTAGAAACAAAAAGGTTTTTATTACCTAATCCATTTAAGGGAAAAAGAAGAAACAAAAAAGTATTTATTACCTAATCGATATAAGGAAAAAATAAGAAACAAAAAAGGTTTTATTACCTAATTGATTTAAGGGAAAAAGAAGAAACTAAGAAGTCTTTATTACCTAATCAATTTAAGGGAAAAAGAAGAAACAAAAAAGTTTTTATTACCTAATCGATTTAAGGGAAAAAGTTCTTATTACCTAATCCATTTAAGGGAATAAGAAGAAACAAAAAGTATTTATTACCTAATCGATATAAGGAAAAAAGAGAACCATAAAGTTCTTATTACCTAATTCATTTAAGGGAAAAAGAAGAAACAGAAAAGTTTTTATTACCTAATCCATTTAAGGGAAAAAGAAGAAACAAAAAAGTACTTATTACCTAATCGATATAAGGAAAAATAAGAAACAAAAAAGGTTTTATTACCTAATCGATTTAAGGGAAAAAGAAGAAACAAAGAAGTCTTTATTACCTAATCGATTTAAGGGAAAAAGAAGAAAGAAAAAGCTTTTATTACCTAATCCATTTAAGGGAATAAGAAGAAACAAATAAGTATTTATTACCTAATCGATATAAGGAAAAACTAAGAAACAACAAAATTTTATTACCGAATCGATTTAAGGGAATAAGAAAAAACAAAAAAGTTTTTATTACCTAATCGATTTAAGGGAATAAGAAGAAACACAAACATTTTTACTATGTAAACGATTTAAGAAAATATGTAGAAACAAGAATAGTTCAACTATTTTATGGAAAATGTTATGTTAGTATTATTTTAATCATTTAATCATTTATTTTTACAACCTTACACATACAAGATGTATGTAATGGTATAGTCAAGATAACAATAAAATAACAATGTTAAACTAAATTACAATTGTAGGGTTCCTACTTGCTCGTAAAATTCCTCCACTTTGTAAAATGGATTTTCCGCTAGCCATCTCTTTATGGTTGCTCTAAATTTTGGCAAGCACATTGAGCACATTGAGGTAGTTTATTAAAAAGTTTTAAAGACATAGCATGAAATGACCTTTTTGTTTTACATAATCTAACTGCAGGCTCAATTAAAAGATAATTTGATCTTGTATTATGATTATTTACATCATGAGCACTACTATATTCATTAAGTCCACGTTTCACCGTTCATAGGCATTCAAATATATACAAATTAACTATAGTAAAGATGTGCTCCTTCTTGAATAACGGTCTACAGTGTCCATTGAACTGTGCACCTGTTATTATACGTATGGCTTTTTTCTGTAGAATGAGAAGTTTTGATACACCTGGACTGTTCCCCCATATCGTAATGACATATAACAATAGGCTATTAAAAAAAGCAAAATATGACATTCGTAAATATGACTTGGATACTAATGATTTCAACTGTCGAAGCAAATAAATGACTCTAGATAACCTTGCACATAAATGTTCGATTTGACTGTCCCAAGATACTTTTTGATGTATTGGAATATAATTAAATTGTGTTAATTTTTATCATAAAATAGAAGTATTATAATGTGTATAATAAAAACTCTGTTAATTGAAATATTTTGTCTGAGATTTTTTAACATCAATTATTGTAGGTTAGTAAATATTCCTGTTTTATGAATTAAATAACTTGTTTTTAATTAATCTCAGATTTTTTTATCATAAAATTTAAATATACTTGATTTTTATAATAATCCTTCGAAATATATTACGTTAGGCAAGGTTCCTCTTTCACGGTGACTAACAATGTAATCAACTCTGAGCGAATAGTTAAAATGTGACAAGTCGTTCTTCTTCATTCAGATTCTAAATAATGACCTATAATTTGAAAATCGAAAACCCTTAATTTAATTTCCAATTACAATACAAAACGCGGGCGACGCCGGGCCCTTTAAGCTAGTATCCAATATAACTTATATAGCTATATTGGATACACTTGAATTTAAGGTGCTGAACGAGGTTGACTCTGCATTCCATTTAATAACAAAATAAAGACAATTTCAATTTGACCTATATAGTGATGTGTAAACATCCGTGAAATTCATGAGACACGATAACGCAAATACTTCTCATTTCGACAAATGTTTCTAACCCTTTCTTTTACTGCACCCATAATCCCCCCAAAAATACTTTTATATCACGAAATAACGCCAATTCACATAAACAAAATGAACATAAACCCAGTTTTAAAACACATTGTAGGAAAAATGGACAAAATCTTAACATTAATTCGTTTTTAAGGAATGTTTTCAACCTATAAATGCGTCGATTATTTTGAACTACAGAGGTAATTTCGCTCTAAAGGGAGCTGATCATTGCACATCATGCAGTCAAGACCACAACATCAACCAACGATAAATCATAAATAAACCTACCATAAATTCTAACATCTGTGGGTCCCCAAATTAAGTTTTAAGGAAATATTCCCTATATTAATATCCAATGCAGTTATCAATAGGCCTACCTAATAAATTAAGAGGAGTAACTATGGACTTAAAAATTCGAAATGGATAAATGTTTCCTACCATAAATGTAAATACAAGCGATGGGAATTTTTAATTAAGCTGGAAATAAAAATACCTGGTTTTCAGAAAGCTAATTCATGATAATTATAATACGGGGATTTACAGAATTTGCACAGATAGATCATATTTTAAAAATAGCACCGCCAACTTAGTAATAACACCGACATTTTAAAACGAATTTTTCTTAAAAATAAAACCATTTTCAAGGATGTCTAGTTATATGCTATCTTGTGTATGCAGGCGATGACTAGACGAGCATGCGCAGTATTCTGTAAAATTCTATAGCCGGCCCATCCTTCTTGCAGCCTATTGTAAAAGGTACTGAAGACAAACAATGTTTATTCAAACCAACTTTCTACCCGTAATGATCTTGGCACTACGAACTCGCCTGTTTTGAATCCCCGTTTACATGAGTGAACTCAATATGATCAGCATACTGAGACCTATTTGAATACAACTTCTAAACATGAAAAGCATCTGCTAATCCTTTTCAAGACTCATCGAAGAAGTCGAAGTTGGCAGTGTAAACTCAACGAAACGTACGTACTTACCTTTAATTACTTTAATGTTATTCGTTTTGTCCTGGGTCATTCTCTAAAAAATTTCCGGATGAATGTTAGCTCAAAATCCAAATTAAATTATCTGAAGGGGGTTTATGAATCGAAAAAGGAATCCGAGCATTATTCATTATTTTCTGATGATCGTCGAACCAGCACATTAACTTCTTTACTGGAAGACGTCCACGTGGCGAACAAAATGGCTTCCGTCCCAGGCTCCAGCCCTGGGCTCAAATAGAACGGCGTCCTTACGAGAGCCACTCCCTCGCAGCTTGTAGAAGTCAATGCGGTCTCCTAGACCGCCACAGAAGAAAGAAATTCAGCCGCCTCGACTGGCACGAACCATACGAACCATACAGCCATACGAATAAGTTAAGGGCCACCTTGGCTACCCTTGAAGAGAAATGCAGCCCCCTTGGCTGCCCTAAGTTGATTAGTTAGGATAGAATATACAGCCACCTCGGCTGAGGAGAAATATGCGACCACCTCGGTCGCCCTTGATCTGTCAAATCAATGTGACCACCTCGTCGGTCCCTATGTAGAATGCGACCATCTCGGTCGCCTTTGATACGTCGAATCGATGTGACGTAGATTGCGACCACCTTGGTCGCCCTTCAACCATGGAATATGTTTGGTATAGTGTGTCTCTACCCTACCACACAGATGGCGCACTAGAGGCGGGATCGAGATTAAACTGGAAATATTATTGCAAGACTCCTGTTGTTGTAATGTAAATTAAAATGGTGGCCAGGCTGATGAAAACTATTGCAGAAGATGCAAAGGTGTAATTGAACTATTTTTTATTATGGTTGGTTCTATGGTGGAGCTACCAATAGCTCCGAAATTGCGCGGTAACCCTGCGCCAGGGCTGGAGATTAACTGACTCCAAAACTACTTTTTGTACAGGTTTACACTGAAAAGGGCTGATCACTCATCCGGGGAAGCCCTCCTTGTCCTTGGCTGGTCAAAAAAGTATGTGTGTGATCCTGTAAGACCCGAGCGGTGTGGGTTGCTTAAATGTCCCTAAAAGGGAGAGGTAAAACTAAGGTAAAGATAGTTAGAATAGCCTATATTGAGAGAATCCGGATCTCGAATTATAATTATTGCGACTATTTAGAGAATATGCATAGAATAAAGCGTGTAATGACTCATTAAATACGACATTGAATAAAACGCATCGTTATTTGGATCATTGTAAAGGCCCTGCCAACTTTACCCTCACTTCAGTTGTTTTATTCTTGAAATAAGCACTCTCGATTCTCGATACATCCACTAATTGATTCCATTTCTCACTTACTTCCATATGCAACAGTATTTTGAGAATAGTAGCTTACTTAAATTTGCCAGGGGAAGCACTCGGTCAAACTTCCTTATGAGTTTGTCAGTTAGGACCACATGTTTCAGACTTTTGGTCATGAAACTAACCGATGAAGAAAAGTATGCAACGTGTACCCAACATGTGGGTGTAGTTATTATGGTAGGCTATGTTTAATCAGTTTTAATTAGTTACAATTATTTCATTCACCACTTCATAAACCATCACTTTCCAATCCGTGGGAATATAGGCCCTTGAAAGTTTTCCATATTTCATTCCATTTTACATTCGGATAAGCCTATTTCTCCACAATGTGCATCTTGGTGGTGGTAGTAGTAGTAGTAGTAGTAGTAGTAGTAGTAGTAGTAGTAGTAGTAGTAGTAGTAGTAGTAGTAGTAGTAGTCCTTCGAGTCTGGGTTTAGACTCCTGGTGATCCTTATTTGGATTTACTAGGCATTAATTAATACAGGAGTGGTTTGCCATTGCCTTCTCCCGTGCTTAGTGGACGTTTGTGCGTTCCCTGTTCCTGGTTCTCACTTCTGTCAATTTCCGCCATTCTTTCCTGTCTTGGTGGTAGTGGGTTCCAAAGTTGCATATTTCGGAAGTTGGTGAGATTAGTAAGTTGCAAGTAGTTGAGGTGGTATATAAGGTGAGTGTTTAATGTAGCGTTTCCATAACTGGCCTTATCTGAAGGGTTAAAGTGTAAAATCATTTTTACTAGAAGTGCATTACATTTCTTTTGGATGTTGATGGGATGTAATCCTCCTTTGTCGTAAGACGTTTTGTATTTGGAAGCCGTAAGTGTATATGTTCTAATTTTAGGATTCTGTTGTTCATTAAGTTTATGGGACTGCAGGGTCGTACATTATCGGGATAAGAAAGTAGCATGACATTATCAAGTTGCGAATTCAGTGAGGAAGAGCAGTGAATAAGTTATAATAATGTGGCTCCGTATAACTTACAGTGTTGCTCTCACCTGAGATATTGTTAATAATGCGAAAGTATTAATTTTCTACACATGATTTGGCGATAGTATAGCTTACCTCCCTCGGCATGGAGAGTTCTTTCTTCTGTGTAACGCGGGTCGTACTTTGTGAACCTTCACTCTCATTGGCTGACTCTGATCCTACTCCCTTTTTCTTGTTCTTCTTTTGTTGTTTTGTAACATTCCGTCTGACTCTTTGACGAAGTTACTGGCTCAGATCTTTCATATGATCGTTCCTTTCATTTAGTTGTACACAATGCTGCCAACAGCCAGCATTTTTATGCCAATATTTCGAAATTTATTTTAAATGCTAAATCCCTTATTTGACCTTAAGGGATGTCGCAAGTTACGATACTGAGCAAAATAACCATCTTCTTGTGTCTTCCCTAGTTAGGCCTATAATTGAGGCAGTTAGGTTTTAGATTACTGATAGATTAGTGATAGGTAGCTCTAGGTTATTGGCAGTTATGTTAGCAACAGTGATAAGCTATTAGTTTATCAGGGGCATATTAAATCGCGCCTGTACTACTCTTATGTGGCAAATATTTAGCTCGTGTTTCCTTATGCTCATTCTGTCTCAAACATTTCTAAGCTGTGGCGTCATACAGCTGTAACGTTCATGGCTTATAATAAGCACCGTTTTAGGTGGATTTCTTCACGACTTTTTTTATATTTCACACGTTTTTATAAATATAAATCCTGTAGGTTATAAAGAACATTACAGCCAAAAATTAGAAAAATCCATGTGAGATGCCAGCATTACTGTCCTCCATGAGTTTTGATATTTTTAAATGTAGGTAAAAGGTAGACTCTATAAATGACATTATTATGTTTTACCAATGGGTTATTTACCAATGGTTCGTGTAAGGAGCCATAGAATTAGCTGGTTGAAATATTTACAGATATTTAAACCGGGATCCATTCCTAGGAAAATGTATGATGCAGTCTTTTAATTTAAACTGTTTTTGCTTTACTGCTAATACTATTTCATGCCATTTTATGCACCTCCTTGTCAACCGTTGCCAATACGCGTGCATTTCCGCATAACACATTAACACAGGTATTTACAGTTTGTTGTCCTGTTATCAGCACACGTGGGTGTCCCTAGTTATATTAATTACATGCGAGTGGCCTTCGTCATGAACTTGACAAGCAGCGGTCACATTATTACTACTGCTACTATTATTATTATTATTATTATTATTATTATTATTATTATTATTATTATTATTATTATTATTATTATTTACTGGAAATACTAGAGGTAGAGAAACTATTTGACTTAGAAATGCCATATTGAGTATTAATCGAATATGTATGTTTTCAAGTCCCTTGATACTCATACGTTGCGTTGAACGAAAGTTCTGGACTGCGTTGGCCTAGTTGGTATAGAGGCTCTGGATCTGAAGGTCGAGGGTTGAAATCTCGCTTCAGTCGGGGGTTTTTTCAAGTCGTAAAAATCTTGGGTAGGAAGTGTTCCAGGAGGAACTTGAAACAGAGTCATAGGTTTATAGTATGTTAAAGAACTCCAATCTTATATTAGAGCCTCTTGACCATATTCCCTGGCCTTGTTGCGTCTGAACTTGGTTTTCTATTACATGTCTCTCGAGGCGATGGGGTTATCGCCAGTTATTATGTGCTTTATAGGAAATAAGTGTAACAGAATTAGTATTTGGTATATGATATCTCTACCAGGTGGTCCATGCTCCATGCGCGGAGCGGAAAGTAGAGGAAGAAGATGAAGTAGGGGGTTGCAACACTGTTGCTAGGTATAACTTTAATTTATGCTGAAATGTGAAATGAAAATATCCTATCATCCTTGCAGAGAGTACAAACATTAATGTGAATACTCTACCTAACATGATAAAAAAAAATAATAATAACAATAATAACAACAACGTTACACTAACATAACTTTCTCCGCAATAAGCATAGACAATGAAACGTTCTCACTCAATGATAATGTTTCATCAACGTACAATTATGTTTTGTTCGCCTGCGTTTGAACAAAACGATGACTGGCTTATTACTACCCTCAGAGATGTTTTAAAATAGAAATTTATCTCTTAGTTTAAACTCCTCGTGTACAGAATTTAAACAAAGTCGTTGAAGCTGTTTTCGAGAAAATTGCGAAAAGTGATTCATGTTAAAGTGGTAGTAAAAATGAGATAAAATTTGATGTACACAAAATCACAAGTGTGAAGTGTCAATACATTAGTTCAGGAGTAATAGATTACGCATGGGAAGTGTAGAAAAATATTTTTAAATATCAAGAACTCCAAGCGCGAGCTAAGTCAAACACTGCAAGTCCCTTAGTAAGTAAGAAGGAAATGTACACTCGATTCATGTAGAGAAACGGTGTTATTTGTTATGAGTTGACTGGGGTAGTGATTAGGGTAAAAGTTGTAAGTTGTTTTGCACTCAATAAAATTAATTTATTCATTAATTCATCATTCATATCTAACCTAAATATCAAATATCTAACCCAAATATATTTTAGGTAGATTTCGAAGAAAAATCTACCTATTGCAATGGATATCATGTTATGATTTTCGAAAAATTCTTTCATATCTTTACGTTTCATGCTCCCCTGAGTACGAAACCACCGCCTGTTCAAAAAAAAATTGTGATATTTATATATATATATATATATATATTATATATATATATTTATATATATATATATATCTTTACACGCTAGCGGCCGTAATTTTGAAGATATTTGAACCAAATTTTAATATGTTATTTCTAGGCCCAATAGTTCGGACAAGTTCGTTAATGAGCAAAATTGGCCCAAGGGGGTGGTCGGGGGAGGGGGTTGAAATTTTAAAATATTTTTATCTCGGCCCCTATGAAGTATAGAGGGAAACTTTGTTTGAATAAATTAGAGTACTCACTATGGAGTTCACAGTGACACCAAAGATTCGGGGGTTCGAGTGAGGGTGGGGGTGGGGGTGGGGGATGAAAATTCGAAACTTTTGAAATCACGTCTTGTGGGGTATCGTTGAAAAGCTCTTGATGAGTACTCTACAAATCAATAAATAGTTTCTTGGTAGCTCTCATATGACGCGAGATTTTAATGTTTGAAAATAATAACACTTAAAAGAATTATTATAATATCATAATTTTGTCTTGTTTAGCGGCTTTGCTAATTTTATTCATTGCTAATCTTGCGCACGGCCTCCCAGAATATTATATCCTATTCTTGTTGTCAAAACAAATGATTGTAGGCTCTTCCTCTTTACCGAATTCAGTTCTTCTTACTGCAGGTTTGCCATGCCAAGGCTAAAGAAGAAGAGTGCTATGCAGCGACAATAAATTAAACCAAAAGCACTTCGAAATCTACCTCCGCCTGTAGGCCTGCCTAAAGGGATTTTTTATTTTAAATACGATTTTCCATTCTCGACCTGTGTTGATCACAGACACATATAGACACATTTCAGAAAATAGCACTTTTGGATTCAGGGGACCTCAAAACGTGTAGCCTTGTGTTGAAAACTCTACATCGAATTTCAGGTTCAAACACAATACTTCTTCTACTTATAGTTCCTATGGTAAGGGTAAGTATGTAATAATAGTAACATTTGTTTATAACGTATAGTTCATGTAGTCTATATTAAAAAAATAATTGTTAACATCAAAGGTATACCATAAAATTAACCATTGTGATATGCATAATCATGTGTATGGATTTAAACAGCGATATATTAAATATTCAGTTTTGAGCTACTGAAAAATAGGATAGTAAATTTTATAATAACCGTGAATCCAAAATATTAGAAATGGTGTGTCAGATATTAAATCAACCTGGTCTAACCTTCCATTCCTAGGGGCCAAACATAATATAGTCTGAGGAAGGACGGACCATCTCTTCTAAATCACGATTTAAAAGAAACGCATACAAATGTAATTGGTACACTAGATTAATAAATAGAAAAGAAAGTATAGATGTCATTCAAGTAAACTTCAATTAAAAACATACAAATATAATACACAAGACTCTTGTAAAAAGAGTAGCTAACAAAGAAGAAAAATTTAGAATACGACCAATCAAACTTCAAGTCTTTGTGATGCATGGATAATTGAGGACATTAATATGAGAACAGGAATGTCACATTTTTTTTTTGTTTGGGAGCAAATAACATATTATGGTTTACCGTTATGTTCGACAAATAAATATCTTCCTTCACACTTAGATTGGAACTGTCGTTTCTCAACTGCAATGCATCTTTTCTTTGTTTCTGACTTTTTGAATTAATTTAAAAGCATGACCAACTAGATATGGCAACAACAACACAAAATTGAAAATCGTTTAGAACAACGACATGTCTTTGGAACTAAACTTCTTTGGTGAAAACAGAGGAAACTATTGCAAAGTGGATCACCCATGTGCGAAATATAGGTCTATTATTATTATTATATACTGCCTTCTGTCATTCTAACTACAATTTCAAAATTTCCAAAAAGAAACAATTTTAAATGATGTCATTGATCCATAATATATTAATTAGTAATTCATGAAAACTGTGGAAGAGGGACACAAAAATAAGCACGAGGGACACATGCGGCCCGCGGCCCGGGGGTTGCACCACGCTATATTAAATATTCAATTTTGAGCTACTGAAAGCTATGATATTTAATTTTATAATAACCATGGTTCCAAAATGTTAGAAATAGTGCGTCAGTTGCAGTGATTACGTCATAATCGTGACCAAATAAGTTGATTCTCTTACCAGTCGTGAGATTCTCAGCTAAGGTTCGTCCGTCTGCAAGAGAACTTCGTGAAGACGACTGTATGAAGTCATCACCAAAGCAACAATGCCAGACAGACACCTGTTATCACTCCTAAAGTTCCCGGGATAAAAAATTTACTTCTAGATCAGCACCGACGATACTCTCAGAAAAAATCCGCACAAGGTCGTCTCGCTTCGCTTGCACATGTGTGAAGCCAGTCATTATGGTCATACGTGGGAATTACTGATAATAAATTCAAATTCATTTAGAAACTTTTTTCAGCCTTCCCCATATCGATATTTTCTGTTTTTTTGTCATATTAATTTAGAACTAGCTATATTTTGTTATGTACAATAGACCTGTTCAATATTTTGCAGGGATCAATGCGTTCTTGGGGATGGAGATAGTTTTTTTATGAAATGTCACGAAAAGTACAACTAGTTCTGTGAACAGTACACCTCGCGTGCAGCAAAAGACTAAAAATTTGCTCTTCATCAGTTAAAACGTCACCATCTTAAAAACGGGATAAAAAATAAAATCTTTACACATGTGTCGTTTTTAATTAGCTCAAGGAATATTGACGCAAAATTGGAATAAAATCGAACGTAGCATTTGGTTGTGATTCCGTAGCAAACAGATTTACATATTAATAGATGAAATTCCCCTTAACCGTTGAGTCAGATTTGTAATGGAACAAAGTTGTAGAAAATTGTACACTCGAGAATGGCAGTAGTCCTCAAATTTTTATACCATGAACCTTTTGGCTTGAATCGTTCAAAGAAGCTGAACATTACGTGAAACGGAACCATTAAAACGGCCACCATCTTGGAACGGAATCAAAACTAATACGTCGTTCTTAATGACTTCAAGGAAGGAAATCTAACAACGCGTTGGTAGTAATTGCATAACACACAAATTTACGAACAGAAGAAATGCCGAATTTAAAGTAGGACTTCACTTCGGTAAACTGGAAGTTAAACCAAGATTATCTGATGATGCCGAAAGTGACTGAATCCAGCGGATGTTCTAAAGCAGCGTTTCCCAACCTGTGGTCCGCGGACCACCAGGGACCACTGGTGGTCCGCGAAGATGGTGCAGATGGTCCGCAGACATAGTTTAAAAATATCATAAAGCAAGTGGAAAGTAAAGAAGTAAAATTTTTTCACATATTTCGTTATAATGACCTGTAATTAATACCAAAAATATTAAGAATATAGGTCTTCTTTTAAAAATGGGATGTAAAATTAGGGGTCCGTAAACATTTTTATACATTTTAGAGGTCCTCGGGTTCAGAAAGTTGAGAAACGCTGTTCTAAAGAATATAAAGGCAGGAGGGGTGTGATACAGGGCCTGATTTGCCTAGTGATACCACAGGAGCATGCAGGCCCTCATGGCCACCGAAAAAGAAAATTAATAATAAAAAGGACCAAAAGGACACGAATGTTCTGGATTTTTACAAAAGAACCCAAAGGTCCGAAAATCTTGACTTAACTCAAAGGTGACTGATCTAAGAAAACATCAAACAAACCTTAGGGACTCAGAACTTCTAAGAGGGGCCTCCAATGGGGCTCCTCTGGGGTTCGACCTTTCAATTGGGACCCGAACTTGATTCTAAGGGTTCCAAAGTATAGAAAACACGAACTCAGCCCGAAGATGTACGGATGAGCCCAGATTTGCCAGAAGAGGCACAAGTAATCCCAATGAAGTTCGAAGGAGTTGAAGTCTGAATTTGTCTGGAGTGAGTGTGAGTGTGAGTGAGAAATAACGGTAATTCCGAGCTCCGAATAAGTATTAATTCTGAATATGATTCTGCTACATAGTAAAGTATACTTTTTACTTTCTCGCATATACCGGTACGTAGTATAGAGAAATCGAAATAGAAATAACACCAGGAAAACATGTTTCACGATGCTTAGAACCCGAAAAAAGTGTTTCTGGAATGACGACGGTATGTCTGTCTGTGGACAAGCACAACAGGTAAATGATTCATTGTATTTACTTTTTTAAATTAAGGAGTATTTTTTGGAATTCTGTCGAACCGCCAAGAATTTGATTTTTATAATTGCAATATTAAGAGAACATTTCATGAAAGCCTGTTTTAAACATTTTGATTTTTGAAAAATGGCTCTAACGATGTTAATAAAAATGTAAATTCGAAACTTCTGTCCATGTCAATAAAAAGGCTATATCCATGTTTCTGTAAAAATGACTTTTGGAGGTATTTTACTCGTATCCACTTTCAATTTTCTAGCCTACTCCATTACATTAGGAGAAACATGAAAACCTAGCACAGTAAAATTGTAGAGAAAATAAAAACGAACATTGTTTGTTAAACACATTTCTTTATATAATTATTAGGTGTCAAGATAAAAACGAAATAAAAATGACTTAAATGTAGAATGTCGGAACATAGGCCTACATTAATTAAAATATGAAATATATTAATAAATATATTAATTAAAATATGAAATATATTCTTTTGTTTCCCATAGTAACAATAAAACTATAATCAACTTATTGTACCTCAGTCGTATTGAACACACCAAAACCAATTGGAGCGAGGTGGTATAGGCTGATAGGCAAGTGGTCCTGGGTATAAATCAAACCTCGTGGCCGTTCAAATTCCTCATTCGCAAAGGCAAACGCCGGATTTTTATTTACTTCCATAACTCATCGCCGGTATGTCACCGGATATTATAATCGTTTAGATTGAATATCAGCTAAGAAGACCTCTCTGAACAATAGAGACAGATGCTTACTAATTAATTAATACAAGAGGCTACAGGTACACGCAAACTTTCTAAATATGTGATATGACATGCTGTTAAAACCAGCTAAATAATAATAATAATAATAATAATAATAATAATAATAATAATAATAATGAAAGAAAATATTAGGCTTAATTGTAGATTACTATATTTTCTTGAAGCCTAAATTTAAAAAATGAAAAGTTTAACAGATACTGTAAGTGTAAAGAGGGGGTACGCCGTAGCGTAGTAGTTGAGGCGCTGTGCTACAAACCGGAAGGTCGCGGGTTCGATTACCGATGAGGGCGTTGGAGTTTTTCAATTGGCCTAATCTTTCTGGTGGCATTATGGCCCTGGGATCAACTCAGCCTCTAACAGAAATGAGTACCAGGAGCAATCCTTGGGGTAAAGTCGGCCGGTGCGTAAGGCTGACAACCTTACCGCCTTCACGTGCCGAATGTCTAAAATATGGGAGCCTTAACCTCCTGGAACCCTCTGGGCCTCTATGGCCTGTATGGGAAATACTTTACTTTTACTTACTGTAAGTGTAAAGATTTCTCCTTATACCCCAAAGTACACACGTATTTCAAACACACCAAATACTTTACTTTGGGGATATAAGGAGACAATTCTTTAAACTTTACACCTAAATTCACCCCTAGGGCAACTATGAAGTTCATCAGTTCAAATATTGTACTATATAGGTCCATAAAACATCACGTAGAAAAATATCAATTATGACAGTGGACCTAAGTCATAATACAGTATATTCATTTTGTTTTATTAGCCTTCTCTTTGATGATTTATTTACTTGAATCTATTAAATAGTCGGAGAAATTATTAAGTGCCAGTATGGTCTTTATGAGATTGTATGCGGGACGGGAAAATGTCTGTCCGTCTGTCCGTGTCTCTGTACGCGCGATAACACAAATACCGTACGCTTTATTGGATTTTCATGAAACATGGTATACGCATTTATAATATCCATGGCAAGAAGCATATTTATTTTGGACCAAATCGGTTTACCGATACCGGAGTAACGACTAATTAAAGGTCACATGCTTTTTAAATGGGAAATCATGAATATACTACAATGCCGCGTTTCTAATCATTGAGGGCCTTTATTCCAATGCAGTCAGATATTTGTTTATTTCGTTAATCATGTTTTTCATTAGACTACATTATTCTCAAATTCAGTTTTCAATTAAAATATACGAGGGTCGTCCATAAAGTAAAGAACGATTAGAATAACTAAATAATGAGGAAAGATATCAACACAAAACTTTATTTTCAAAGATACAGCACCTCTATTTCTCAACGTGACTGTCAAGGCGTTTATTGTAACACGATACCAGTTGTTCAATGCCGATGTTATTGTCATGCCTGGAGGAAAGGGACAGGAAATTAGCCGAGCGCCCTGATTGCCTTAACCTCTAGGAATGATCGGGTATGTAGATTAATATTCCCCGTTATCACAAGTACAATATTTATTAACTACAAACATAAAATAACACACGTTTAAAATATAAATGAATAAAAGACAAATAAAACAGATTTCTTCTGAAATCATTGCTTGAGTTAGTTCTACTCGTACAAACTGTTAATATTCTTTAAAGCTTAAACTCTTACAAAGTAACTATATTCTTCCTATAATAATATGAGTATAATATTTATTTAGTTACTCGCGAGGGCAGTCAGACTGAGCTAACAGTTATTTACTCACACACAAAGATAAGCAATCTGTCCATCTCGGTTCTGAGTTTAGGTACAGACGTATCTTCTGTCCCGGGGTGATATCTCTGCTTCTTATCTTCTTCCCCACCGGTGCCTATACTGTCGGTCTCTGATGATAGCTCTCGATCGTACTCTGTTATCAAGTCATCTCAGCAGGGGTTTATATACTAATCTGTACATCCGGTCCGCGGGGTCAGCGGATTTTATCATGGTCATCAGAGCGACAATTTCTTACAATCGTCATAACAAAGGAATGTTAATTGGCAATTAAATGTTAGCCAGTCTGACCCTCAGTTATGCCTCATCAATTAAAACAAAATTTAATGCGTGTTGACATACATAAAACTAATTAAATCACACTTGTTTCCAATGAACTTGCTACATTGTAGGATGTGTGTGGGCGATTATACACGGAATACAATTTTTATAATATTTAATTAGCACACACTTGCTCTTATCTTCCTGTCACATACAGGATGCGACTTCCTCTCTCCAACAGACTGGGTGCTTATCTGTATAAAAATTACCTTCACGATTTCATACTACAATTAATAAATACCAATAATTATCCAAATCAATATGAAATAATAAACCAATAAAATCAATAAAATTACACATGATACTACTCCTTAAAATGTCTCGTGACATTACACTCTCCTGCCACTAAAGGTAAACGTCTTCTGAAGGAAGATCGTTTTAGCCCTTTCGTCCAGCACGGAAATGCTCTGGAACGACTTCCTCAAACCCAGTATATTAGAGAGCGGTTCGCGATTATTTGCATATTCTACTCTCCATCTCCGACATTATGGATCAGAGAATGGTCTACAATCTCAGCGATGAAGATACGGTGAGCCCGCCGGCATCGCCTACGGTGCCAACTGCGTCACCACGGGGGCCAACTGCGTCACCACGGGGGCCAGACGCTTCGCCGGTGCCGGGACCACAGATGCAGGCGGAGCCTCCTGTAGAGCCGGACCACCCGTATCGGCCCTTCCTTCATCCAGAGGTAAGTTACTTGACTTAACCTATACACATTAAAATTTAATTACATACAATAAAATAAATGTTACAAATGTTGACATAAAATTCTGGATTTCTCCCTAGTGCTTTCCTAGTGCTTTGCAAACATCACTGCTTCCCGATTAGATTCTTCAATTGGCGTTACATGGAAAGAAGGTGCTCTTTCCACCGGCACTTCCTCTTGCATTTCCTTACTGATTAGCTCCATGGCCTCTAATACAGGAACTGAAGTGCGTGGTTTTCCTCGTTGAGTGCGAGTTGCTATCTCGAGTGATTCTTCCCGTTCTTCTCTTCTCTGCCTTAGTTTATACTTCCGTATGAATTTCGTCAACCTGTTCTTAAACACATAAATTAACACAGTGATTATTACCAAGGCTACTAAAATAGCAGATATTGACACTGACAGAGTCTGGTGATCTGTTAACTCTGGTTCATGCTGCAGTCGGTCCAGGGATCGATGTAACTGGCTCAAGTCAATTCTTGGCCGCGTTCCAGCGAGATCCATGTTGGTCGCTGCTTCGATGCTGGTGTCCTTGGTTCGCTGTTCCCAGTTAATCTGGAACATTTCTAATTCCCTTGGTGTGAAAACAGTGTCTATTTTAGGAATCACTATTGCTGGTGTTCTTAGTTCGTACACAGTTCGACCCATAGAATGTGGTAATAATTTAAAAGTGCCCCCATAAATGAAACAATTAAAAGTATTGTTAAACAGGCCTGTGCCGTTCAGCGACAGGGTCTCTGTGACAGTATTGGCCACCGGCGGGGTCCCCGTCTGACACTTCTTAGTTACTGTTAGGGGTGCACTTAGACTATAAATCCAATAGTCACTTTTCTTAGATCTTATCCACCTAGGTGCGAACTGCGGACTTTCTATGATCCTTTGACAGGTTTTCTGAACTCGGTCTGTTCTTCCTAAATACAAATTTATTAAACAATTGTCTGACCTTTCATCATACAGTACATAATCAGCTGGGCAGATTGTAAACATAGTTTCTTTACATAAATTCAGATCACTCTCAGTTAAAATTGTAAATAACTGTCGGCTCTCAGAAACTGCCAAATATGTAAATCTCGGAACATTTATCGATATAAACTGATTTAATCCTGCTTCAAAATAAGGCAAAGAATGCGCGTGAAATACTTCAAAATATCTATCATTTCCTTTAAGAGGTATTTCAATAAACAGTCTAATCGTATCGGGAAAAGCAGCAGCATGCACTTCGGCTAACTGGTAGTATAAATATGTTGACTCAGGCGTAGGCGTGGCTAACATACTTGTACTTTCCGGTAGATTCAAGGAAATCTCACTTAATATCTTCGTAAAATTATGCGGGGGTATCAATGTTGTGGACAGCTTACCTATGGAAGTCATATCTAAACTCTCTTGCAACTGCATTAACTGTGCTTTCATATGCAAAATAGTGACTTCTATTTCTCTGGTTTGCGTTGCAAACTTCATATATCTTCTCTGCTTATCTGCTTCGGACTTTATTGAACTCCGTATTAAATTATCTAAATCTTTAGCCATTTTTACTATCACTATAGAATTTTGACTAACTCTTTTATCTAATTGCTTAATATACGTTACTTGCTTTTCGGTCGTGTGAACCATTTCAGTGGCGAATCCTTTTAAAATCTGTTACTACCTGATTTATCCTTCCGAGATCTTTTTGATCGAGTGTACCGAACAAATAGCTCAACGTGTAACCCACTCCGTCTATTAATCCTCTTTTTCCTCTACTAGCTTTTCGCATATTCTGCGGAATCAACGCTTTAAAAGCTGCAACATCAACTTCCATTTCTTTGGTTAAATTCTGCAATCTATTTAACTCTCCTAAATAAATGCTACTGTCAGCTTCATCTCTTGTGAAATGCACAAAATTCTTAAATCCTATTCTTAACTCATTTATAGCAGTATTTACACCTTCGATTAACTTCTCGTAATCATTTAAATGTATATCCATTATTACGGTCCACTTATCGCCTGTTAATAATATGTCTCTGTCTTTCACAAACACCATCCCCTTATCCAGTTTTACTTCGTCTGCTTGCGTGGCGTGTCTCATCACCAATAAACCTGTAACACATACGAAGAACGAGTAAACATTTCTTACTTCCAAATCTCGCGATTTTACAAATTTTATTCTGATCTAGTACGTGAACGTAACTCATATCTACGCTGGGGGAATTCTACATCATTTCTACCTCTTTGTAATTCTACATCTACATTTACATTATCTCTACGTACATTATTTCTATTTACATTGTCTCCATGGACATTATTTCTAGTTTCACTAGCCTCTTCCGCTCTCACTCTCGAGCGTAACTCATATCTGTCAGTTCCTACTTCGGGTGATGTACCAGCTCTCGGTCGAGTAGGTGGTAACCACTCATCTCCTGACTCAGATAAACTTAACGATTCGTTCGACGTATCTTGTATTTCACCTACGTCCTCTGACTCACTACATCTGAATGGCCTTGTACATTCCGCCATTTCGAATTCTTCGGGTTCTTCCACAATGGTATCTAGCTTTAATTGGTTTCTCTCAGTAGCCCTAGTACTACCTTTCTTTACCAACGGACACTTTTCCGTCGTCATAGGCACTTTGCACTCTTTTAGCCGGTTCACATGCACAACTACTGTACTTCCATCGTCTTTTTCTAATCTATATGTTACATCTGAGGTCCGATCTACAACTTTAAAAGGTCCTTGCCAACTGTAAGTAAATTTCTTAGTCGGCCCTTTCTTCGCTATAGGATTATAGAGGTACACATACTCGCTTATTTCAAATTCTCTCATCTTTTTACCTCTATCATAGTACTTCTTGGAGGTTTCCTGACCTCTCTTATTGGCTGCTTGCACTGATTCATACGCCGTTTTCAATCTCTCAGCCAGCACTTTTATGTGCGTCTGATAATCATTGTTTCCCTCTTGCGACATTCTATAGTCGTCTTCCATTGGTAGCCTTAACTCTCTACCAAAAACTAAGTAGTGCGGACTATATCCCGTCACTGAATGTGGTGTACTCCGGTATGCCATTACCGCATACGGTATGTACTCGTCCCATCGTCTCGCGTCTTTAGATACGAAATGCGAGACCATATCGGCCAATGTTTTGTGAAATCTCTCACAAATTCCGTTACTCTGCGGGTGATACGCAGTGGTTTGTAACTTCGTTACTTTCAATATTTTACACACTTCTTGAAATAATCTCGATAAAAACTGCGGGCCTTGATCAGAGATCAATGCCTTCGGCGAGCCAAATTCTAACACTATTTTCGACACGAACTCTTTGGCTACTATTTCTGCACTTTGGCTCGGGACTGGGATTGCAAAACAATATCGCGTGAAATGATCTACAAACGTTAACACATAACGATTTCCCGACTCAGTAGTAGGTAATACTCCTACGAAATCTGTAGATAAAATCTCTAGGAATTCCGATGCCTGCGGCGGTTCTGCTAAAGGCACGATTCCCGCGGTTCCTGACTTTCTTCTCGCACACTTATCACATGTACTGATAAACTCTTCTACATCCTTTCGTAACGTATTCCACCAGTATTTCCTTGAAATACGTGCTACTGTTCTATGAACACCTTGGTGTCCAGCGAAAGGTGTATCGTGATAATACTGTAATACTACTGGAACCAATTCTTTCGGAACAACTATTGCGTAACCTGATATACTCTGTTTGCTCTGTTTAAATAATAAACCCTCGTTATTAACTCTGAAATCTGGATACCTCTTCTTTTTCCTTTGGTATTCCATACAAAACTCATCGCTTTTCTGGGCTTGCAATATAGCTTCTGTACTCAAATTTTTCTCACAAAACGTCATCGCTACGTGACGACTCAAGGCGTCAGCTTGGGTCAATTTACGGCCTGCGCGATGCACAACAGTGAAATCAAATTCTGCTAAACGTAAACTCCATCTGACCAGCCTCGAACTGGGGTCTTTTAAATTCAACATCCACTTCAGAGCTGCGTGATCAGTTACTAAAATGAACGGATGCCCATATATGTAACATCTAAACTGTTTGGTTGCAAAAATAACCGCTGCCAGCTCCTTCTCTGTCACACTGTAATTAATCTCAGCTTTATTAAGTTGCCTCGAGCAATAGGCTATAGGCCTCTCGTGTCCATCATATTCTTGTGACAACACAGATCCAATGGCCGTCTTTGACGCGTCACTGGTCACAATAAAGACTTTAGAGAAGTCTGGGTACGCTAACAGAGGTTCGGTGCTGAGTATTTCCTTCAGCGTCTCGAATGCCTCTTGCTGAGCGATTCCCCACACAAAAGCTGTGTTTTTACGCGTTAAAGCAGTTAATGGACGTGCTATTTCCGCAAAATTAGGGACATGCCTCCGATAGTACGAAGCCAACCCTACAAAAGATCGTATGTCCTTAACACTCGTAGGTACTGGATATTCTCTTATTGCTTTAACTTTATTAGGATCTGGTTTTAACCCATCACTAGTAACAATGTGTCCCAAGTATTCTACTTGATCTACAGCAAACTGGCATTTTTCCGGTTGAATTTTGAAATTAGCTCCTTCCAATCTTTGGAATACTTGCTCTAGCTTCTGAGCATGTGAGCGTATATCTGGCGTAAATAAAATCAAATCATCAAGGTACGCAAGAACGTCTATTCCCTTCAAACCCATAAGAATAGAGTCCATGCAACGAGAGTACGTTGCAGGGGCGTTACATAAACCAAAACAGAGTTTATTGAAATGAAAATGGCCACTTTCGGTGCTGAAAGCAGTCTTTTCTCGGTCTTTTTCTGCTATCTCTATCTGCAGATACCCACTGGCCATATCTAAAACTGAAAATACCTTACTCTGGCCTAATGAATCTAAAATATCAGTAATATTTGGAATCTGGTACGCATCTATCTTCGTTTGAGAGTTCAGGGTTCTCAAGTCAACACACAAACGCCATTTTGGTTTGCCATCACGTGACTTCTTAGGTACCATTACAATGGGACTATTGTAAGGTGAATTACTCTCGGATATGATACCCTTTTTCAGCATATCTCTTACTTGCTCTTCCACTATCGGCTTGAGTGCATGTGGAACTCTATACGGCCTTTTTCTAAACGGTTTTGCATCACCTGTATCTATCTCGTGCTTTATCTTACTTGTGCAGCCTATTTCCATACTGCCTTCTTTATAAAATAAGTGCTTATATTTACTTAATACTCCGGCTATGATTTCATTATCTTCCTGGCCCAAATGGCTTAATTTCTCTACTAGGTAATCATTAAATTGTTCAGAGGCATTTTCCTCTTCCTCAGATAACTCTGTATCGTCCATTTGCAAGATACCATTTACGAAACCTTCCTCGGAGATTGGCTCAATTTCTCCTAATCTAGTGCCTTTATTCAATACAATCTCTTCCTCTGAGAGATTCACTATACTAACTGGAATTGTATACATCTTATTTAACTTCACGTACTCCTGCTGGGACGGATTTTCTAATTTATTCTCAGCGCAAAATTTCTGTTTGCCAAGGAACTGCGCATGATCTCTCCCAAGGCGTCCTTGGTTCGAGCTCTCTCCTACGGGGTTGAGAGGCTGAACCGCTTGTGTCCCACAAGAACACCTTTGTGCGATCGTCTCGCCCATTAACTTTTCTGTTCCTGACGCGGACCACCGCCCACTGGAAGACTGAGTACTGGGATGCCATTCGTCCTCCGGAATTTCACGAGGCTCTGAGGGAACACATTGGGGACTTTCTGTCGACAGGGAGCAATTCCCCGGGGTACCAAAAGGATCCTTACACAATTTCACAATGGCGCGTGGTGAATATAAACCTGGTAGTAGGGCCTCTACCGGTTCGAACACTGCACAAGGGGAATCTGCAGGGATGTTGCGCCCAACAACCCTAGCACGGACTATCGTCCCAACAAATGGAGAGCATGCAACCATTTCCGTTAGGATGACCGACGCAAACCAACCTGGAAAGTTATCCAGACCAGGTTCCTCGGGCTCAGTGCGGCCATCTGTAGGGTCCAATGCCTGAAGCGGGGTGATCAATCCCTGAGCAGAGGGCTCCCTACAGTCCATTCCATCTCGCTCGTCGACAGGCGAGACAGCACCCAGCGAGCTACATATCAGAGGAATCCGCTGGCCTCCCACCAAGAGGCAGTTAGTTTGCAAGTCTAGTTGCGCTCCAACCTTTCTCAGGAAGTCGACACCCAGTAATCCGTCTCCAGGGGAACTCAAGTCACTCACTAAAAATTCATGTTCATAGGACCTCCCGTTAATATAAAACGTGACTTTCTGTACACCGTCCAGCTCTAAATCTGTTCCAGTTATACCCCTAGCCGTTATACTATTTTCTTCAAGTCGTGCGGAACTTACTGTCGGTTTTAACAATGACACAGCGGCTCCGGTATCCGCTAACAGCTTACGCTTCGTTCCCTCTATTTCTACTTCTAGCAGCAGTCCCGTCGCCGGACTAATCGCTGCTGGCACGACTTCTTGTTTCGGCTCTACTTCGGGAAGACCGACGGGGTTGTTTTGGTCCCCCCTACCCCGTTTAAACCTTGGCGCCCCTCTCGCCTTTTCCTACAATATTTAGCTATATGCCCTAACTCCCGACAGTTATAACATTGGTAACCCCTACGACTACTCGCGCTCCGGTAACCGTCGTTACCCCCTCGCGCTCCTTGCGCGGGACTCGATCCTTTGGGACCAGGATCACGTGAAAGCCATCCTTGCTGTGCATTACTGCCACTAGCATTTCTTTCACTCCAGTTATTCCTATAACCTTGTCTATTAGTACTATTATTATTGTTGCCCCAATGTCCTCGTCCTGCTGACCTAGGACCACCACCACCTTTATTTTGCGACTGTACGCCTCGACTTTCATTACTAAATACCTGCGCGTGAGCCTGACTGCGCGTTTTATCTATTTCTGTTTCTGCCTGGGCTGCCATGGTGGCTATTTTTATCGCTTTATCCATAGTCTCGGGCATCTGATACTTTACTTGCAACCCAGGGTTCCCTTTTAACCCGTTAATAAAACTAGCCAGTAATCGTTTCTCGGCTTCTTCATTAATTGCCCTTTGTTCAGTCTCATCATCGACTGTTCTAATAGTTTGCCTACTTAAACGACGCAGACGGTCAGCAAAGTCTGCAATCGACTCATCCCTTCCCTGTGTCGCTGCCTGCAACTGCGAGTAATAGAAAAAATCTGTGTGCTGCTCTTTAAATCGTTCCTTAAATATCTCTTTCAACCTCGTGAACGTGATTTCTGTTTGCAATTCGGGGTGTGTATCAACAAATGTCTGAGCAGCTCCTAACACTTTCATAATAACTAATCGCACTTTATCTTTATCAGTTAAATTACCCAACTCGGCTGCAGTCTCTATATTTCTCAAAAAATTCGCAACCGGTCTACCGCTTTTTGGATCCCGTCCTTGTATCCATCCAGCCACAGCTAGATCCTTCACCCTAGTTTCTTGTGCTTGCGCTGGTGCCTGTGCCATGGCGCTTATTCTAATATACGTTATTTCTCGATTGTTTCAGTTGATACCCACTCTGGAGCAACGAGTCACCTACCTGGAAATAATCCAGGAAAGGACCTGCCGATGGTGCGGCCGGTGCGAGCGGTTGTCCTTCCCGCTCCACTTGACTCTGCCTTTCGTCTCGTGGAGGCGGATGGCCCCTTACTGGCCGGTCCCCCTCGCCGACTGTGAGCCAGAGGCGAGCTACAACTTCCGAGTACTGTCTGCGGAGGGGACACGGCAGTACTCTGCGGAGAACGAGCGGGCCACCAGGTGCGGGGCAAATCCCCGCCGCCGTTAAGGCGGAGAGAGACCAAACAAAAAAAAAAAATATATATAAACTAACTCAGTGGTCTCTTTATTTACTGACGTAAAAATGAAACCCGCATATCCTCACTCCTGGAATTAGTAGTGCTATACATAGGCAGATAGTCTGTCCTCTCTATCTCCAAAGTGTCATAATCATGTGTGGGTGGTATATATCTAATAACAATTCTCACTTCTAATTCAAAAATTACAGCTAAACCTTCTCCGTGTTCGTATTTATAAATCTTCTGGATGGGAACTTTAAAGTGTTTAGGACGACCCTCGAATGCAATATCTAACCTGGACTCAGCTATCAGTCCTCTAAATTTATGTTCGTGCTCCTGTATCCTAGATATATCTATATCCGTATATTTCTTGAAAAATCTTTCCACTAATTCCTTGGCATACTTAGTGGATCCATGCAAGGCTAACGTATTCGACACAGTAAGTACTCTCACTAAGAGAAGTGTAAACTCTTTATCACAGGGATCTCGACGTTTCCAACAACACAACGCCATAAAAATGCTTTGTTTCTATTATTCTTGGAGCACCTATACTTATTTTGTATTACATTATACTATCTATTTTACTCGTGTTCACTAAGAACTACAACGTAGGCCACGAAAATTATTCTTAACTACGCCTATTCAATATTTCAATTTACGTTATTGTTACTACAGTAGGCTACAAAATATTTTATCTTCTGTACTCTTCTAAGCTTAGGTTCGTGGAGATTAACGATAGTTTCAACTAAAAATTAATCCCTAAAACGCTGCCACCAGTTGTCATGCCTGGAGGAAAGGGACAGGAAATTAGCCGAGCGCCCTGATTGCCTTAACCTCTAGGAATGATCGGGTATGTAGATTAATATTCCCCGTTATCACAAGTACAATATTTATTAACTACAAACATAAAATAACACACGTTTAAAATATAAATGAATAAAAGACAAATAAAACAGATTTCTTCTGAAATCATTGCTTGAGTTAGTTCTACTCGTACAAACTGTTAATATTCTTTAAAGCTTAAACTCTTACAAAGTAACTATATTCTTCCTATAATAATATGAGTATAATATTTATTTAGTTACTCGCGAGGGCAGTCAGACTGAGCTAACAGTTATTTACTCACACACAAAGATAAGCAATCTGTCCATCTCGGTTCTGAGTTTAGGTACAGACGTATCTTCTGTCCCGGGGTGATATCTCTGCTTCTTATCTTCTTCCCCACCGGTGCCTATACTGTCGGTCTCTGATGATAGCTCTCGATCGTACTCTGTTATCAAGTCATCTCAGCAGGGGTTTATATACTAATCTGTACATCCGGTCCGCGGGGTCAGCGGATTTTATCATGGTCATCAGAGCGACAATTTCTTACAATCGTCATAACAAAGGAATGTTAATTGGCAATTAAATGTTAGCCAGTCTGACCCTCAGTTATGCCTCATCAATTAAAACAAAATTTAATGCGTGTTGACATACATAAAACTAATTAAATCACACTTGTTTCCAATGAACTTGCTACATTGTAGGATGTGTGTGGGCGATTATACACGGAATACAATTTTTATAATATTTAATTAGCACACACTTGCTCTTATCTTCCTGTCACATACAGGATGCGACTTCCTCTCTCCAACAGACTGGGTGCTTATCTGTATAAAAATTACCTTCACGATTTCATACTACAATTAATAAATACCAATAATTATCCAAATCAATATGAAATAATAAACCAATAAAATCAATAAAATTACACATGATACTACTCCTTAAAATGTCTCGTGACATTACATTATACTCTTCTACCGCCAAAGATCTGAGCCAGGATGTTATTGCCGCTTTGAGGCCTTCATCGGTTGGGAACTCTTTTCCACCCATAAGTTTAGTTTCGGAAACAAGTGGAAATCGCTGGGTGAAAGTCAGAGCTGTAAGGAGGATGTCCAAAAATTTCCCACTCAAAATTGAGCACCCGAACGTGGTCGAGCGTTGTCGTAAATCAAAAACACCTTTTCAGACAACTTTCCACGTCTCTTGTTTTGGATAGCGCGTCGTAGTCATTGAAGAGTTGCACAATAGGTCTCTAAGTTTATTCCTTGTCTTCTTGGCAGAAATTCCAGACTCAGGTCTTTGGCGGTAGAAGAGTACAACTTAACGTCGACATCGAAAAATTAGTACCATATTACTATAAATGCCTTGACAGCAATGGCGATTACGTTAAGAAGTAGAGTAAGGTATTCTATCTTTGTAAATAAAATTGTGTTGATATCTTTCGTTATTATCTAGTTTTGCCAAATCGTTCTTTACGTTCTGGACGACCTTTCGTATGTTCAAAGGAACCACCAATAACTTTATTGCGGATACAGATGCAAAACATGCATTTTTGGTGTCCTTTATCGCCCCTAACGGTATGGGCATTGGATTTTTGAAAACAATGTCAAAGAATTCTATTAAACCCTATATTCAATCAAGGCTCTTACCCATGTATATAATGTATTTACTCCTACACGTTTAGGCCTGATCAGAGTGTGGAAATTGCTAGTAAAGCGTTAAATAAAACCTAACCTTAGGTAATAAACGTGCCCTTGCCTCGAAAAATTAGTGAGTCTAATGTAAAATTTGCAATTAATTCTACGCGTTAAGTAAAAGTAGCATTCAACCTCCTTTGTAACGCGTATTTTCTTTTAATTCAATGTCCCCCTGTTACATCTACTGGTATGTTTTTCAGAGGGACAATCTACCATGAGTTTATATATATATATATATATATATATATATATATATATATAAAAGAATGTATGAGTGTCTGTCCTTTATGCATTACTACGCCATTCATCCAATCGCCATGAAACTTTGGGAAGTTGTTGAGTACACGCCGCGAAGGTTTCTAGCATAGTATTTTTAATTTTAGCTTTCGTTCGCGAGTTATGAGTGAAGAACGGGCAGAAAACGTGCATATTTTGCGCTTTCGAAGCATCGGTTCTCAGTAATACATTTCAGTTGTCATATCAGTTGCAGTTGGCTTTGTCTATTTTTGTCATACCTTGGAAAGAAAAGCATCGCGATCGCTTGAATTTTGTAAGCCCGCGTTGGTCGATTCATTTGTTTATAATGTCAAGGCAAGCAGACATTTGAAAATTTCAACATAGACCGAAGAGGGGTAATGAATATAAACCTAAATAGGCAAACAATGTTCGATTTGGACGAAACACACTGTGCAGGTACCAAGGAAACTCGAATCTGAGGTATTTTTTTCCATACTGCACTTTATAATCGTGGAGTTCACGTCAGAGCCAGATTTTTAACTGTATCATTAAATACGTTAATCGTTTAGTATATGAATGTTTCGCGTGCAAGTGTTAATAAATATAATGTTTTAATTATTTTGCTCGTAATTTTTAATCTTCCAATTATTTATCGTGTGCGAAGCCGCGGGGATCTGCTATAGGCGTAACTTATAAAAAGCTAGCTATATCTAGCGATTTCTCAAGAAATAGTTTGAGTGTGATAAGTCGTTCTTCCTCGCTTCAAATTCAAAATACCTATATATAGACCTAGAGTTTGGCGTGTTCAATGTGAGCACCATTCGTTACACGGCACACACCTAGCCGATAGTCGAATTCCTCCCAAATTTAATAGTCGAATTCCTCCCAAATTTAATAGTCGAATTCCTCCCAAATTTAATAGTCGAATTCCTCCCAAATTTATTTGTATTTTTATTTCATTTCTTTATAATTTGTAAACATATAGCAAATAATTACCGATGTCCATGTCCTTTTCTGTCTTTTCTCTATTTTAATCTTCTACGTTTGCTTCCCAGTAACGCGTATTTAAGAAAATATTAAAGTCACAAGTCTCTAAGGGGAATAATAATGTTTAAAGAAGAATGCTTTAAGATTCCTTTTTAAAAGTCTTGAAAGAAGGAAAATCTTACATAAATTCTATTTTTGTCGATGTGATGTCGATGACGAGGATAATGGCAGAAAGTTTTATTTTATTGTAAAATATTCCTCTGACAATATTAAATTTGACGTGTGCAAGCAAGGGTAAATTTTACTTTTATTAGTATTAGTCACATCATACTAAACTAGTCATAATTCTGTTTTTTTTTTCAATTCTATTTAATTTGTATATTAATTTGGGCTCCTATAAGAGATTTTCATTTATGTTCACATGAGGGAGACGATTTAGCTCATACGCCACTCTTTAAACCTGCCTGCCCTAAACATCGAGGATATAATCACGGGCACTAAAAACAGCTAGGCCTATTTGTATTTTGAAATAAAATATTAATTACATTCACTAGGAATTGGACTTAGTGCTAAATTAATATATACTATGGCAAAAATTAGTTTTCACGAACGTCTCTGATAATAATTCACTGAGCTATAGTGAAAAGGTTAGCCTATTTATATTCGTTTGTACACATTTTCACAAAAGCTATGTACAAAAAATGACTTTCAACTAGTTATTTCCTGACATTTCCTAGTTTGCACGCCGGTGGAAAGTACTGTACTTCCCCCAAGTGCACAAGGAAATAATTGTTTAATTCAGAGCAGGATAGTGTCTTCAGCTTCCTTCCCGAACTCTTCATTCCGACGCGTATCACAGGGGTATGATGCAAGAGTTCTAACAGTGTAGAGTCTGGTCCATTTCAATTGAAACATGACCTAGAAATCTCGCGCAGAATAGGGAGGGATGATTTACTTGCTATCTGCTGTCCATTGTCACACCTCAGCACTCTACACCAATAGAAGCACTGGAAAAGCACGTGGTTTAGAAAAATCAATGTTCCCTCCCCCAACAGTGGAGCATTTTTCTTCACTGCGCATCCAAACCCGTGTTTCAAGAACGATGGAACGGCTTCTAGTAACGAGTAAAAATGCATTCCGTAAAATGTTAAATAGCCCACCCAAACATTGCAAGGAACTTTGTCAGGGCAATCAACGAATAAGTTTGTACACCAATTTTATTTCGTTAAACTTGATTAACTGCATCAATATTGTAAATTATAAAAATAAATTGATGTCAATATTGATATATTTATTGTACTAAGAAAAGTTACAAAAGAGTCTACCGGATTCAACGCTTGTCATTTTACCGGTAGACATCTTAAAACACAATAATACTTTTTTGTGGAGGTGTGTGTAAACATAAGGCTGCTAAACAATATAAACGGGTTTTCTTTCTTGAACGTCTTTTAAAGTAAAAATTGATAGAAAAAATTAAATACTTTTCATCTGTGCTTCTCTTTAAGCTATGTTCGTACATCTTATAAAAATAAATTACTTGCCTTTCTTTATCACTTAATTCAGGACATATCCTATGGACTCCTTATTGATGTGAAAATAGCAGAAAATAGCACTGTGGGTAATACTTCTCATGTAAAGCACGGTTAAAGTGTAAGGGAAAACTTGTTTCTTATTTATGTACTCGTTTTGGACAAAAATGCATTTAATTTTTTTTTTATTTGTACGGAAGGATTTTTTTTAAATCTGCATAGTTCTATTTCTTCCACAGACGGACTGGCCCTACTGGCATTCGGGCAAATGCCGCGCCGCCCTAATTTTCGTTGAAAGGCGCCGGTTGGCCAGCGGGTTTTTTTAGAAACTGAAAAATAGTCAGAGAGGTGGAAACTGTGCGTACAGATTGAGATGCAGTTTGGATCAACAGAAGTTGGAAACTTTTATACTGATGTCCATTGAGAAATCAGTTTTAGAAAATCCTAACCATGAAGACATTATTAATGACGTGTTGAAGTTTAATTGCTACAAAGCCTATTATTCCTGCAACTATTACTATTTAATATACTAGCCTTAAGTTGGATGCCATAGCTCAGAAAGTGATTCATGTGTTGGTTGTTATGGGGACCGAATATTTGTCCTGTTAAAGTCGCCACAAACTGGTCTTCGATAAAGGCTTGTATTATGATGGATTTACTTACGGCACGTGTGCTTTTTGTCATTTTTACAGCACTAAGATTTCTTTTGTTTTCAAAGCGTGTGGGAATGTCAACTTACGATGCACGGCAATAATATTCGTAAGTACCACTAATTAGTTACGTCGTGCAAATAAAGATGATGATGATGATGATGATGATCGTGTACCTATTAATCATTTGCAATTCAAAATAACATAAATAACTATTACGGCAATAAAAATTTGATCCATAAACTAGATACCGGCAGTTAAAAGTTTTTGATAAAACACAAACGTAAGCAAACACAATATTTATTTTCGTTCAAAACATTACTTGCGACCTTCATTTCTCCTCATTCCTTCATAGCCTGTAATTCCTTATCATAGTGAAGGATTTTCCAATATTAGTTCATTGTTTGCTTTTCGCATAACTTCAAGAGGAATATACATTTCTTTACAAACAGGCCAATCATTTTCGCAAATGTTTCTGCGATGTTCAGTTGTTTCAAACAGTTGTTTCAAAGAAATTGTTGCCAACCAAAAGAGCCTGAATTCCACTACATACGAAATTACTATTTTTTTTTCTGATTATTATTCAAAGCACAAGCGAACTGAAATTATTTTCCCTTTAACATTTACTATTCAAAATAACATAAAACGTCGTACTACGTTCGACGTTTATAAGAACTTAACAGGCTCATACGAATAACAAAACTCGATAGCGCTCATTTTGTCAACTTCGCACTTGCCTGTTAAGTTTTATATAAAGGTCTTACATCGTAAATAACTATTTTCATGTTGAGGATACCATTAATATAATGCAAAAAATATAATTGCTCAATAAGTCGGTTCAGAGAGAATAGCGATCGAATCAATTAAAGTTTTTCTATTTATGGGCAATAAGATCTGTTGCCAATTTGTTTATTACCAGGGCTAGGATTTATATCTAATTACATATTTCTTAATTTCACATATAGACACATTTTTTTCACTTATCTCCATCTATTATGTTGTCCTCTATTCAAATTAAACAAATTTATTTTAATATTTTTCCATATTTCTGACATTAGTACATATTTATATGTAAAATAAATATTTTTCCATATTTAGTGTTTTATTGCAATATTCGTACATATTTCATTCTTAAGAGTAAAACTATATAAAATTGTCGTTTTCAGTGACAGAAAATATGGCAGCACAGGATAAGTTTACAGTTATGTACAGAAATGAATGTGTGAAAAATGATTTGTGTTACATTGAATCAAATTTTTGTAATATAACAAAAATAATTCAGAAGCTACAAAATAATAATCTGACATTACCTGGAAATATTGACATTGTTGAAAACATGATTCCTGAACTCAAATGTATACGTGGACATTTAGCCGATATTATCAAATGTAAATTGTAAGAAATCCAGGCTTTGAAGAAATGTGTAAAATCAGTGCAATCTTAAGTAGCTCGTCAAATGTAAAACTAGAATCAGTGAATTTTAAGCATGCGCCAATCACTTCATGTGTAGTAGAACGAAGCTTCAGCTAATACAAATCACTTTTGAAAATTTAAAACAACATTTTGTGGCATACTGTTATGGTAGCAGAAATAATCAATGAATGAATACAAATAAAGTAAGTGATCTGAAAAAAAATTGAATAATTTAATTTATGAATCCAGTATTTGTAATGCATTTTTATAGGTTCTAAAAGTAACAAAATGTAGTGTCTTGTGGTTAAATTTGTTTTGATGTCCATATTTTGACATTTTTAGTACATATATATGTACATATTTTGACATTTTTAAGTACATATATATGTACATATTTTGACATTTTTTAGTACATATAAATCCTAGCCCTGTTTATTACACAATATTCTGAGTGAATAAGATTAGATTTCGACATATTTATTTATTTACTTTTTTCAATGTTCGTATTCACTGGCCTTTATCTAGATCTTTCTTCTAATTTCAATACTGGTACCCATGTGTTTTGAGAATATTAGTAGCACTTAACATGTTTATCATAGCACTGATATAATAATAATTTCAACATTATTATAAGAATAAATAATAATAAGAATAAAAATAATAGTAGATGGATCCAAATTGGAACACGAGGGCCACATTGAATACCAAACTTTGAGTCTCAAGGGGAAGTGGATCAGCATATTTATTTTCAGAAATAAAAGACTAAAAGAGTTCAGTTCAGTTTCCAGATATTTCCCCTCAGGGTTGCCTGCAGCTAGATATCTTCACTTTATTCTGCGACGTCTGTCCTGCCAATCCTCATCCTCCAAACCTTCGGATGCCATTGCTGATCTTACTCCATCCATCCAACTTATACGGGGACGTCCACGCGTCTTCTTCTCCGTTTAGGGGTCCAGTGGAGCACCTTCCTAGGTAACCTGTGATGCACCTTCCTAGGTAACCCGTGATCTTCCATCCTTTCCACATGGCCGTACCAAGTCAAACGTATCTCTTCAATATGATCCATAACACTGGAGTTTTGTTTCACAGCCATTCGGATGTCCTCTACTCTCACATGATCCATCACGGTCTTTCTGATACATTTCTCCAGAAATTTAGTTCTTCTGCTTTCATACTCCTTTCTTGTGCCTTGGTAATTTCCCATACTAAAAGAGAACTTACTAAATGTAAGCTATACTTCAAAATATTAATTAATTTCATTTTCCAATGGGATGATATTATATTATATTTAAATATCCACATTATACCCCCAATTAATTTCTTATACTTATTCTTCAAAACTCAAGTGCACTTTAGTAAAGAGTATGAAGCTTACATTTTTAATATATTATATTTATCAAACCGTCAGATTTAATTTGTGGAATAAGTAAAATACCTTGTAAACTACCATAACTATTCTAGTTTCCTATGTATTTTGATTTTGTGAACTTTAAAAAAATATTAGGCTACACTAAGTACAAGCAGAGATAAGGAAATACGAGCTGAAGTTTAGTTTTCTTCCAGCAAGAATGTGTAAAATTTAACTACATTGCTTATTTGTTTGAACTTCATGGTGTTATCAGCTACTAGATTAATAAGACCCACTGACAATGTTGGTTGAAGTTTATCGATTTCACAAGAAAAAAGGGGTAATAAAAAACCAGATCTAATTAAAACCTGTCTGAGAACTCCTTCAGATTGCTAAGAACTGTTTTTAAAGTCGATCATTTCGAATCCCCAATTTGAGCGACTATTGTAATGGATTCTCTGTTCTGTGATTTTTCTCTGTAACACAGCAGCGGATATGATTATAATAATCACTGTCGGTTTGCTTGTGAGAATGCTGAGAAGGAAACAAAGTTCCGGAGAGCTTTCCCAAATCTTGTTTCCTTCCGCCAGATGTATCAGCGGAAATATCCCTTTAATTATGCTTTCGTTGCTTGCTCTATCTGTGACAAATGTTCTAATGTTTTATCTCCACATTCCAAGTAATACAATTTATCATACACAAGATGTCTGTGCTAGAATACTCACTTTCTGTTCTCTCTCTTTTTTATTTATTAAAAAAAAATAACATGACTGTGCTTTCATTCTTGATTCAGTTCAGTATTCATTATCTGTTTTCCCACAGAAATCTTACAAGAAACATATTCTTCCATCATATTGTGGTATTAATTACTTCGAACACCTTCATAGCGACACAGTATATGGACAATTTGGATCCCCCTTTTTAAAGATTTTAAATCATTGTCATATTGACTAATAACTATTGAGTATGTGAAATTATTTGCTGTTATTGATGCATTGTACCTTATCTTATCCTATCAACAAGAGGATTCGTCAACCTAACTAACTGAATTGTAGTGAATGGTGAGATGCTTTGAAAATTACAGCAAATTTGTATCCTGTGCGTTCCGTTCCAGGAAGATTCCGAAACGGAAATCACTGTTGCCGATGCGACAGAGAGATAGAAACAATTGCCCATGGTGCAGATTCATGGCATTTTAATGAAACGCTTTGAGTATCTCGCCACCACAACGTTAGAGCTCTGATAGCCACAGCTCTATGGGGAAAAAAAAAAAAATAAATAAATAAATAAAAGGACACGCTGTGTATGAAGAGGACCATGCCCTACCAGAATCAAATGAACATCAGTCTGCTCTAGTCGATGAAGAGAAATGCAGAATTTACCAGTCGATCTGTCCCAGCCACGAGAAAAATGTAATCGTATTTCTGCTGAAGTTTTTGTTTTAATGATTGGTGCTAGAGGCACAATACTTCGTCTCCAAATTTCCGCAGGAGATTCCTTCTTGGAGGAGACGTCTTCATATGAGAAAGTGTGCTTACGGCCATCAATGGGTCCCTCGGTACCTAAAGATCCATATAAACTCCATTTAAAGTAATATCTGTTCCCGTTTTGTTTTGTCTTGTTTTAATTACTTTTTTAATATATTTTGTCGAGGACCAGACTGGTCCTTCGAGAGTGTGGGGAATTTTCCGGTGTACTGGCTCTATAAGAGGCCGATTCCTTAATACGAGGCGTGTTTTTAAAGTAAGTAGCGATAAATTCTTAAAAACAACAGAACATTACTTTCCATATTCTTTATTATCATTCATTAGGCCTACATTACAACTTAGGTTACTTCTCCACATAGTCACCGCCGATATTCAGGCACTTTTAACGGGAAACCAGTTTTTGTATTCTTTCGTCAAATAATGATACCGCCTGTGATGAAAGCTAAGTCTGCACTTCTTGTTTCACATCATCATCGTTGAAGTGTTTTCCACCATGAAATTTCTTCCGATGAGGCCGTTTGTGTGAGGCGGACATTGTCATGCACCAAAAGGATTCCACGCGAAAACATTCCACGCCTAAACAAACACAAGATCTGATCGTATCATTTGGTTGAGAACAATTTGACCACCCCTCCTACAGTCCGGATTGGGCACCAAGCGATTTTCATCTTTATCTGAAGAAATTCCTTGGTGGAAAACATTTAAACGAGGATGATGTTGTGAAATAAAAAGTGCAGACTTGGCTTTCATCACAGGCGGCTTACCAAACCTGGTTTCCCGTTACAAGTGCCTGAATAACGGCGACGACTATGTGGAGAAGTAATGTAAGGTAAAAGGTAATGAATGATAATAAAGTATTTGAATAATAATGTTACTTTTAAAAAATTATCGGTACTTACTTTAAAAATACGTCTCGTACCATCCGCCATAATTGCGTGATTATACTTTATATTATGTCTGGTGTTTGGTGTGCTCCATAAACATCGCAATACCCGTAACATTTAATATCAACTGATCCTATAGGTGCGAGTCTTATAATGTAAAGTTAACTTTTTTTCATCCAATAGAATTGATACAATAGTTTGACTTCTGGTATAATGCACCCTAAAGATTGGGTTTTAGAGGATTAGCAGAAACTTGGATTCAGAATTATCATTATGATAGAACTCAATATATTTCTCTTAAAAGTGGAATAGTAAGTAGTGAACTGACAGGGTTTTATGTGTCCGCAGGGAATGGTAGGCCTACTCGGGCCATTATTATTCCTTATTTGTGTAAATGATTTAAATGAATTAAAACTTAATGGAAAAATATTATTATTTGCCATTGACACCAGTGTATTTTATGCTACTGACTGTTTTAACATATTAAAAGTTAATATGGCTAATTATATTAACATTTTAGAACATTGCTTAATTCTTAATATTAACCGTAAATAAGATAAAGCTGTTTACATTATATTCCGTAAACCACTTAGTTTACCAGTAGGCCTAATGGATAACATTCTAGGTTTCTATAATAAATACATTAAACAGGTTAATTCAACCAAATTCGTCGGGTTTGTTTTGAATCACCATCTTAATTGGTCATATCGTGCAGAATGTGTTATTAAATATTAGCCTACTCATCTTATAGGCGTGTTACATAAGTCGAGAAAAATTTTACCGGAACACTGTCTTCAAAATATATACTATGCTTTAATTTGTTCCCGAAATTTCATTTTTTTTTTTCAATTTATTGCTACAAATTACAATATAAGTGTATACAAATATGGTTTCGAACGCCACCCGAAGAAGCAATGTTATCAATATTGGAATTTACTTTTGGCTATATTATTAAATCCATGCAGATATTACAAAATAGAGCATTAAGAGCCTATGTAACTTTCATCCGCTTAACCATCATTAAAAATTATATCGATATTCAGGAATGCTTCCAGTTATAAAGCTAATAAAATCCCAGTCGTGTGTTGTTGTACACTTTTTTTTAATATCACACTATATAATATTTATTTTACCTTTAATTATGATAGTCATAATTATTTTACCAGTTATTATTATAATATAATATGAAATATATATTATAATACGTAATATAATTGTTATAATAATAAAAGATTAAGGTCATTAGAGATATAAATAATTTTTTTTCTCGAAGATCACAATTACTTTCATGATTAACAAATATGTTTCTCTTTTTACTTCGATACTTAGTATTCGTCACAATATTTCATTATATTATTTTCAATAGTATTATTATTTTTTCTGTTTCTTGTTAGTAAGTAAAGGATATTGTTGTATCTCTCTGTGTTATACTGCATTGCCCCTAGTTATGAGCATTATTGCTCTTTGGGGTATTCATTGATGAGTAAATGTATTTAAAAAGATGAATCGAAGGTCATGTCTGTGTGCAACCATTTGACATATTACATTGCCATAAGTGAAGCAATGGCAAAGACAAACAAGCACACAGGAAAATTCTCATTTTTATAGTATCATCCAAAATTGATCATAATTTTCAAAAATTATCTATAGAGGAGTCATTCCAATATATATATATATATATATATATATATATATATATATATATATATGTACTCGGTTTTCTACTAATTAGTGAAAAATATATCCAAGACTGAAACTCTTGTAGCCTAAGCTTATAAATTGTTAGAAAATTGTTTATTTCACAAAACAAAGCATGACAGAGAAAAATATTTACTTTATCTGTATGTTACATTGAGAAATACATATTTTCCCCTTCGAATAGAAATATTACTCGTCGAAGCTACGTATAATATTTCATGTCAGGTTCTTTCGAAAAAAAAAAATTAACTGATAGCCGGACCCATTACCGTAAGAATCATTCATTTTAGACTTATTGTAAGTAAGTGAAGTTTGTTTACTGGAGAGTCAATACAAGTGATAAAGCCGCAGACTGCAAAACGGTAATTACGTCCATTACGATAACATTCAAAATTGTTTTCAAGGTATATCACGTAGTGTCTGACAAATACTGTCTGAAGGACGTCCCAAAATGCCTTATGGCATAACTCTGTGATTGTTATTTTTTGTTTTCTTTTGCTAATAAAGTATAGATAACTCTTAGATTAAAAAATCTTGCAAACCCGAGGATATTTACTCTAGATGAATAACTGAAACTTTTTCGCAAAATATCTCATTATTTTCTATTTTCTCAAATAAGGATGGTAGCGTGAAGGAAGCCTCCAATTAGCCATCCGGAAGAAATGAACTTCTTCAGACCATCACTTGGCATACCTTACCTCACCTTTACAGGGTAAGTTATAGTAGGGTGCGAGTAAAGCTTCTTTATGAAGGGGCTCAATTTCTCCTACATCATCATCACTTCGTCATGTTTACGATTGTAAAATTATGGGACCTACAGACCCTGATTATAACCAATAAAATCAGTATGATTTACAGGTTATGACAACATAATAGTGTTTCCGGCAGGGAAATTTATTGCTGCCTTGTATCAGGGAAGTAGTTTCACCAGCTGAGGGATCCCTTTTCCCCTCTGATAATTCGCACACTGGGGTATAATTATGACTATTAAGCTCATAAGTAGGGCCCGGGGGTTTAGCCACAAAAACATTACATCAGGTTAGTGATGACTGGGTTATAGCTCTACGCTACCTATCTTGTAAACATGAGGAAGGGGTGACTCGTCTTCAGTGGCGCACTTAATAAAGTACATACAAGTTCAAGGGCATGTGGTAGAGGCAATGTAGCTAGTCTAGTGAAATGATGGGCACAGCGTCATAGAATAGTTTGCACATTTAATCGTAAATCACATAAACAAAATATATTTTCTAGTAAAACGAACATAAATATACGCAACATATGCATTAATATTTGGTAACATTATTCACAGTAAAAATGAAACACACAATTGTCTGTGCATACACTTTGTTGCAGTGAATGAAAATATACATTTTGAATTATCTAAAATGTTTTTTCCACCTCTGTACTAGTGTTTTAAAAAGACTTTTCTGAATGTAATGCTGATTACAAATATTTATTTATTAGCTAAGATACACTGATGTAAAGTTCATAGTTAAAAATAGCCACTGTTTCACTGTCAAAATTATTAATATTGTCTATATGATGAATGACTTGTTTTTCTTATTTGGAATAGCACCAACGTAAGTGAAAGATGATACATTAATCAAGAAAACCCATTTATGGTTGTGGTAAAGAAATATATTAAAATTATTTCAGGTTTAAAATAATGTTCATGTTACGTTATGTTGTGGTAAAATTCTTCCAGACGTTAAAAACACTTTTATATAAGTTGATAATGAATCGTTTTGTGATTGTCAATTAAAATTATTTTGGATTAAAATAATGTCCAAATTATAAAATGTCTTCTTCTTGGTAAAAGTCTTCACTGTTAAAATCACTTATTTGTAAATGTTGATTGGTAAAACGTTGTAATCAGCTTAAAAATCAGACTTGTCGTATACGTATACGTATACGTATCAAATAATACAACAAGTCATTCATCATATAGACAATATTAATAATTTTAACAGTGAATCAGTGGCTAATTTTAACTATGGACTTTACATCAGTGTATCTTAGCTAATAAATAAATATTTGTAATCAGCATTACATTCAGCAAAGTCTTTTAAAACACTAGTACAGAGGTGGAAAAAACATTTTAGATAATTCGTAAAATTGTACTAGTTGGAAAATTTAGTTACTTCATAATGAAGTTTATAAATATATACATTTTGAAGTTTCCAAAAGGAAAAGATCTATTTTCATCCAAACAAGATCTGTATTGGGAAAAACTTCTCTCTACGTTGCATGACGTAACGGGGGAAAATTTAAACCAAGTTGAGGTATTAGTGTTTCCTTTGTGTTGGTTAACGTCATGGTCTCCTGTAGAACTTTCTAACGCATCTCGAAAGGTACAAAGAGTAGAAAATCTATATTTTTCTAGTAGAATGCTTTTTAATTTCTGCTGTACCTGTAGAAGTATTCCATCTTCAGGTTGACTCTTAGCTATAGATAATTCCTCCACGAGTTTGAACGCTTGTACCATTTACATATTTCGTCTCTCTAGAAGAGTGCTAGGCTACATCTCGTAGTTCCCCCAAGTTATTTGCAATGAACTTGATATTACTTAATAGCTTTTCTGATACATAGTATTTTGCTTGTTTTACTGACGCATTTTGTTCGTCATCAAGAAGTTTTAATATTTCAACAATCTGAGGGTAGTATTTTTCATAGTAGGCCTATAGGACAGCATCCAATCAAGCACACCATCTGATCATAAAGGATTTCTGGGATAAAGGGATGTCTGGTTCAGCTTCTCTAAAGGTTCTTATTCTCGCAGTCGATTTCAGAGAAATTTTCTTTACGTGAGAAATGAAACTGTCTACATCTGAAAATAATGATTGTACACTTTCAGCGACTCTGTGCAGACAATGGGCAATGCACGTCACATGCACCAGTCTCGGGTACAAAATTCTGTATTTCCTTAGCAGCTTTTTGCATATAGGAGGCTCCATCAGTAATGAGGAGGAGGGCATTTTCACGTTTAACACCATCTTGCCATAGCAGTAACATTCACTGCTCAAACAAGTTTCCATTAATTCTGATGTTAATAAGCATCTCTCTCCCAGATGGTTTTCACTTAGCGTATTAACAATTACATGCGCTATACTTCTCACAACACAATCTTTCTTTTCGTCTATGGAAACAGATACTAGCCTATACTATCGGGCATGGTGTTTCTAATATCTTTTAGTACATTTTCGTAGCACCGTTTCAAATATTCTTTGCGGAATCTTGTTTCAGATGGCAACATTTTACCAGTGTATTTCTGCAGGAACTGTTTGAAATGCTGATTTTCACAGTTTCAGAAGAAAATGTTAGCGCTTACCATCATGTAGCACAGATCACTAAAAAGGCATTGTGTCTGTCTGATCTCAAATTTGACGTTGAAGGTATATTTTCTGCCTCTCTTTCTCTCTGTTCATACAATTCAACATTTTTAATGCTTCTTAGGCTACCTGCGAAATGCCTATGTTGTTTTATATATTTATGGTAGCAATCTCTTATGTTTGTTGCACATAATTTACAAACAATATTCCGATCAACAGAGGAAAAATAATCACTGCCATATTCAACCATCATTGCATATGTTGTGTTTTCGGACGTCCTTGTTTATGCAGGTATGACTTCACTCACAGCAGTATTCCTTGCCTGCTCTCCCCACCTAATGCCGCGTGACATGCCTCAGGCAGCGCGATTTGTTTACTAATTCAGAAAGCTTCCTATGCCTTGTGCATCACTAACTTGACGAATTATTGGCTAAACCCCCGGGCCCTACTCATAAGTCAGTGACCAATCTGGTATAAGAATAAGTGGAATTTCAATCAATCTCATGTGACTATCGTCATAATTTTATCGTTTTGTTCTTATCGCTTTCATTTTATGACTGAACATTGAAACATCTTCGTACCTGAAGCATATCAAGAACAATATTATTCATTGAACACAGCGATTGGGTACATAAAAGCTGCATATGAGCTAAATACTGTATTTGTACAGTACCATCAAGAAATCACTCCGCACCATTTGTGCAGGCGAGAATCCGCTAAAGAAACGGAATTCAGTTGGCAGCGCTAGCATATAGTTGTAATGTTTCGCTATAATAATTTATGAAGTAAAAAAAGTAATATAAAACTTATTTATTTACCGAAAATGTTGAAAATGTTTACCAGAGAACACTTTTTTAGAGCCCTCCCTTACCCCGGAGTGCCAAGCAATTAATCCATACCTCCGGACTACCAAAATCTTGTTCCAAGAAATACGTCCCTACCTGCCGTTACTAAGTCCTTATTCTGCATCCAGCTGGGATGATGTGGAGATGACGTGTGTGGGTTGTGTTCCTTGTGGTCATGATTCTTTTCAGCATGGTTTCTGCGTTGCTGTTACAACTGTAGTGCAAGTGTTGTCTGCGTTGTTAATTTGTGTTGTGTGTGCATTGTTTGTTGTTTTCCTAAAAAGACGTTCTTCAGAGGATGGTACCAATCCGGCATTCCCCTACGAGTGAGGGAAACCCTTGCAAGATCTCACTCAGATTGAGTGGCAGTGGTGGATTACGCCAGCCTATGCGGCTGTCTGCCGATAACACTGGATTTACAATTGGGCTTTTTCAACCAAAAGTTTTGAGTGCCGGAAAATTTTCGCATCGAATCCAGAACTGAAGTTCAGGTGCCCATCTTCATGCAGTATTATCCGCGCATCTTTATGTCTTGGACAAGCATATTATGATACATTGTATCAGCGTCACTGTTTGCGCAGCAGCAAAGGTTATCGTCAGTTAACTGGAACCTAAAGAGGTTTTCGACAAAATGGCCATGGCCAGTAAATATCTCTGTGATATAATGATCCAGGTCATCTTTGTCCTTTCTCGTACACTTGGAATGAAATCTTTGGTAATTCTGACAGTTTGGGCTATATTCCATCTGCGTTGCCAGGGATCTAATTGTTCAGAGTGGATTTGTTCAGAGAGCGTCTTCCTCTCGTGCCTGTTGTATTCTTGTGGTTCAATTCCGAGATCTCCTATTTCTAATGGGAATTGTTTTCGAACTTTGTAATGAGCTACACTTTCTTCTAATAGAAGATCTGTCGGGAGTACTCCGGCTATTACTGGAAGGCATGCTGTGGACGCAGTTGCGTATGATCGGTAATTTTGATGAGAGCATGTCGTTGTGTCGATAGAAGTTGGTTTTGTGCTACTGTTTTATGTAGGGAGCACAATTGGCGGCATAGGTAATTACGGTATTCTTTGTAAAGGATTCGGTAATTTGTGAATTTGAATCCCCATTTTTGTCCAGATAGTTTGGCTAGGGTGTGAAAAGCAGTCTAACTGCTGTTGCACGGATACGTTGAACATGTGCTGTGAAATGGTTTCCTTCTTAGATGGTAATTCCTAAATGTTTGGTTTCGTGGGTGTGCGTTAGTCTAGCTTGTGCTATGCTAATTGTTGGAGTGTGGTTGCCTATTTTGCCCTTGAACAGCTTTGTGTGGGTTTTTGATTTACTGATTGTGAGTTCCGCTTTATCTAGTGGCTCTGTTTTCCAGTTGTCTTCTAGACTTGCCTTGTACGAGTAGTACGGCATTGTCGGCGTAGGCTATAATCTCGGCATATGGTCTAGTCTTCTAATAGCTTCGTCAAACACCAGATTCCAGACTTTAGGGCCTAATACTGAGCGTTGGGGACATCCTCTGATGCAGCCAGGTGATGACGTAGATGAAGCTGCCAGAAGTATAACTAAAAATATAATAAATGGGAGGAAAAAAGCGACACCAAGATCCAAACATTGGATTGATTGATAACGACCTTAGTCCGATGCGCTTACACCATAAGCGCGTGGGTGCGGAGGGCAAGGAAGATAACTTATATCAGAAATCCATGATATACGAGGACGGAAATCGAAAGTTGGAAAACTATCGAAATCTGATATCGTAATAGGCTATCATAATAAAATAAAAGAACTTGGAATTAAATGCCGGACCGGATATATGAAGGAAATCTTAACAACTGATCCGTGAGTATTACTGTATAAAATCGTGTCAGAGAAAATCAGGTAAAAAGAAGGTAAAGTGATCCCCATACAGGCCATGGAGGCCCAGAGGGTTCCAGGAGGTTGAGGCTCCCAGATTTTGGACATTCGGCACATGAAGGTGGTAAGGTTGTCAGCCTTACGCACCGGCCGCCTTTACCCCCAGGATTGCTCCTGGTACTCATTTCTGTTAGAGGCTGAGTCGGCCCCAGGGCCATAGTGCCACCAGAAGGATTAGGCCAATTGAAAAATCTCAATGACCTCATCGGGAATCGAACCCGCGACCTTCCGGTTTGTAGCGCAGCGCCTCAACCACTACGCTACGGCGTACCCCAGAGAAAATCAGGACACCCGCCATAATCTTTCATTGAATAGGGGAGATGGAACCATGACCGAGGATTGGGTAACTTCCATGCAAATACTGTTTGATGATGTATCAGGAGAAAGCCAGCATCATGAAGGACTGGGGATAAGACTAGACAACAGCTATAGGATGGAAACTGTCGTCTTTCCCTCCTCAAAGGAGGAGGTAAAGGCGCCAATCCAAAAGATGAAAAACAAAAAAAGCTCTTGGTGAGGACGGCATTCAAGCAGAGATACTTCAGTATCTGGCGGACATTGTCTCCCCATGGCTAAGGGATCTCTATAATGAATGCTTAGCTCAAGGACGGGTGCCCAGTTGTTGGCAGTTAACAAAGATAACAATACTCACAAGGGGTAAAGATAAAGATGAAAAAGAAGAGAAGTCATACAAATCTATCTGCCTTCTCAACACAATTTGGGGAAAATCTAAGAGTAGCTCATGAGGGGAGATCATGAATGCCAGTATGGCTTCAGGAAGGGGAAATACATTGACAATGTCATCAATGAAATAATGGAAAGGATTCAGACCTCGGAACGTAAATACGTAGTGGTCACTTGTATTGACAACTTGTGGTGGCCATACACAATTACGAAATCTCGATTGCCCTGTCCCACTCTACAACTCTCTCAGAGATTACTGTAAAAACAGGAAAGTGTATATAGAAGGATCAAACACGACACTATGGAAAACGATTAACAAAGGATGTCCTTAGGGCTCGGTCCTAGGACCTGAGTTCTGGGACATAGGTATGGAGCCACTTTCAGCTTGTTGCAGGAGAGTGGAGACATCTGTGTCGTATACACAGACGATCTTCTTATCCTATCACAAGCTGACATGAGGAAACAGCTGGAAGAACAGGCAAACTCTGTATTGGGAGTTGTGGATGAGTGATGCAGAGAGGCAAAACTGTGTATTGCTGCAAATAAACCCACATACGTAGTTTTGAAAGATAAACTGAAGAGGAATTAGACCCTAAGAATTAACAATAATGCTATCTCACGATCCAGATCAGGTAAGTATCTAAGAATGCTCGTGAATGAGAATTGCAAATTCAAACGCCACGTGGAAATGGTGCATCTTAAGGCTGAAAAAAATGAAACTGGCAACCATAGACCAAATAAAATTCAAAATGAAGTAACAAATGGTTCAGACGTACCATAATGCCATTCTGGCTGCCATCATGGGGTTTGATGCTGCGGTCTGGGCTCATGAAGACAATGAAGCATATGTGAAAAAGAATGCTTAGAAGGTCTCAAAGGAAGATTCTGATGAGATTCACTGGTGCATTTGGAACAATTCCAACTTTCACTCTTCTTGTGGCCACCGGTATATGGCCTCTCGACTTCCTTGTTAGGTGGAAGGGAGCCATGTACTTGAGAAAGAAGAAAAGGATTGAAAATATTGAGAGTATCGTGGGTCTCTGAACTCTGGATAAAACCAGAATTAGGAGACACCTCATAATGAGAATGGCAAGATGAATGGACCACAACATAGTCGGGAGCAATAACTAAAGAACTTTCCCCTAAAATCCAGGAGAGACTGCAACTGCAGCATGTGACACCGAGCAAAGGATTGATACAATTCATAATGGGCCACGGTTCGTTTGGAAAGTATTTACACAAGATAAAGAAAAGAGGAACACATAAGTGTCCGAATTGTAAAAGAGCACTTCTTGTTCAAATGTCCCAGTGCCTCAGATAAAATAAAAGACCTTAGAACAATCGTGCAAGGATGTCAGATTGCAAACCTTTTGTGACAAAAAGACAAATATTTCCAAATTGAAATTTCTAACTGCAGTGTTCTTAATTGCATTTGAAATCAGTGAGCAATACTTGTTTTACATTATCTTTGTCTTATTAATAAACTTATTATTAAAGGGATTTCCTTTGTTGTGCTTACGTAAGATGTCAGAAAATTTCTCTATGTATCTAGCTTCAAATAATCTACTATTTTATCTCCACTCAAATTTCCACTAGCATATGATGTTCGCATGCAGCATGAGACTTGAGTGTTGTGTACTCCTGTGAATTTATACACTCCAATCTAGCGACAAGTTAACTAGTTAAATAGATTAATTAAATTAGAAGACACAGGTATAGTTGTAGTTTTTGGATTAGAAGCTGAGGCACACTGATGTACAACATGAAAATAAAAATTTTACTTAATACCGGTGAGCTTCAGTTTAGTAGTTTAGAAGCTAACTAGTAGCTCAGTAATTAACATAAGTAGATAGAAGGGTAATCATTATCATTATTATTATTAGTTAGTAGTTTTTATAAGTCTCAACTACTGCATTTCCAGTAGAAGAGGCAGTAGATAGTTACTTGTTCTTTAAAATGAATATGTAAAAACAAATAGAAACTATAATACTGTAAAAATTTCCATGAAATTGTGAAATTCTGAAAATAACAAGTACAGTAAATAAAAAAGTATAATCATGATGAATACTAGGTCCTAGTTTATATAATCAGATACCAGAACTTAAGATTCACGGATTATATTTATTTTTAATAATTTGTTTATTTATTTATTTTGTGTAAAAATCTGGCTGTCTCAATCCCCTGGAACCCTAAGATAATCCACAGCTTGTACTCGTATAAGGCAGATATGGCAACGTAGTTTTCTGGAAAGATTTCCAAGAGTTGTTCAAAAGGAACACAAGGCAGATACAGAAGTAGAACAATGGCAATCAATGAAACTGACAACTGACATTTATGTCCACTGACATGTAGACAGGGTTAGCTGGTTTTCAATTTGATCCTTGACATGGTAAAAAATAATCTCCTCAACTGCACTGGGATTATTTGTGACATTGATAAAACAAGTTTCTGATTAATCCTAAACATGAAAAAGAGGTATATACCCTATATATATATATATATATATATATATATATGAGGGTCATTTCAGAAGTCATGGCAACTATAATTTATCAGTCAATAAAGCTGCAAGGAACAAAAATCAGGATATACGATTGATAGTCGATGAAATGTTCTTCGCAATACTGGTACTAAATTGGGATCTGGATACAAGGCGCTTTGGGTAAGGGACATTGAAAGATGCGTAAATAGAGATCATTATTTTATTTGTATTACATATGCACAAAATAGTACACGTAATAACACAATAAAAAAGAAGTTTTATAGACAGTGGAGTATACTGATAATTACTATTGATAAAAACCTAAATTCTGAATTATAACAACACTTTATTCTCCACTTACTTTCACTTTTAATTACACAGGACTAGTTTCAAGAGCATTTATTCGCTCCCATCATCGGCTGGTGGTCGACTGTTATTCTGGTTGCCATTACGCAACATTAGAAAGGATAGATCTTCAATTATATGAATTACACTTGAGATTGGGGAAAAACCTAGGTGACACCATATGGAAAGATTTTGAATCAAACTTATATAATAAACTAAATACGATTATGTCAGTAAAAACACAAAAATTAAAGAAAAAAGCAGATAACTTACGTAAGAAAAACACACTGCCATCACAAAGGTGGGGGAACAAAAAGGATATATTGACACCAAACACTGTTGTCAATTTGTCAACAGAAACATTTACACAAGGGGAAATGACTTTTCTTAACCAAGGTTTAAAAACCTGTGTAAACACCTCAAATGAGTTGGACGAATACATCGCAGATGTTGAAATCACTTCAAATATGTTAAAAGAAGGAGGAGTTAACGCAAAAATTGCAGCTCAAACAAACTGCTCACAAATTTTAAAACAGATACCAAATAATAAAAACTACACAGATTTCAAACAAAAGGTTAAGCAGTTAAATAAAAAACCAGTCTTCTATTTGAAGGCAGATAAGGGTAATAAAACAGTAATCATGAACCAAGATGATTATGTAAGGAGAACAAATATGATGTTAAAGAAACCAGAATATGGAAAATTGTTAAAAAATCCTTTAACAACCATTACAGACAAAACAAAAAAGATAATTAAAAACAGTAAGGTCATTCCAGAAGAAGAAAAAAAGAAATTAATAGTACATAACCCTTTTCTTCCGAAATTATATTGTTTACCAAAGATTCACAAAAATGATAATAGCATGAGACCAATAATAAACAACATAGATACCCCGACGTACAAACTGGCGAAATGGATAGTGGAAGAATTTAAGACATTAAACAAATTTGACACTTTGAGCATAAAAAATTCCATAGAATTGGTAAACAAAATAAAGAACATAACCATACAACCAGACGAGGTATTAGTGTCGTTTGACGTGAGCGCATTGTTCACAAGCATTCCTACAGATAAACTTCCGGATCTCGTTAAACAATGGCTAACTTTAAATGAAATAACTGTTGAGCTAATTGAAGAATACGTGAAAATTATAGTACATTGCATTTCACAAAATAGTTTTATGTTTAATCAAGAATATTATCAACAAACTACGGGACTAGCTATGGGTAGCCCAATTTCACCGATGTTGGCTGACCTATACATGAGTAACCTTGAACTAGAGGTCACCAGGGCATTCCCACATATTTTTAAAAACTGGTTCAGGTACGTCGATGATATTTTCGCTATCATCCCAAAAAGATTTGTAGAAGATGCATTAAAATTGTTAAATGCACAAGACCAATCGATAAAGTTTACCATTGAAATGGAAGAAGACGGATGTTTGCCTTTCCTAGATTTAAAAATCATGAGGAAGCATGGAAAACTAGAATTCGGAATTTACAGAAAAAATACACATGTGGACAACTACATTAAATGCAATAACAACAACCCAAAAGCTCACCAATTTGCTGTTTTTCATAGCCTAGTTCATAGATTAATTAATATTCCAATGACAAAGACAGAGTATAACAAAGAATATAAACATATACTAGAAGTGGCAACGATTAATGGGTTTAAGACAAATTTCATAGACAAAATGATTAGAAGACACACTAAGAAAAACAAGATCAGAGAAATTAGTACATTGGATACTTTAGAAAAAACACAGCAACATTACAAAAAATTTACTTACCACCCTAAATTCTTTAATAAATTTGAAAAAGTGTTTAAAAACCACAATATAAAATTGGCACCAAAGAATAATTATACCATTAGGAACTTGCTCAACCACCCACTGAAGAATAGTACACCAAAAACTAAACAATCAGGTATCTACCAAATAGAATGCGCAGATTGTGATCAGATCTACATTGGACAAACCAGGAGGAGTTTGGAAATAAGAATGAAGGAACACTTAAGAAACATAAAACTAATGCAGACCGAAAGATCAGCAGTTGCATACCATTGCTGGACAAAAAATCACAGTGTTAAAAAGGAGATCAAACTATTAAAACACGTTAAGAAACCATCCGAACTGAACGTATGGGAGAAAATATTCATCACTAAGAAAGAAGACAAGGTTATGAACTTTGAAATCCCGCCTATAGACGACATAGTGCGACTTACAAAAACGGAACGAGAGGGCAGCACAAAACAATGCATATATACAAACCAACATGGCAACCAGAATAACAGTCGACCACCAGCCGATGATGGGAGCGAATAAATGCTCTTGAAACTAGTCCTGTGTAATTAAAAGTGAAAGTAAGTGGAGAATAAAGTGTTGTTATAATTCAGAATTTAGGTTTTTATCAATAGTAATTATCAGTACACGTAATACTCGTACTCTTACAAGCTAACAACCTTCAAAATAATCCCCCAAGACATCCACACATCTTTTCCAACGATGAGGAAGGTGCTATGTGTCCACAGTTGAAGGCCTCCACCCAACGTGCAACAGTTCAATAGGAAAACGCCCTATCACCCAATTCTTCTCGTAGCTTGGCATGACACTCACGAGCATTTCTTCCATGCATTTTACATATGCTCGCTGTTCAACTTTAGTGACATCCGTTTCGAAACACAATCTCTAGCATACTAACGTTTGCATGTGTTGTCCACTGGACACCAATGCACTCAGACATCATCTGGTGGTCGCATCCTGTATTGTGTACACAATGTTTTCAAATCTACATAATGCAATAATTGCATATTCGTGTATATATATATATATATGTATGGTCGAAATCGTTTATAACGACATTGTTTGTAATGATATATTGGGTATAATGGCAAAATCTAACGATCCCATCTAAATCATATTAAAACCTCTGTATTTTAAAAATCATGTAGTACAACCTTGCTTATTACGACATATCGCATAAAACAACGTATTTTTTCTACATTTTAGATAAATGTATCAGCTATAACATCCAAAGTACTTTCTACGTTTTTAGGAATAGCTGACAACAATGTAATGCTGATTTTCAAACTTCTGTTTTCAGTAAATTGTGAATTTCAAAACAGTATGTCTGTTAAGATTGACTACTTAACAGACATACTGCAAGCATCGCTGTCAAGATGTTGCTAAAGAAAAGGAAAGTTTTTAATATTGAAAACTCACACATATGGTGATTAGAAAATGAGGAATCAAACATGAGTATCACGAAGGAATTGAGTGTATCACACTCAATGATTTCTACAATTTAGAAGGACAGAGAGAAAAAGTAGTCTATTTTCGAACAAAATTCTCTAAAATTCGTAGCTGTTATTTGAGAAAATAAGAAAATTATATTCCAATAATGCGCCAACTTTTCTCAAGTAGCCTTACACAAGCAGAATAATAGTGTTTTCATATTGACGTTTTGTGGTTATGTAGGCCTAATGTGTAGCATTTTTCTAATGTGTAAGGTACAGTACATCCGAGGCCGTCTGGAAATTTTGTTTACACATAAATCTCTAAACTAAATTACTATAAGCAACTAATGTGAAGATAGGCTTAAATATCCACATTCCATAATTGGAGTTATTTGGGCATAAACGAGTTGAGCACAGCTGACTACTTTAAATATGAGCATGTAGGAATAATTACTTTCACTAAACTTAAAATCATTTCTAGCCAATATTTTACTGTAATGAAGGTAAGGCAACAGAAGTATCACATTTTATATGAATATTTAGTAGGCCTACCTGTGAAATTGTAAGGGGTAGAAAAAGTCATGCGTGAGTGTACTAGATCAGATTTTTTTCTTTCTATCCATAGTCGTAGGTCCAGCTACAGTGTATCAAGGATGAGTATGATGACGATAATAATAGTAACAATAATAATATGAAGATAATAATAATAATAATAATAATAATAATAATAATAATAATATAATATATATATACATATATAGAGACTAAAATCTTATATATATGCCAGCATTGGTCCGATAAATGTTTTCTTATCACTAAGTAACAATTGGTAAGGAGTTTTGTCCATTGTCTCCAGTGCCAGTGGGCTCGTTCATGTGAAAACCATCCCTATAACCCCCAACAAAACTTCACATAAAATAGTCTTCAATAATTTGAGTTCAATGTCGCAGACATACTGGAATGTTTCTAAAGGGTGGATTGACAGATCTTCTGCAACTCAGCAAAGTTTTAACTTTCTGGCAGCCAGAAGTTTATCATTTCAGGTCCAAAAATTAAGACTTCCTGTAAACTTTCATTATAACTAAAACAAGTCCCACTGATGAAATAATTTATGTACTTTGTTGTCATAACATGTTCATATATAATATGTTCTTCATGTTAATATGACCAGACGTGTTGATCACCCTTCAACTTTTTGGCCTAGTTTACCAACCCCTTGCAAACAGCCCTGAAGATTGCCTTCAATTTCAATTCTTGCCCATGAAGGTCACATTTTAATATGGGTGTATTTTATTTCACATTAACAAATGGCAATATATTACTCAAACATCGTTAGAATAAATTTATAAATTGGAATTTAACCAAGAGTAAAGCCATAATAATTATTAAGCATTATAGAACTCACTTCATAATATCAACAGTATCAAGTGATGTTTTAACTGGAAATATTAACTTACTAAGTTATGTCACTATAGATTACTGTTGCAAAAACTCATAACAAAACATCAAGAGAAAAACATTCATGTAATGATTTTATTTTAAAACCAAGTTTGTTGTATTTCAACAGATCAGAAATCCCACCAGCATTTGTAATTGACTATTATCAAATCAAATTATATAATCACGTTAGTGAATAAAGCAATAAATTGTAGGATTTTCTCTCTTAATAAAGAACAATGCTATGTAGCATACTATGTAACAATATACTATGCATAATCATTTTGATCACACATTACTACTCTGCATAATAAAAAGAATAGAGCCTTATAAAGTTATAACAGTGTATCAAATGGTCATTAAAAGTACTTACAGCAAAAACATTGTTTCTCAAATATTTCTTAAGGCATATTTTATTGACCACTACTTTTATTATCTCAGTAACTATAGTGCGACAAGTTAAATAACAAGCGTGGGTATATTCGGGCTGCACATCGACCACTCCTTTGGCTCTACTTCCACTCCTGCCCTCTACTCCAAGAAATAGATCGAACGCCTGATCGACGAGCAAATATGCCTGACTGTGAGACTTCGTTGGTGCTGTGGCCTAGTGATGGAATAGCTAAGCGGGGAAAGGAGGGTGCTGCGCCAACCTCCCTTCTGCTTGTGCTACTGCGCAACTTTTTTCTTAACTTGTCTTGCTATACCTACCTGGAAGTATCTGTGAACCTCATTAGGGATCGTGTAACCTCATCAATAGTGAATTTTTTACTGGACTTTCTGTATTTTTCCGTTATTTCAGCTGTGTTTATACTCCTATCAACTTTATTATTATTATTATTATTATTATTATTATTATTATTATTATTATTATTATTATTATTATTATTATTATTATTATTATTATTATTATTATTATTATTGTTGTTGTTGTTGTTGTTGTTAATTATTATTATTAATTATTAAACTTTTGGTAATGTGAATTATCTTTTTTGGAGCACTTTCAACTGCAAGTGGCAGTCATCTTTAGCAACTCTCCAACAGTGCTCCATGAAGGTAATTCACATTACCAAAAGCAGTAGTGAATGTCAATAATAAAATTATGATTAATTATTGTTATTATTACCATTATTATTAATATTATTGTTCTCATTATTTTTAATATAAATTACAAATTTCAGTGACATACTCTTTAATAAAGAAGTTAGATAAGAAAATACCAGTAGAAATCTGCAGATGCATTTTATTCTATTTGTCTGCAAGCATAATGAAACTATGCCAGTCCTATATTATATTATAGGCCTATTATATTTTTATTAATTTGCAATCAATTGGATACATTTTTAGTCATTTACTTATGTAAAACTAATTACAATTCCATATGATGCAGTATTTCTAGAAAACAGTAAAATATTTTGATGGTCATAAAATACATGCTGATGAAATATTTTATTAAAATCATCCGATGAGATATTTGTTACGTTAATAAAGCTATCAGGATTATTTCCTACCAAGTAAACAATTTTAATTTAATCTCTAAAATATTATTACTACATTTTTAATACTGATATGGTAAATTTAACTGTGTTTAAAATATGAGAGAAATTAATGTGTTCATAACATTGAGCCAGACATAACATACTTATCTATTTTCCCCATTTAACTAAGTTACTATCTTTACAGGAAGGCAAAGGTGTAAGGCATAACCCACTGTCTGACCTTCCATTTATCTAAATGTGATAATGGAAGGTGATAATTTATATTTATTTTTGTAATGAATGTTTAAAATATTTTTCTAAAACTGGAGTCTCTAATATTAATGGAAATGCTCGACCATGAGTTTGTTTTTTCATTCAGATACTCTCGTATGAACAAAGATAAAACAAATTTATATTTTCTTCATTTCTACATATTTTATTAATAGCTTACTATGAAATTTTTACCTATGAAATTGAGTTACAATGACCACCGAATACATTGTACCATTTAATCCACTACAAATTCCACTAAGTACGGTCAATTTATTAGCACGAACTAAGTGTGGTGGTTGTCACAGACTCACACTTCAGAGGTCCAGAATTCAAACCCCATGGTAGAACAATTTGACTTGGGTTGCCATGGTTTCCAAAATTATACAGGCAGATGTCAGATTTTAAATTCATTACCGTGACTCATTACAACTAAATATTACCTAATATTATGTTGACCAAAACTGAAAATAAATTAAAATGAACAGAAGGCATCCATCCATCCATCTTGGCGTTATGGTCCATTGAGGACCAGAGTCCGCCTGACAATCGAAGCCCATTCTTCTCTGTTCTGTGCTCTCCTCCACATTCGAACTCCCATTTCTTTTAAATCCTCTGTCACAAACAGAAGGCATTACATGTGATATTACCTGTATGGAGGATAAAGCATTTACAGTAAATAAGTCTTTCAGAGGGGTGTTCTGTAATAGGGAGAAAACATTTTTATGCAGTTAAAGAACCACAGAGACATGTAATCCATGGCAATTTTATAAGCATTACCTTGTGAGTCAGCTGCCTGCAGAATGGATATGACAGTATGTGAACAGAGTTTATTTGACAGAATAGTTCTCTCTTAGAGCAAAAATGCCAGAGAATGCCACAGGAAACTTTAGGAATAAGGACCTTCTGAACTGAACTTCAAAGATTTTATAGGTTGAATTTTGTGTGTTTTCATGCTTCCATCTACTGCAATATAGATGCAATGGGAAGTAAGTGAGTAAAAGTAATTGGATTATATGTAACGATTATTTTTTTTTGTCCCATTTACTAATAGTCGTTACTTTTTTAAAAATGTAATCTTTGTAATCGCTACATTTTAGTAATCAATACATTGTAGCAATCAAAATGTATCAAATTGGAGAATTTGGCAGCATTGCTTTCTTCTACTCGCTAGTGGTCGCAACAGCAGCAGTGAGCTTTTTTTCCTTCTTAAAGAAAATGTAAAGCACTTTACAGTTGCTGCAGTATGGCTTTATGGTAGCTGCAGCAGTCGCATCTCGCTTTACGACTTTGCTACATGGAATGTCATGGTCATTCTTTATTACACTTTAGTTTGATGCAGCGAAACTGAAGCGCTTTATGCAGCGATGCATCATTCAACATTTATTGACTAATGATAAGCCAGCATTTCTGCAGCAAAACGCCACAATGGTAGCATTTCGAAAGTTGGGTTGGTGTTAACTTTTACCATGTGACATCAGCTGAAATGTGCAGAAGTCGAATGTATTATGTTTCTTCAATGGCGACCACAACCAGAGCAATTTATATGGAGATTCATCCTACATATAATTAGATATCTTTATGGTTTTCATTCATTTCAAGATATGTTCAAAAAAATTTAAATTCCTGTTCTCAATCAATAAAATTTCTATATAAACCATTCTTGGAAAAGAAGGTTATATTTTCCATCGTATAAAACTAAGCTCAAACTAATTTCAACTTACTTACTTACTTACTTACTTACTCATTTGCAATAAACAATTCCTAAGCAAGCTAAAGGAATTTTATCTATTTTATGGAACCTGGAGGATCATTGCCACACCTTTCTGAACCTGCCATTCAGCCTTATTCTGTGCTAACTCCATCCAACCATCCCTCGCAAATCTTACTTCCCTTAAATCTATTCTAATATTGTCCTCCCACCTATGTCTAGATCTTCCAAGTGGTCTTTTCCCTTTGGGTCTCCCAGTCAATATTTTTTTAGATATGTCTTTCCTCCCCCATGCATGCAACATACCCAGCTCATTTTATCCTCTGTGATTTAATTACCCTTTCTATATTCGGTGAAGAGTAAAGGTTATGAAGCTGGTCTTATGCAGTTTACTCCAGTCCCCATTTTCATCTCTCATAGGCCCAAATATTTTCCTAAGCACCCTATTTTCAAACACTCTCAAATTATGTTTTCATGAAGAGAAAATGACCATGTCTCACATCAATATAACACAACCGACAGGATAATAATTGTCTTATAATTTTTTAATTTTAGATTTCTGAACAGAAGACGACAAGATAAAAACTCCATATAAACAAGCATTTCCTGATTTCAGGCGACACTTAACTTCTTTACAAGTGTTCGGCTCGCAAACCGGTCCTGCCCTGGGACAGATCCATGGGGGGAGGCCCATGGCCCCAACCAAGGGACACTAGGCCAGATGAAACCGCGTATGATAGCCAATTCCTTTTGCTGGATGGGAATGAGTACACAACACCCAGCCCTGACCCAGGAAGGAAGCTTAACATCTCTGTAAAATCCCCAACCCGACCGGGAATCAAATCCGGGCTGCCCAGTTGGCTGGCAGTCATGCTTCCAACTCACCCACTGTGACGGACAACTTAACTTCTACCTCAATGTTATTTGTATCTGTAATTATTGCTCCCAGATATTTGAATTTCTTCATTTGTTCGAACGATTTAGCAGCCATTCTAATATTTTGTGGCACATTATTTTGGCATTTCATGACCATATACTTAGTTTTTCTGTGTTAATTTCCAATCCGACATTCCTGCAGCCATTGAAAAGATTTTCTGTATTTCTCCTGATTGTGTTTTCTGTCATCGCCCAATAGAGAAACATCATTTGCATAAGCTAATATCAGGTGATTGAAATTTAATTCTGTGCCTACTTTTCTAATGGTATATTCCAGAAAAGTAAATGAAAAAATTAAGGTGATAGTGCATCTCCTTGCTTCAAGCCAATTTAATGGCAACCCTGTCTGATATAAATTTTCCTACCTGACTCTGTTATAAGTTTCATTTAGACACATTTTGATCAGCCTGGCTAACTAATTGTTTGCTGAACTCAATGAGGATACTGTACAATTTATCTCGCCTAACTGAATCGCATGTGTTTTTAAAATCTATGTATAGCTGGTGAAGAGACTTCTTACATTCCCACTTTTTCTCCAAGATAGGTGAATACAAAATGTTTGATCAATAGTTGATCTATTTCACCAAATCCACATTGATGATCTCCAATGATTTCATCTGCATATGGGGTTAATCTTGACAGAAGTATACTAGACAAAATTTTGTATGATGTCGATAAGAGAGAAATTCCTCAATAATTATTAGTTATATTTTGACCTATCTCCCTTTCTATGGATCGGTATAATAATTAGATTCTTTCCACTCGTTTGGTAATTCTTCCTTTTTCCAATTCATAAGGGTGAGTTTATGGTTCTCTGAATTTAATCTACCCCCATCTGCTAGAATTTGGTCAATGTCTGGAGATTTATGTTCTTTTAGTCTAGGCCTACCTACAGCTGTTTCTACTTCTGTTGGGGTTGGTTCAGCAACCAACGGCTCTGCTGTGAATATTTTGCTTTCTACACTTTGGACATCTCCAATTACATTATCTCCAATTACATTTAGTAATTGATTAAAGAAATGTTTCCACCCATTCAAAATATCATTCAGAGCCACGAGTATAGAGCAATCACTATCCTTAAATTATGTTTGTTTCTTTGTAGAGATCCTTGATATTTTTGTCTTTACTATTTTCCTCTAATTCATTTACTATTATTTTCCTTTGAGATAGTTTCTTTTCTTTGTTCTAATGGTTCTAGAGGTTTCTCTTTTAGCATTGTTGAGATTTTTGACAGTAGTTTCATTTGGATTCTGCAACCATTGTGGTTTCACCTACTTTCTTTCATTTACTACAGCATCCCTAAACATTCGAACATTAACTAAACTACACAGCCTGCCTCCTTAAATCTATTAGCACATTTTTTATTTAATTATGGTCTTTCCATGTGGTGAAGTCCATATGTATTTATGAATATCACAATGTGGGAATTTCATACTCTTTACGATTAGATTTTTACCAATGTCAGAATTCATTAATCTAATGCCATTGACGTTGCTCTGCAAGTGGAGGCTTTTGTTCCCAACCTTGGACTTGAAAATATTCTCTCTTCCTACTTTCACATTGAAATCTCCTAGTAGGCCTACAATTTTCATGTAATATGCCCGAAACTCATGAAATGTTCCTTCTATTTCCTCATAAAAACTGTCCTTGTCATCATCGTCTTTATCCTCTGTTGGTGCATGACATTCATAACTATGATGTCACACCACCATCCTCTTAGAATAACATAAGAAAGCCTATCATTAATAAACTCTACTTTCTTAATGGCTGAATTTATTCTCCTATCAATGAAGAACTCGGTCCCTAATTGATGGTTAACATTCCCTTTCCCATAGAGAAAGGTATATGTGTCTGTCTATGTTGAACCTTCACTCTCTCATCTAACTTCCTGATAACATAAACTGAATCTTTGATCACAATAAACACCCTAGTAGCACAGATCGTTGGGCCAATGTTGGGGAATGATCGCCATGTTTCGTTGGTCAACGGTTATGAATGTCCGTCGGGGTTCCGTTGCCAAGGAGCGTTTTATCCAACCAACTGCCAACTGTAGCCAACCAATATACAACAAAATCCCAACAGTTGAGAGACACCTATTAGGTAATGGTGGAACTACTACGCAGCGCAGCGCAGAGACATCTGGCGGAAATACTAGAAGCACACAAAACTTAATTTTTTATTTTCCCTTTCATCCCTTTAATCATCCCTTTTCTCCTCTTATCCCTATTAACTCCCTCCTCTCCTTCACCCTACCTACCTATTCCTATCGTATAAAATTCGCACCTATGGGGATTCGATCTCGGAACCGCTTGCGTTATAGTCTATCGCTTTAACCACTACGCTATTAGATCGTTGAAATAAAAATCGAGAATTCTTCTAGCCTATTTACTACAGAGATGTGTAATACATGATAAATAGTAAGAAGGATATACATCTCGTATTTTGAATATTTGATGTGAATATATGATAACGTTATTTTCAGAGAACAAATAAAGAGCCCTAATATTAATAGAAGTAAAAACACCATTCGGATTCTTGAACATATCAAGATGGCGAATAACTGTTGTATGACTTGTTTCTTCATCGTCTTCGTGATGACCCGAAGTACGCCGGAAATTGCCGAAGATTGGCAGGAAGAGGTGGAGCGAAGTAAATTTTTATCATGTAACGCGCGCAAAGAGCTCGAATAATTAATTAATTAAAACTGTTTTATTTTATAGGAAATGAAAATTTAACGCTTATAATGTTATTTCAACACTTTTTAATTTTAACATAAATGCGATCACATTACAACAAGATTTATTGTTGGGCCAGCAATCATAAACCCAACGGTAGGGAGAGCCCTCGTTGGGTCAACGTCGTAAACCCAACGGTAGGACTTGGCGCATGACGCAACGGAAACGTACATTGGGCTAACCGAGGAAATTACAACGAACGTTTTCCCAACATATCCCAACCATGCCAACGAAATTCCTCCGTTAGGCCAACGAAGTGTGCTACTAGGGCAGTATTTTTCAATGTATCATTATTAACCAGTGCAGTCAAATCCTAAAACAAAGTCTTTCAAGCCATGGCCGATGTCTAAATCTTTGTATGATTTCTAAAATGAAGGTAGACACTGTCTGTAGCCCCATAAGTTAGAAATAAACCTCCATGGCCTGTGCGGAACATAGCTGCACTTGCTGCAGCAATCACAGCTTCATTCCATGGAGGTTTCTTTTTTTCTATCTTCTAAGACTATAGGTAGAAACCAAGGCTCCTGCTTTCCAACTAATTAAGCTGAAAGTAATCAATAATTCTTAAATTGCATCAAATTAGTGCTGCAGAGTAAAAGAGTTACATAGATTCATATTTTGTGTTGGACTCAAGAGCTTGTTGTGAGATAAGTTCTTGCTACATTATGTATGTATTTATTTAGTCCACTCAACAACATACATACAGAATAGTCTGCTCATGTTTACCTAATGAAATAATAACAATGATTAAAAGAAAAATTTAAGATATGCACATATACAGTGTACACCACTTATTGTGATCACTTCAGGATGCATGCTAATGTGATAATATTAACCGATTGATACGAGGGTTGGTCAATAAGTAAGGTCTCCAACACACTAGCCCAACCTCACAACGTCGGACGAAAGATCTGGCGCCACTGCCATGTCCCGCTATCTCCCCTCTTTCAAACAAGCCATTGCTGCAGCTGCTGAACCTTTTAGTGTCCGAGGTAGAGCCGTTTGAAATGGATCTCCTGATTTCCGTCCCCGCCAAGTAATAAGTAAGGTCTCCAACACTCTAGCCCAATCTCACAACGTCGGACGAGAGATTTGGCGCCACTGCCATGTCCCGCTATCTCCCCTCTTTCAAACGAGCCATTGCTGCAGCCTCTGAACCTTTTAGTGTCCGAGCTGGAGCTGCTGGAAAGGGATCTCCCGATTTCCGTCCCCGCCAAGTGCGGCTTCCGCGAACCCACCTCGCACAAACCTTATGGAACATCAATTTGTCACTCATATGGTCTGTATGGAACCTTTAGAAATGTCAGGAAGCAATAAACAAAGTTCACGAGTAGTGATGCGTCGATCTTGTCGCACCAATTCATCGACTTTTGCCACCATCTCATCTGTGACGGCTGTTGTTGGTCTCCCACTTCGTTATTCATCATGAATATTTGTCCGGCCCTGTTTAAACTCACGAACCCATTTACGCACATTTTTTATGTCCATAGATCCCTCTCCACAAACTTTGCAAAGCTGTCTGTGAATTTCAATCGGCGGAACTTTTCTTGCAGTAAGAAACCGTATGACTTCGAGTAGGTGCACTTGGCGGGGACTGAAATCGGGAGATCCATTTCAAACAGCTCTTTCTCGGACACTAAAGGGTTCAGCGGCTGCAGCAATGGCTTGTTTGAAAGGGGGGAGATAGTGGGACATGGCAGTGGTGCCAACTCTCTCGTCCGATGTTGTGAGCTTGGGCTAGAGTGTTGGAGACCTTACTTATTGACCAACCCTCGTAACAGAATTAATTGAAGGTTATTTATTCATACATAAGATAATACACTAAAAAAAATGGAACTAAAAGCTATTTATTCATACATACATTCATTACATGTGTAACTGTGAATGATTGAACCGTTCATAATACAATATTCAACTGCAGCAACTACACTGACCGGCAAAAAACACCGATCACTGTAAAATTTGTTGTACTTTTAAGATTAAACATAATTTTGATTGGATGTTTATACATTGTTGTTGGTGAGGATGAATTATTGTTTTTAATGGATCATTAGCTATTGATACAGCATATCTGTTTTCTTCATATCTTCACAAAAAAAAAACCATCGCAATAGGGTGATTCCAATATGATTATAAGCACTAGCTTGTCGTACATATTGCTAGGTGTTTCATTGTTGTATTGCGTCATTTCCTTCCAAACTGAACGGAAACTGTCTCCCTTCGCATCGAAGTGATTCTGTCTGTAAGTTTAGTTGAAATTATGCCTCTTACTCCTGAAGACTTTGCCAAAGCTGTTGCTCTAATTGATGATGGACGCAGCCTCCGTTATGCCCCTGCAACCTTAGGCTCACCATTCACCACAGTGCAAGAGGAAAAGTGGGGAATTAAGTGTGAAATGTGTCATTAAATTTTAATCTTAAAAACGTATACAATTACAGTAATTTTATTTCAAGCACTAGGCCTACAACATAATTTTTATTGAAACTTAATTTTTAAAAATTTCTTTAAGTGATCGGTTTGTTTTGCCGGTCAGTGTATTTTTGCAATCAATAAAAAGTTCTATTTGTTTCTGTTTTCCCTTTGGAGTCCATTAAAGGGGTACTGAACGAAAATTTTTACTTTATCTTAAAATAAAATAGGATTCTCGCTGAGTGCAGAGTCGAAAACCATTTCTTTTTATGTTCGCTCATTCTCATTCTGTGAGCAATTTAAATTATAATGTTGCAAGGCTGTGACGTCACGCGGCTAACACGCCACGCCGTCAGCACTTTTAGTTTGGCTTGCTCTGGTAATGTGTGAAAGGTGCTGGTCTTGTATTCCCTAGTAATGTTTATTGTGTAGTGTAAGTGAAGATGCCTGCGTGCAGGGCTTACGGTTGTTCAGATAATTCTGGTGTCCATAGAAATGTTGGTTACTATGCATTCCCTTATAAAAACAAGAACAGACGTTTGTACAACAAATGGGTTTCTTGCATGAAGCGTAAAAATTTTGTTCCAACAAACAATTCTAGAGTATGTGGAAAGCATTTTAAAGCAGGTTTTTAATTAATCGGATATTTTAAAAATCAGAATATTGAAGGATGAAAAATTCAGGTGCCCTAGACCAAAAGACAATGCTGTACCTTCAAAGTTCTTAATAGGAAGTAAAGAAATTCCTTCTCCCAAGAAAAGAAAGTCTAATTACTTTAAACAGAGGGAAATGTAGGAATTAATTGATAATTCAATAACTGATTCTTAACAAGAAAGAGGAGCTACACAAGTTTATGAATGTATGCATGTAGAATTGAAGACTGACGCAGAAATGCAGTGTGAGATAGGCACAGAAATTTATAGAGCAGCAAATTCTGTCTATATGAGCTACATTGATGAACATGACACCTTGGATGAAAAGGATGAAGATTACGTCCCCAATGAAATCACTAGTGAAGGAGAAGAATATGGCATAGAAAATATTAACTTGTCGGAAAAATATTCTTTTGTGTTTGTGTAAGTGCCCTTCTTACACTATTCAGTATATGCCATACATGTGCCGCTCCAGCTAATGAACATAAAGTTGAAACGAGAGGAGTAATGTTACGAATAAAAACTCATTGTGTGAATGAGTATACATACGAGTGGTCTTCTGGAAGCATAGGTGGAAGTTTAAAAAGTAATGTGTTCATAGCCTCAGGAATGTACCTATGCGGATTAACATTTAATTATTTATCAGCTTTCTCAAATTCTATTAAGCTATTATTTTTTTCTGAATCATACTTCTATAGGCTTGTCAAGCAATTTGTATTTCCTTCCGTACAAAAAACGTGGTTGAAAGAAAAAGAAGCTAACTATGTAAATGCTATGAGTGATTTATGTTTATATGGAGATGGACAATATGACTCCCCTGGTTTCTCTGCCAAGTATTTGACCATTCCATTATGAATTTAGCAACGAATAAAATACTAGATTTTGTAATTGTACAAAGAGGAACTGTAGCTGGTGACATTGAAAGAGCAATTTGTGAAAAAATAATAAGCACAATGAATGAGAAACTCCCTATTAAATTGTTCCTAATGGACAGACACACAGGCATTAGAGCTTTAATTTTAAAAAAAAATCACACATGTCATGAATTTGATGTTTGGCACCTTGCTAAATCTCTAATGAAAAATAATAACAATTTTCCAAATTCCTCCGTCATTCATGAATGGAAACAATCAATTTATAATCATTTATGGTGGGCATCATCTACATGTGAGAAAGACAAAGGAGAAATTTACTTCAATTCTCAATCACATTGTTAACATTCATAGATGGGAAGGTAATTAGAAATACCATTCATGTGCTCACGATGTAAGTACTGATAAAATTAAAAATACTAAATGGCTCAGAAAGCATTCGAAAGACTACCATGACCTATATAACATCATTATGAATACCAGATTTTTAAATGATATTATGCATCTCAATCATTCTTGTCACACAGGAAGTCTTGAAGTCCTATCATAGGGAACGTCTTAAATATGCACCAAAAAGAACCCTTTTTCATTTAAAGGCATGTATTTACGGTCAATGATAACAGCTCTTGATCACAACTTCCATCAAGGAAAAAGAGTCGTGGGCGGCTCAGTGGAATTTTCTAAATCTTGTGGAGATTGGGTTTATAAGAGAAAGTACGACAAGAAAACATTTGAGTGGAGGCAAAATCTTGAAAGGAAAACTGTCAATGATGTTAATGAACACACATCTCTAAAACGGATACTCAACAATAAAGAGTGCAACAATAAAACTAATATTATGTTGTGTTGGGGCTGTTCCGTGTGTAATGCGCCATGTCCAGACCCGAGCTAGCCAGATGACATCATGAGCGCTGCTATAGAGCGCTACAACTCGGAAACGGTAAGTTGGATCGAGTTTTTATTTTCGCCATAGTAATATACAATCAGAGCTCTTACTCATTTGTAAATAAAACATATATGTAATTTTTTAGTTCAATTCCCCTTTAACCAATATTTCATACTCACAGTGTTTTTGAAAGTTTACTGAACTGGTAAACACTGCTTAGCAAAACATCTAATACCAGTACCTGTCTATTCAAGTTCTTTCATTTTACCCTAACAATATCTGCATGTTGACATTGCGATCTTCACAAATGAAAAACAACAGCTAAAATGAGGGATGAAACATGTTTTATTGCTTAAAAGAGGAAGTTAGGGAACACCACTCCCTTGAACAGGTCATCCTGTGAGCTGGGAACAGTAGGCATACTGTTACTTCCAATACAACACAATACAGTTGAGGTAAAAACAAAACCCTTAAAAACAGAATTTTGAATGATGTACAGTACTTTAAATAAAGCCGCAAAAAGGAAAATACAGCATAAACCAAATCTTGGATCACAATATTATTCAATGTATCATTATTAATCAGTACAGGCCTTCTTAAAAGTGATAACATTACCCTTATGATAATATTATCCAAGATTACTTTAAGCAGCATTCACTGTAATAACTATGAGACATACTAATTTCAGTATTTAAATAGTGATAAGCACTTACAGCACCAATATTGTTTTAGCAATAGGGATGTAGCTCGCCAAACTTCTCCGACAGATAGCGTGGGTGTACTAGCCGGTATGCGCTAGACGTTCGTCACTTGTTTTTCCAGTTTTCTTCTGCTGGCTCCATGCTTTTAAATGGCGCTCCAACTTCTCAGTCCGAAAAATACGTTCGTAATTTTATATTTTTATAGAGGACACGAGGCTACTATACGTACTTCTTTGTCTACTGGGCCCTTCTAGAATGTATAAGGGTCAAAAATACGAAAGAAAAATCACAGCATATAGGCTCTAAATAACACTAAAAAGGAAGGATTAACGAACAAATATTGTGAGATATTTCCGATACAGACGGCATTATTTTGTACTCGACTTGCAGTAATATGTTATCAATGTATGAATATTTATATGCAGTGCGGGGATTAGATATTCTTTAATTTTTAAATTAATAATAAATTTGCCGTGAGCATCGAGAATATGTTATGGGCCATTTAAAGCCAAGAATTTTAAAAAGGAATTAAAGAAATTTCTGATAAATGGTAGTTTCTACTCAGTGGAGGAATATCTTATGCATGGGAATAGGTAGTGGAAATTCAGTGAATAAAATATAAAGCAGTGTTAATTGTAAGTTGTTATAGTTTTAGTTGATAATAGAAACTACGGCACTAGGGTTTTATTTAGGATACTAGTTTAGGATCTATTTAAATATTATATGTTGGTGTGTGGATGTGAATGAATCAGATCGAACCAATACAATTAGGATATTTTAATGTTAGTGTAAGAAGCTTGTAGATGGGATGTGGATGTGGAAGAAGAATATTTTATTTATTTTATTTATAGTATGTCATTGTATACAGTCCATGTTCCTTTTCTTTTATTTACTTATTTAATTAATATAAGCATAAGTGTGAATATGAGAATAAATGCAAATGTAAGCAATATTTAGCATGTAAGATTTGACGTGTCCAACATCATTTGTACCCTGTACATGTTTATATGATATAATGGATGAATAAATTTATTATTATTATTATTATTATTATTATTAAAAATAGAGTAAATTTTACTTTGCTGTATAAATATGTGTATATTAGGCTACTGTAGCCTTCTATTGCATCTGATATCAAAATATAAATTATGTGATTTCTAAATAGCCAAGTTAGATTGACGGCCTCGATTAAAAATTGTGACATAAGCGTTGCCAATTTAATAGGCTACATAACTTAACGTATGATAATTATTAAATTCTGCCTTTATAATCTGCTATGTCATGCAATGAAATATTCTTAACAATATTCTGTTTCATAACTAGAAATGAAAATCATGTAACGATGGTTTAGCATAACTTACCGATAATAAAAGGAATAAGAAAGAATGAGAAGAAGAAAAAAGGCCTAATCGATTCCCAAGTTCCCATCTTTTTTAACTACGAGGGACAGGAAAGGTAAGTTTTCGTGATGTAAACACATTTTAATATCTTCATTTTGAATACGTTATAATATGACGGTATAGGCTAAATATGCATTTGGTACAGAAAATAAATAATATTAAAAATGTCTGCGAATACATACCACATAAATCAGTGTTTATCACGTATATCAATTAGTATTTTACTGTTTGAACCCTAGAGGTATATTCTTTTAGTTACTTTGAATCATACCCAATCGCCAAATTAGCAGTACTGTATATAAATATTCATATCTGCATAACATTTTGTACGTCGGGAACATAGTATGTACATAATAGCGGGCATTTCTCACAGTATTTGTCAGATTATTCTTCCTTCTTTTCGACTTATATAGCGTCTATCTTTTGCAATTTTTCTTTAAGTTTTTTCACGTAAATATATTCTGGAAGTGTCCAGTATACAAAGAAATGCGCCTAGTAGGGTTTTACCCGCTACAAAAAAAGAAAAGTTCGAACGTATTTTTCAGTCTGCTAAGATGAAACGCCATTTAAAAGCATGGAACCAGCAGACAACAACTCGAAAAACAAGTGACGAACGGCTAGCGCATACCGGCTAGAGCAGTGGAGACATCTGTTGGTTCTAGTTCGCTACATCCCTATAGTGTAACTTTTTAATCATGACTGTGGGCTAGCAGTTGACCCAAAGAGTTGTAATACAAACAGTACTAAATAAGGAAAAATAGAGTTAATCTCATCATAAAAATGGTTAAGCTATATTTATAAATTCCTTCTACAATATATACATCTTAATAATCAATCAACTTACTCTGTGATTATTATTGTATAATAAAAATTCAAGTTTCTTCTTATGATTCTCTACAGTGACAATATCTGATTCTGTATATTTTAGAGAAGTTGAAAAACTAAATCATTTTTATGATTAAAATACTTGTAATTACAGTATTACCGGTATGTCTAAATTTTCCAAATACAGAATTAAGTTCAGATTAAGAACCACTGCTGTAAAGAATCATGTGAAGATAACTTTCAGTATACATTGTAACCAAATGTTCAAGGTACAGAAAGAATATTAATATTTTCTTGCATCTTAAATATTTTATGTATCAAAGAATAATTCTTATAATAATTATAACTGATCAGATGAGATATGCAGGAAAATTCCGATGTTTGACGCTCCGAGTGGGAACAAGGAAAAGGTTGCTTCTCAAAAGAAAAGCACCCTACCCATGACTGTATTTGAAATGCTGAACTGCATTTGCTTTAACAAATATCTGACTTCTGAAAATCATTGGCAAGTCAGTGTGATGGTTTCAAGGGTGAACGATGTATTCATAGTGCTTATGACTGGTTTCAATACCTAGACTAATTTTGTTACACTTATTTTCCGTGAGAGGATGGAGGATAGAGGATAGAGGCCAATTGCCTCACATCCCATTTCAGCAAACTAAGGTATTACTTGAATGTGAAAGGCTCAGGAAATTTTGTCCAAAGGCACTAATTTAGGCTTGGAGTACTTTTACCTGCTATAAATCGAGAAAATGGGCCCCCCAGCTTAAAGGCCCTTCCATAGGAGGACTCCATGCCTAGGATTTTTACGTCCTGAAAAATCCATTGACAATGGCCGGATTTGATTCTGTGACCTTTGGATCTAGAGACGGGCATACTACCTCTATACCACCACAGCTGACATTGTACTACAAATATGGAAAATAAATTTCACTGTTAGAAAACTACTAAGATTTATATAATTTGAGGCATCCTCATTATTATTATCAATTTACAAAAGACAATACTTGGGGGAAAATTTCTGAAACAATGAAAGCACCAGCATAGATTTTTAACCTAAAATGCATATTTTTCATGTATAGTTCATCACATTTTTCAAACAATTGGAAATAACGAGGCAAAGAGGTCAAGCCATTACAGTGAATGCACTCTGCACAAAATATCCACTTGATGAGTGTGATGCAGATTAACCCCTGTGAATAGTTCTCGGTACATCTACTGCAGCAGCATATGCCTCTATGCATGGAGCATAATTCAGAAACACTAAGGTACTGTAGTTGTATACTGCATAGCAGTAGCGGCTCATACATATTCAGTGCCTAGTGCCAATAACCCTAGTGATAATGGTTCAGTGAAACCGAAAGGCCTAGGCACTAAAAATATCCTAAGTTGAGAATAAAGGTACAGTAATAGATGTTTATTTTACTGATCGAGCTCAACAATCCCCAATAATATGATTTTAAACACTGCAAAAATGAGACCCATAAGATTAGTACAATCCAAAATATACATGGTTTTCCAGATTCTGGCTAGCTTAGTTGGTAGAGTGTCAATATGGATATCAAGTCCCGGTCTTTTATTATTCTCATATAATGTCAATATATATAATAATCTGTAGAAACAAAAATATATATCTTCGTCGTGTATTGATCAGTTTGTAATATCATAATGTATATTTTGCTTTGATATAAATGCAAAATTGAAAAGCAAACATGTTTTTACAGTATTCCAATCTATATTAATAAATTGGGTAGTGTGTAGCCTCCCATCTAACTGGTTGTCCCGGCTAGTTGGATGGCACTGCTTTCTGTTAGAATTTGAAAGGAATGACTTCAACATTGTGAACGCAGTCCATTATATTTCTTATGGGATGTAGTGCTGGGCACAATGACTGCCACAAGCATTTTGTGAAAGTTACGAAATAGCAAACTAAATATGAAGTCTTTTCTTTTTACTTCGTCTTGGTAGTACCAAGGTACACCGGCACTACCTCTTAGGCTGCCACTGCTGCATACCATGCCATAAGCATGAAAAAATATTGTTTTCTAGTAATATTATTTTCTAGTAATATTATTGACCTTCTATTTTTGATATTCCTACTGTTTCTCTCTTTGTATTGTCTTTACTACACTATAAGGAAGTAGGAAAATTCCGGTTCTCTCTAATGATCCTGACAGGTCCATAGACTATAGGTTACTGCACCTAGCATATAGGCCTACAGATGATACAGTTATCAGCCTCATGCACTGACTATTTAGACCTAACCTGGCAATAAATTTTGTTAGAGGCTGAATTGACCTCAGAACCATGTCAGTATCAAGATTTTGCGAACTGATAAATCTAAGTACTGTATCTAGTTTTGGATAGAACTAAATCTTGCTGATTATAAAGCATCTCAATCAATCATACCTCTTTACTAATACACTAGATCTCAAATTATCCGAACTAATTAGAGATTAGCATTATCTAGATATGCAAAAATTCAGATAATTGGGCCATAAATTAAAACCACCCTAGCAGCCTGCTATTTTGAAAGAGCAGTAACATACTTTATGTATTAAAGAAACAATAGTAGCAAACATTTAAACATAAAATTAATTGATTAAAACAACAAAACCCCAAATATTTAAAGACAAATTATCATTTGGTATTAACCTAAATTTTCAGAATGATCTGGTGTTTGGTTTTTTAAATAACTGTCTATAAATCCCTGAGTTGACTTCTAAACACCATTTCTTGAACATAGGTTACAATACATTACTGCTATTAACTAGAAACTAAAAACAAACTTATTCACAATTTTTCTTCCATCTTAGAAGCTTGGCACAACCTCTTGATGAATAAATGTAAGATAACTAATTTTTAATATGAAGAGAGAAAATAATCATAACAATTATAGCTGCCCTGTCCAAAGGTTACTAAAAGAAGCAACCTATCAAAGTCTGTCTGTAAAAGACAAAGTTTGTCATATAAGTGATTTTACAGTGAGCAAATTCTTATATCTGACAGTCTCTTCAGTCAAAAAACTTCAAACAGAGAGGACTAGTTTCAAAGAAACCTTACACCAAAGTTTCAACTATTTACATACACTTGAAGGCACTTGTGATAACTTGAGCTAAGAACTGTATAAATAATTATAGCAAAATCTTGATGAATAAAACTAGAATATAGTTTCAGAAGTCAGATTTCCAGACCAGGCTAAAAAGCCTAGACCCATTTTCCCCAGCACCTTCCCATAAGAATTCTCATGACCCACAGAGAATATAATTATTTTACTTCGATATTCACTCACACGATTAGTATTAGACTTATAAACAGTAAGATATAACGCACATAATCCTGCACAACACTTATATCTGTATTAAATAAAATTTGTTTTTATTTTTCTTGCAAAATGTTTTCACTGTCTTTTTTCAGTTAAACCCCTAATATTCATATGCACAAAGTATTCTGTTGAGATACGTCACCTGCACAATTCATAACCCTACTGGCTACCGATGTTCTTTCTCTTCTGTTGGATACGTTATATAATATGGTGGACTCTGATAATATGGTCCTCTTCCCATTGTGGAATATGGCGGTCTTGGTGACACTGAAGTAGGAGGCATCAGTTTGGGTGGTAGGGTAGCATACCCTGGTCCATATGGTGCCATATACATAGGAGGACCCATGGGGGGTTTAACACAGGTACATCCTGACCCAGCAGTAACCATAGAAGGAGCATGGCCACCATTTGACAGTGCACCAGGTGTTGCCAGAGGGCCACCTCGATACTGATTGTTGGTAATACGAACTCTCACTATACAGATCACAATTATAAGTACAGCTATGAATGCTACAACACCACCTACTATACCAATTATAAGGGTGTCATCATTGTTAAGATTTGAGGAACCAGTTGAAGGTGTGACTTTATTTCCATTCATTCCATTAGATTTACTACTGGGAGTAGTTTTGTCTTTGTTTGGAGGAACAGACCAAATAATATCTGGTTCTGTGGTGGCAGTAGTAGAAGGAGAAGGTGCCAGTGAACTGGGAGTTGTAGATGATGGTCGGTTTGGATCACATGTGAGCTCATCATCTGCAACTTCAACCAGCAGCTGCCCTGCAAGATTCTCTGGAGAAACACATCGAATTCCAGACATTCCAGCACCTGGCAACCATCTCCTCAGAGCTCGAGCATTGCAGTCACATGTAATGGGGTTTTCAGAGAGTCCTATGAGTGAGAGATCTCCTTTGCGCTCATCAAGAGCTGCTAGTAAAGGTGGGCCTAAAGTAGCAATCATGCTCCCTGATACATCCAGCTCCAGACGTGTTGACCGTGGCAGAGTGAAGAATAGTGCTGGGGGCAAACCTGACACTGAAGTATTTCTCAATCCAACCTTAATAGATGGACCTCTCAGTCCTGCCAATACACCAGATGACAGACTTCTGACTCGAGGTCCTCGCAATCCTAGTTCTCTCAGTCTGGGTTGAAGAGCTGGTGAGAGCTGTTCTCCTCCAACAGTTGCATCTTTTAGTTCTATATCAAGTCTTTCCAGTGCTGGCAGATTCTTGAGAATTCCAGGGATGTCCAAGTACCCTAAACGAGGGTATCCATAGGCCTCAAGTTCAGCAAGATTTCCCAGAGTCTTGAATGCATTTTTTTCAAGACGAGTACACATGGCCAAGTCATGTATCTTCAGAGTGTGCAACCCTTCCAAACCATCAAGATCTCCCTGCAGAATGTTCATTACTGGGTTCTCGGATACATCAAGTGCCTGCAAATTCTTTAATCTCTGCCATACATGTGGAAGTTCAGTTAGACTGTTATAAGAGACATCAAGATTTTCCAGTAATGTAGGACGTTCAAACACAGTATCTGGCAAACTAGTGATGGAATTATGAGACATGTTGAGTTTCCTTAAGAAGGGCGTTTCCATCTGAGTGACTGATGTGATACCAGTACCTGCTAAATTGAGTTCACGAACAGTTTTAGGTTCCCCCAAAACATTTTCTACAGCTTCTTGAGATAATGGATTGTAAGACAGATCCAGCTTCTTAATATTCACCATGATTGAGTCCTCAGGTGGGATTTCATGGATCTGGTTACGAGACAGATCAACTGCTGACAAGAAGAAATACTGTCTCTGCAAAGGTTGGAGGGGTGCCAACTCAAATCTGTTGCCTGCTAGATTGATGCTTTCCAACATTTGTAATCTAGAACGTTCAAAAATTGAATCTGGAAGCTCTGATAGGAGGTTGTTTTCTAGGTTCAACATTTCTAAACGAACCAAACCTTCAAATGTTCTTTCACTAAGACGTTCTAACTTATTACTTGATACATCTAATATCTGTAGTTGGGTGGAATTCTGGAAAGCAAGCTCACTTATGGTTTCCAAATCATTATTGGATAGAACTAAAGTGCGTAGTCTTGGAAGACTTGCAAAGTCAAGGTCTTCTATACTGCGTAGAGAATTACGGCTAAGATCCACATATTCTAAATACTGTAGAGAGGCAATGAGTTCTGCAGGGAAAAAGGAGAACTTATTTCCTGCAGCTCTAAGCCTTCGAAGGCGTGGGTGTACTCGAAACGAGCTTGGGAATAAATAACTCAGTTCATTGTCAGCAAGGTTTAGAACTCTTAAGTTTGTACCCAAGCTTGCATCAACTCCAAAATTGCGAAAGAATTCACCTTTAAATGCTGTAAGTCTATTTCCATTCAAATACAATTCTCGTATACTTCTGAGGCCCATGAATGCTCCTGTTCTTATGTTGAGAATTTGATTATTTGACAAATCAATAACTGTAAGGTTTTTTAGATTTCGAAAAGCACCTTCTGGAATCTCCTGGATTAAATTGCCTGAGAGGAAAACATTTTCAAGATTCTGGCTTCTGAGAAGAAGTTCTGGTGAGAGCAGTTTAAGCCCAGTATGACTCAAATCAAGTTCGACAAGTTCAGGTAGATTTTGAAAGAGAGTAGGGGATATAGAACCCAATGCTGGATTATAACTTAGATTAAGGTGAACCAGAGAAGGAAGCTGTGTGAATGCCAAACGAGGAATCTCTGCTAACTGATTGCGTGATACATCCAAAAACTGTAGATGGGGAAGTGCAATCGGTGGTGTTGGAAGTGATGTGAGCCTATTTCCAGAGAGATTAAGCTCAATAAGTGTAGCTTCTGGGCCAGTAAATGTGGCTGCCACAACAGTGCCAAGAAGATTTCCACTGAGATCCAACACTTCAAGATGAGTGAATTCTTTGAAGGATGCTGAAGGAAGCTCTCTCACAACATTTCGGGCAAGACTGAGGGCTGTGACACGGGATGCTACTGCTCGTAGGATGTCTCCTGACAGTGCTGCCACCCTATTGTAGTCCAACTGCAGAGAAGTAAGACTTGGCAAGCGTCCCAGAGCAGATGCTGGAACCAACAGGATGTTATTGTCCTTCAGGGACAGTGACTCCAGACTAGTTAGTCCTTCGAAAGCATCATCCTCAACCTGAAATTGCAGAACAAATAAATATTAGCTCCTATTCTCTTAGATTTGACTCTGCATAATAAAGTGAGTTCCATGCAAGAGTTGGCCAATCATGCGGGTTTCTGTGATGCCGCAGCCACAGCTCTAACTCCTGAGCGATCGGGTGAAATATCTAAGCAAATAAAGCCGCTAACAGGTTCTCACATTTACAGTTTGAATTACAATGAAAATAACCATGTACCTCATCACAAGAGATGTTGGAAATGTCCTCCTCTTGCATCCACACAACACACAACACTTTTTCAGGATATTTTCTTTCATGCTCATAAGTTTAGCTTTCGAGAAAGAGTTAATTTCTCTTTTGATATTGTCTTTAAGTTCTTCTAATGTATGGGAAATTGACCTATACACTTTATTTTTCAAATTTCCCCATAAATAACTGTCACATACTGTGCATATTTTGTGCATAAACTTTCTTTTTGGTAGAACTTGTAGTAGCCTATGTTAGGGAAAACTGAGAAAAACTATATCTAAACGTTCCCCATTCCTCGCTCATCCTCATCCATGGGAACTTTTAGTATGTTGTTTAGGACACTTTCCTCACATCTCTGCCATATTTCAAAACTATATGATATTTTTTCTCCATATTTTTCTTTTGTTGCCTGGACCGTAATGTATTTTCGATTACATGTACTGTGCTTGTGCCGTGGTCGGATTTATAATAAATGTATCTTTAATGGTTGTGTTATATTTCTCCGTGTCTGTCACATTGTAAATACACAATATACAGCTTATATACAAAGATATAACCTCTAAATATAGTGTGATGGCCGGTTTTCTTTCAAAATCTTGAAATTTGTCCGAAACTTATAACTGTCGTAACTTTTTAACATCTGAAGACAAAATAACAAATGACTATTCATATTAAAAGGAATTTATTTCCCTACAACTTTTTTTCATGAGAGCATTGCTGTATACCTAAGGGCTATACCGGTTTTCTTTCAAAATCTTGAAATTTTTCCGAAACTTAAAACTGTCGTAACTTTTTAACATTTGAAGACAAAATAACAAATGACTAATATTAAAGGGAATTTATTAGCTTTTTTCATGAGAGCATCGCTGTATACCTAAGGGCTGAAGCGCTCGAAGGCAAAGTATGTCAAAAAGTATGAGGCGAAAGAGTTTTTTTCGAAAATTTTCTATATTCGCTGGCGGATATCTCGAAAGCTATTGGGAATAGAAAAAATGGTGTAGATCCAAACCTGTAGGAAATTTTATCAGCTTGAATTTTGTACATGGTAACTTTTCCTCTACAATGCACCATTGTTTAGATGTAAGCAAATAACCTATAAAAGGGACTTTCTACGGGCCCCCCACTCATCCCTCCTTGGGGACTTTTGATACGTTATTCAGGACACTCTTTCCGACAGTTCTGCCAAATTTCAAAACTAAACAATTAATTTTTTCCATTTTCTCTTAGTTGCCTGGACTATCATGGCTACATCTGCCTGTGCTCTCACCTGTTCTTGAACACTGCTGTATAACAATGTATAATCCTGTAAATCTGTTGTTCCTCTAAATTTCTTCTTTGTTTCTGTCATTATTGCATTAATAATCCTTTTCTTCTTTAATTCTCTCTACAATAAATTTTCTTTTGTTGTGAGACCTCTGACATTCCATGTTGCAATATTAAGTATATCTGCTAGTCCAAATCGTTTGGCCTTCTCCTTGCTCAGGTTATAACCATTGAATCTGTCCGGCTGTTACCTTTGAGTTATGAAGTTTTTTTACTTGAGTGGGCTACCAACATGGCTGTACAACCCCCAACCTGGAGGACCAGGATATCCTACGAGTATTTAGTCTGTATCATCACCTTTGAACTGTCTGGCAAGGGAGGCTCTACCAGTAGCTAAGCTACTGCCGGCGTAGCTCTCAGGATCATTTGACCACGCAAGCCCCACCACCACGACAAGGTACTTAATATATTTCTCAGGCTTGAATTTATTTATGGGAGGTATTATCAGCTTCAAGAAGAGCTGGTTCATTACTGTTAATATCGGAAGTGATAGAACAATGTCCATTCCACTAAATGCCCTTTCACATTCTGCAGTTGATATGATTATAAATTAATGTGACAAGATTCTGCCATGTAGGGCCATTCTCCCAGCATGCACAGCAGCACTCAAGAGTAATCCATTCAGAAAATGGTATTTATTCTAGCGCTACTACAGTAAAATACCAGTATAACGAAATTTAGTGAAATTTTGTTATACTGAAACTTTACTGGTACACAGTGTTCTGAGCTTTATTTTTTAAAAAGTTTGTGATTTTCTTTGGAACACTCCCAGACACAAAAGACTATTCAAGATAGTCACCACCACTGCACATGAATTTAAAACAGAATCTGGTATATTGTTTTCTGACAGAAGACTATGTGCCATGTGTCAAACTCTTGTTGATCTTCCACTTCATCTTCACATGGGTTTCTATCACTCAAAATGTCTGCCACAATCCCATCATTCGGTTTTTTACACTATCACATCACATTCCACCTTGACGTAGTCAGTAAGATTCACACTTGCTGCCCATCTTCCAGTTAATGTGCATACTTCTTGGATTGACCAAGAGGTAATCAAATCGTATGATAGACTTTTGGAAAACTACTGGAGAGCCAGGGCTATAGGCTCTACGCCTGATGATCAGGAGGCATATAAGAGAGCTAAAGTGACGCATTCTCATCTGATCGATACCTCCAAGATGAAATATTATGGAGATCAGATTTTAAATTCTACAAATGTGAGCAAAGAATCATGGAGAGTAGCTCGCAATCTTTGTGAGGAAGATTATAAAGCCCATAATAATCTAAGCTTACTTGTCGATAATGTAATTGTTTCAATCCAGTAACAATTGCAGAGAAATTCGGTAATTATTTTGTGGATGAAGTGCAAAGACTAGCTGGAGCTAATGTGCCTGCACCCTTAAATATTGACTTTGGAACTCATAGTGATTTGATTCTTAGGCCAACAACCGCTGGTGAAGTAGGTGACATTGTATGTAGTTTGAGAACCAAGAAAAGTTCTGGCTTTGATGAAGTGCCCTGTTATATTTTGGGGTTATGTGGGGATGAGGTATTTGAGGCCTTGGCTGGAATTATTAACAAATCCTTCTCCACTGGATGTTTTCCCACTAAATTGAAAGTCTCAAAAGTTGTGCCTGTCTACAAGAAGGCTGATATACATTGTGTGAAAAACTACAGGCCCATAGCTGTGCAATCTTGTTTTGCAAAAATTTTTGAACTTGTTTTTCTGAATAGATTACTACCCTTTATTGAAGATCGATCCATTCTTAACGACAACCAGTTTGGATTTCGTAAACGCAAGTCCACTAAAGATGCCATTTTTACTTTCTTAAAGGATGTTTACACTAAGTTGGACTTTTCTGAGAACATACTTTGTCTTTTTTATGACATGACTAAGGCCTTTGACCTTCTGAATCATCATGTGCTTATTACCAAACTTAGGAATATGGGTATTTGTGGTATGCCTCTGAAGTGGATCGCCTCTTATCTTGAGAATCGGCAGCAGATTGTTGCCCTAAGACATTTGGGAGACAACAATGTGCTCAAAACTTACAAGTCTCGAATATCTCCACCAGTTAATGTGGGTGTCCCTCAGGGCTCAAATCTTGGGCCTATATTGTTTCTTTTATATATCAACGACTTGCCTGAAAGTATCACCAATGGACATATTTGGCTCTTTGCTGATGACGTTTGCCATTTGATTAATGACACATGTAGAACTGAATTGATCCATAGAACTCAGAATGGTTTGAATGAAATGAGTAACTGGTGTGACCAAAACAAACTTATATTGAATCAAGAGAAAACTTCTTTGATTGATTTTCATACTGGAAAAAAGTCTGACTCTGTTCCTCTTTTAAGATTGAATGGAAAGACAGTCCATACATGTGAAACTGTAAAATATCTTGGGCTTAATATTAATTGTAACCTAAATTGGTCAGCTCATATTGACACCGTATCTGGAAGACTTGCTTCAGTGTGCTATTTGATTTATAGATTAGCTAGGTTGGTTAATTGTGAAGTGCTTCTAAAAGTGTACTATGGATGTTTCCATAGTATTTTGAACTATGGTATAATTTTTTGGGGTGGTTGTACTGAAGCAGATAGACTCTTCTTACTTCAGAAGCGAGTTGTAAGGACGATATGTGGCGTCCATTGGCTCACTCATTGCAAGCCCTTATTTAGATCACTTAATATTTTAACGTTGACTTCTCTTTTTGTTATGGAATCGGCCCTTTATGTAAGACACAACCCCGAAGTTTTTTTAAGAAACAATATGATACATACCTACAATACTAGAAATTCTGAGATGTTACATGTGCCGCAAATAAGAAAAGCTTTGACTAGCAAGAGACCTTACTGCAATAGTGTTAAAGTATACAATGCACTTCCAGCATTTATTCTTAATGAACCTTGTATTAATAAGTTTAAGTATTTACTGAAGTGTTATTTATTGGATAAGGCATTTTATAGTTTACACGAGTTCTATGATTGTACAGCCACTGTATGTAAAAATTGACAACTGTGTCACCTTTGGTGATTCCAACAGGCCTAAATAAAGAAAGAAAGAAAGAAAGAAAGTCCTCTTCTATTTCTGTTATCTAGTATTTCACTTTTTGTGATGTCTTCATAATCCACTCCAGTTTTTCTAAAGGAGTTAGGGATTACATATTTCTTCTTTATGCTATTTCCATTCAGCACTCAACACAGTATGCATTGATTATAAAAAGTTGTCTCTTCCCAAGGCAATATTACACAGCATAGAGCGTAGAAATTAAAATTACATATAGGCAAACAAGCAACATTTAAATTTGGTATACTGAAAGTACTAAATTTGTTATAATGAAATGTTTTAACACATACAAAATAGGGGAAAGGGAAGGGGCCAATACATAATTTTGCAATACTGAAAATTTGGTATACTGGTATTTTACTGTAGTGTCATTGTCTACATATTAGCCAAAAAGTGTATTATGAGCATAATAACTGTACCAATGGAAAATAACTCTAGCAGTGGTATACCATTAAGTCATTTTTACCAGTACTGGTATTGTTTATCGGTGCATGCCAGCTCACTTCAAGCACTGAACTGATCACTTTTACACTTTAAAGGCAAACGTTAAGCATAAGATTAATTTTGTTGTTGTTAGTGGCTTTGACTACAGTGAGTCCCATGCAAGAGTTAGCCAATGACGCATCGCAGTGGGCACAGCTCCAACTCCCGAGCAATCGGGTGAAATATCTACGCAAAAAAAAAAGCCGCGATCAGTGTAATGATACAGGTTCTCACATTTATAGTTCAATTCAATTCTTTATTCATCCTCTGGATCATATTACAAATCACAATGAAAATAATCACGTACCTAATCACAAGAGATGTTGGAAATGTTCTTCTCTTGCATCCACACAATACTGACACCTTTTTAGGAAATTTTCTTTCACGCGCTTAACTTTAGCTTCCGAGATAGAGTTAATTTCTCTTATGATATTATCTTTAAGTTCTTCTAATGTTTGGGAAATTGACCTATACACTTTATTTTTCAAGTTTCCCCATAAATAATAGTCACATACTGTTAGAAGAACTTAAAGACAATATCATAAGAGAAATTAACTGTCTCGGATGCTGAACTTATGCGCATGAAAGAAAATTTCCTAAAAAGGTGCCAGTGTTGTGTGGATGCAAGAGGAGGACATTTCCAACATCTCTTGTGATGAGGTACGTGGTTATTTTCATTGTAATTTTAACTGTAAATGTGAGAACCTGAATCATTACACTGATCGCGGCTTTATTAGCATAGATATTTCACCTGATCACGCAGGAGTTGGAGTTGTGCCCGCTGTGATGCAGAAACCTGTGTCATTGGCCAACTCTTGCGTGGGACTCACTGTAGTAAATTATGACTGAATACGGTATTTCTGCTTTCTGAAAAGTAGAATAAATCAGTGATTTTAGACTTTTATAATTTCAAAAAGTTTATCTCAGATAAGTTATATGAATAAGATAAATTTCAGACTGAGGGCATCTACCTGTTTTTGGATTTTCTCTCTTAGCTGTAATAAAATGTCCAGTCTCTTCTGAGGCCAATGTATCTACATCCAGTCCCAAAAATTATTCACATTATTCAGTGTTTAGATCATCAAGTTCTTTGCTAGGGATTGATAGATGTATTGATTGGGCCAAAAGTTGTGATTGGATAATGTTTATATTAAAATAACACATTTTCCAAAAGTGAAAGCTAATGACAAATTATCCCTATGCTGAGAGGGATATTTTCGCCACTCATATGCTATTAGTGGCATTAGTTTGTCACTTTTTCGATAGAGCGAGGGAGTTATGTTTCATAATTTGTTCACTTCAAAAGACTGTATGTATAATATGGAAGACATTATTTACAAGGCAATTTCATCCAACCCTCCACCTTATGTGTGCCTTATTCCCGCAATCCTTTGCTCCTGAACCGGAAACCGACATGTGTTCATAGGTTAATGTTTTGAGTGCTAGACTTTGACATCAAACCAATACGAGTCAGATTCTCCAAGGGCTGGTCTAGACATTCATTATGACTGCCTTCCAGCCCCTTTCATTGCTCACCTTTGCCTTAGCATAGTTCATAGGCTAATGCCAGGAATGCCAAACCAGTAACAGATTGGCTCACCCAGGGCTGGTGTGGAAAAAAAATGAGGAGATTCATTGCCAGCAATAAAGGAAAACACTATAAGAAGCCAGAAGCATTGGAAGTTTCCATGTACTCAAGTGTACGTGCTCAGATGGACTAGATTTATCTTATCTTATCTTATTTTTCCATCTGCTTCCATTAAATATTGTTCACATTCACACACACACACACAAATACTCACCGTTCTCAGTGCATTGACACTAAGATCCAACTCCTTAAGGTGTCCAAGACCCAGGAATGTACCTGGAGCAATATTGGCAATGTTGTTTCGACTCAAATCCAAGCGTTCCAGTTCAGATTGGGATGCAAGATTAGCATTCTCTAAGCTCTGGAAAAATATAAGAATTGCAAATTTTTTTTTCATAGTAAAATAAAAATAAGATAATGTATAATAGTGACCTGTGGTACAAAAGGTTACTTTTGGATTTTATTTGCAAATATAATGTTTGACACTTGAGACTATGCAGAAGCTGAAGGTGCTAATTTTTATGAGTGAACACAATCTATTTATTCCCTATATGGCATTCATTATTTTATCCATTGAAATGAAAGCAGTAATTAACTTTTAGTTTGGACAGCTGATTCGGTATATCACACAAAGAAGTTCAAACTTGTCTGACAGATACCATGAATCTTCTGTAAAGCTGCAAGACTCTCTGGGTAATTGCTAAAATGGGATCTTAATTGCACTTCGAAGCAGTGGTTTTCAAGCTGTGGCAGAGGCCAAAATCTCTGTGTGATTTCTCAAACACTAGCCACAGTCTAGATAGAAACTAAAGTCTAAAGCTTTATAACTAGCAATATACAAAATAATCAATATTGTATTTTGTAGTGTTTTGCTAATAATAATAATTATTATTATTATTATTATTTCATATAATGTGTAAACCCCAAAGAGCAAAGATCTTGCTAGGGGTGACATATATACATACAGTGGCTAAAAATAAAAATAATAATAAAAAAATAATAATAATAATAATAATAACAACAACAACAACAACAACATACTACAATTCCTCTTAAGCCTATTACAAAAATATACTACTTGTCACAACTTTTTAATTATATTATACCAGAAAGAAAGGAAAGAAAAAGAACACACATAGAAATATAAAATAATTTTCAATGAATTTACAGAAGTATTTTTTTTATTTATCCTATTGATTAAAGTAAACATCTAAAAAAATATGCTAATGCTTTTGACTTAAAATTTTTAACAGAATTGGATACATTTTCAGGTAATATGTTATATAATTTTATAATGTGGTAATATTCCTTTCAGGCCATACATAATGAATTCACTATGGGATACAAAGAGATGATTGACTTGTCTCGTGTTATAGAAATAATTATCTTAGGATGTAATTAAGGTGGTGTTTAATTTAATAAGTTTATTTTTAATGTAAATGCCAAAGAAACCAAAGACTACAAAGATTCTGTTTGTTCAAATCAGGGATTTGTTGTGAAATTATCATTATATTTATTAATATTTAACAGCAATAAGCTTTAAATGTTTCTATTTATTATACAATGTAAACATAGGCCTAAAAGTTTGTTGTTTAAGAAAAGTATTCACATCAAAATAAGAAATAAGTGTAAATTTATTTAACCACATGATATTATCTCTGAACTTCTAGCGTCATATTGTAGGTTATGATTTAGCGTTCTTGCTAACTCTTGTGTTGATTCTTTTGAACTGATCAACTGATTGTCACTGCAATCATGTAGGTAATGGATTACTTCTGCCCTCAGTATTTTAACATGCGGATTTAATGCCCTCAGAAGATCAATTTGTCTCTGATTAGCTTCTATCTTGAATATTTGCAGCTAAGGTCTTAAATCTACCATAGGGATGGTTTGTGTAGATGGCCTTGATTTTGAGCCATGGCTCAGAAAAATGAGAAAAACTTTGTTTTAACAATCGTAACATGGGCTTAAACCATGGCATGGACTAGGGTGACCATAATGTTCTGAGCAGAAAATGAGATATCCCGATAGAGCCAATTTAACCCCTCCCCCAAAATATAAATTCTATTATTGTTATTATTTGTTATTACTAATCTTTAAGGAACTATTGCATTTTAAAACAGGAGATGATATAAGCTTATAGAATAGGCTATATAAACTGTAATAAGTAATAAAATATCAAAATGTCAGATGAGTGATATGATAACTTACAGAGTGTTTCTGCCCTCTCCTCATCCATCCTCCATGAAGATGAGAACAAACAGTGACTGATTTTCAGAGACAGATATTGCTTCACATCAGGATATTGCATTTTTAAGGGGGTGGATCAATAAAATTGCTACATTTTCATGAAGAATTCAAATAGATAAACAGGGATTCAGATCAATTTGAGTCTCAAGGTCAAAACACCTAAGAAGTATTGGATGAGATCTTACTCATTTCATTCTTCTTTAAAGTGAGCATAAAGCTGCTATAGGTTCAATTTACAGTTGCTGCAGTGGTGGTGAAGAGATCTCAGATCTCTCTCTATGGGTTTTCCTGCATGTACTAATATGTCTATTCTTTTTTCAACCATAATAATAATAATAATAATAATAATAGTTTGCTGCAGCAAAGCTGAAGTTCTTTAGAGGTTCACTTTAAAGAAGAATCCATTGGATTCAATTCCATTAAAAACACCTATCATATTCAGATCAATTTCAACATGCTAAGTAGACATTTCATTGATCTCCCATGTGAGGTCAGGGGCGGATCCACGGGGGGGGAAATGGGGGAAATTCCCCCCCCCCCAAAATTTGTAACATTAAGCACAAATTATTGAAAATTTATTAGAACATAACCCAAATATTTAAATTAAAGCAACGACATTCATTATTTTGAAATACCTTTGTACGAAAATGCTGAAATTTTCATTTTGTTTTCAATTGTGTACTGGATATAATTAATTTTTATGAGTAAAAACTTCCCTCTCTACTTTAGTTCCCCCCCCAAAATGTCTCTCTGGATCCGCCACTGTGTGAGGTGGGGAATGCTTCATTGGTCCCTCTACAGTATGTGTAGCTAGTGCATCCCGCAGATTCTCTTGGAAACATTGTTTTCATTACCATATCAAAAATTGCATGAAAAGAGGGATTATATAAGAATGGGATTATATTTAGCTCAATTTGAATTGTCCATACAGGATATATTGTAAATCCAGAAATATTGTTTTGACAGACTTTGTAAATTATTCCTATTTATGTTTATTCGTTCTTCTATGTACAGAGTATCATAATATGGAACGTCAATATAACTTATGCTAATTTTTTTCAAATACAATAATTTTTTACATATACAACTATAATACTAGCCTATGTTAATATAAAATACTTCTGCAGATGGTTTGTGTGCCTATGAATACTAGACAAGCCATTGGAGTTTTCTCTTGCCCAATATCAATAATTTGAGTCAGTGGTATTTGTCACTACGGTCTTTATGTGTGGGGTTTACAGTGCTGCACAAATTCTTCTATAGTGTAAAAACTATTTTCTGTTAGAAACTTTTTTAGTTTCTTTTTAAAAATCATTGCGCTTGTTGACGCTTTAATTTCTTTAGGCAGTATATTGTAGTATACGGATCCTGCAACGTTTATGTTTTTTTTACCAAATTTTCCTCTGTATGATTGCATGTGGAAGTCATCATGAGTTCTAGTACAGTGGGAGTGAATCTCTAACTAAATTTAATTCAATTGTTGATTAATTAACTGTTACAAATTTAATTAATATTGTTTTACTCCAACTCAGTGCTGATTTATTTGCTGAACACTACATATTCAGAATGAAAAGAACATTTTCAGTGTAAAAGTAAATTTTTATGAATAATATTGTCTATTGTTTTAGTATGGTACAGGATAATAAAATTACAAACTTTATGTATATCTTATTTCCTAAGTTAATCATCAAAATACTAATAAATTACCTGTATTATGTTGGATGATAGATTGAGAAACTTAAGACCCTCAAAGGCCTTAAGAGCAATACTGGGGAATTCATTGATGAAATTCTCAGACAGATCAAGCACTTCCAAGTTCTCAGCACCTGAAAATGTTATCATAAAGTGATTTAATCATATGTAATTTATGTATATTGTTATGTGAGATTCTATTTCTTTGAATGTGATAAGTGATTTAAATAAAAGTGAAAGTGAAAGGAAACTGGTAACTGTTGACAAGCACTCTTTTACACAGATTCAACTTCTGTGAATTAAGATGAGTATGAGGCTTCTGCTGCCAGTGTCATAAATAAAATCACTATTGATTAACAAAAGGAGTCATTGAAATAATAAAGAACCCATACAATATTAACAGAGAAGACAGTTTAAAAATTGACATCTGGCATGAAAATCTCCACATGGTTTCCTCAGCTGAAAAGGCAAATACTGGTCTGGAAATTTTAAATGTAATGTCATTTAAAATTAACAGATCCATAACACAGCAAAAATATCAGCAGCTGAACACCAATTGTTATATGGCCCACTGATACACCCACAGATCCTAACATATGATATAACTTTGCAGTTGAAACTTATATTAAAAAAATACATATTGTATCCAAGCTTTCAGTGGATAGATCTGCTGCCGTCTTCTGCTATTCAGAAAGTGGTCTATAGTTTACAGGAAAAGAGGTTTGATGAGATGAGCCAATAGGAAAGCCAAAAAGTAAATTGGATGGATGAGAGATCTGATTAGTTGGAAAAGTATGGTTTCATATGCCATAATTTATTTTTAACGTACATTAGGACCAGGTATGGAAGCTGAAGGAGATGGATTTGATATTTTATTTTTTATTTAATCCATGTTGGGTCTAATTGGGACTGATTAAATAAATAAATAAATAAAATGCCACATCCAGTTTCCTCAGTTTTTGTACTTGGTCTTAATAATGTAACTTGTAAAAAATTACACAGGTCTGCAAAAAAATTTTTTTTTTTCAGCTGCATGAGATATTTTTACTAAATTATATGTTTTAAAATGCACTGACTCCAAAAATGGCATCCATTTTCCCCTATCACGTAAGGTTTTTTTGCAAAACTAAAAGATACACAGTATTGGTAAAAAGCACTCATGTATTAAGATGAATGAAACATATTAATTTTTACAACAAATGAAACATCATTTTGTGACATTTATTCACAATTTTATGTTTATTCATATTTTTTGTGAAACCTTTTCTTCTTCTCTTTGAGGCTTCGCCGGACTCGTTTCCGATTTCTATCTTTGGTTTCCCGCTTCAGCATCCAACCGTAGTCCGCAAGCATATTGACATCCCATCTTCCTTGGTACCGTCTCTCGATATCACGGACATCCTGGTGAAACCGTTCACCCATATCTTCACTGTAAGCTCCCAAGTTTTCAGGAAAATAGTCTATATGGGAGTGTAAAAAATGAACCTTTAAGCTCATCTTGCATCCTTGAGCTTTGTACGCTGCCATCATACGATGCACAATGGTTTTGTAGTCAGGATCCTTAGTATTTCCCAAAAATCTTAACACTACACCCTTGAACGATTCCCAAGCTTCTTTTTCCATCTCATTCATACTTTCCACAAAGAGGGAGTCGGATAAAAGTTTTCTTATGTCGGGACCAGTGAAAACTCCCTCTTTCAACTTGGCTTCAAACAGCTTTGGGAATTTAGAACACAGATATCTAAAACAATTCCCATCTTTTTGCAGTGATTTTACAAACTGTTTCATAAGCCCCAATTTAATGTGAAGAGGGGGCAATAAAACCTTTTCTGGTGGAACCAGAGTCGTATTGATGACGTTTTTCTCGCCGGGTTTTAGGGTTTCTCGCAGTGACCAGTCACTTTTGGTCCAATGCTGCTCTTTGGCTCTACTATCCCACAAGCATAGAAAACATGGGTACTTTGTATAACCTGACAGCTGACCCAAAAGCATGGTTAGTATTTTGAAGTCCCCACAAACCATCCATTGATGGTCTTGATATTTGATTTTTTCTAGAATAATGGCCAAATCGTTATAGTTTTCTTCCATATGCACCGAGGGTCCCATAGGGAGGGATGCAAAAGTATTTCCATTGTGCAGCAATACTTCTTTAAGACTAGCTTTGGACGAATCAATGAATAGGCGCCATTCAGATGAATCATATTCTACATCAAAGCACTTCATGAGCCCTTGTACATCATTACAAAAAACTAGATGTCCCTCTTTGGAGAAAAAGTGAGTAAATTCTTTCTCTCGGTGCCTATGCCACGAAAATGAGGTACCAGATGACAGAAGGTTTTTGTTTTTTAGTCTCGAACCTAGCAATTCGGCTGTATCTTTTGACAGACCTAAATCTCTTACTAGGTCATTGAGCTCACTCTGAGAAAATAGTTCAGGCCCCTCGTCAACAGAAAAATCTGAGCTAGATTCGTCCTGGGGAGGTAATGTGTCTTCGTCCTCTGACTCACTCAAGTATTCATCTAAACTGGAAGGTGGCTGTGGGATTGGTATTTCAGAGCTATGGGGCACTGGACGAATAGCTGAGTCAAGGTTAGGATAAGATATGTTCTTTCTATTTTTTGCATTAAATCCCTTTATATATACTGAACAGAAATAGCAATCGGTTGTATGATTTTTCTGCTCACGCCATATCATAGGAATTCCAAAACGAAATGAGTTTTTCTTACCCTTAAACCACAAACGAAGATCTTCCTCACATCTTCTACACACCTTGTGAGGGGCCCATGGTTTGTCTTGATTTGAAGTAAGCAAAATAAACCTTCTTCGCAAAATCATTAATGTTTCTCTGTTGACGTTTCACAGTGTATTCACCACAAATAAAACAAAAGCTATCAGGAGACATAACACAACCTCTTGGAGCCATGATTACGAAATAGAAACAACAGCACTGTTCAGTTTGAAAGCGATGTATCTACTGATGGCGGCTCTACTTTCATGTGCGATACTGAACTTCTTTGACTTGTGCCGCCCCCTCCACCACTCACCCCTAACAGTTAACATTATATATTGTATAGATAAGCTATAATTGAATAAATTAATGTAAAAATCAATTGTTCATGAGAATTTGTAAGATAAAATACCGGATTTTCAATAAACCATAAATTTTATGAAAAATAAATATAACCACTTCACTTACACAAAAAATGGACGTGATAGAAGTTTTTTGGTATTTCTTTAGGTATTAGGAAGTAAAATTCTGTACGAAAATTAAGAGACATCCTATGCAGTTTTTTAGTTGCAGACCTGTGTTACTGATATAACATACCCAAGGTCATAACATTATGTTTCATTTATATTGGTATGTTTATCTTGTGTCTTAATCAATGTACACATTAATAACTATTTATGTAATAAGTACACAAAGCGAGGCCTTAGGAGATGAATCTAGTATTTTGGATGACGCATAGCCAAGTCTGAAATATATGGTGAGTCCGCTAAAGTTTTTGCATAGGTGGTACATACAATAGTTTTTAGTAAAAGTTCTCTAAATTTACAAGCTCAGTTTTTTACTCATTTTAAATGATTCTGCATAAAGAAAGCAAAGATAATGGAGCTTTCATCAGTAGTGCATGTTTATAAACTCTGATTGCTGTTGATTGTTTCTTTTCCAACTTTTAAAGACATTGTTAAGGTAATAAGATTATTTAATTAAACTAAATATATTTATTTCAATTGGAATTAAATGTCATTTTTATATTTTATGCAACAAAATAATTTATTACCATACGGCTTGTTAAAAGAAGCAATTGTGCAAGAGGCTAATCTGAACTCATTTCATTCAAATAGCACTCATGGTCTTGGGGACTACAGTAATTTTCAAATGGGAAGCGTTTTCCTTCACCGCCAATCACGTGTACGGGCTAAAGTAGCACCACTATCAGGAAGGGTCTTCCTTCCGTCTCGACGTCTCTCATTGGACCACGTATCAAAGCAAGGAGAAGAACAAAACGCTTCCCATTTGAAAATTACTGTAAGCTGTGGCGTAGTAATGCAAACTTCGCACAACTTCGCACGTTCGTTGCCCACACCCAAAAAATATAAAAAGTTATATCAAATGTATTTCTTAAATTCAATATTTCTAAATGACAAGGTTTACTGCTTTTTAATAGACAATGAACAATAAAACCCCTTAAATAGTAAAATTGAACTTACACTGGAAGACACTGTATAGACTTCTAGGTGCCATAGTTGAAACTACACCTTCTAGATGTTACCATGGCAACTTAGCAACCTAGGTACCATAGTTGAAACTACATCTTCTAGAGGTTACCATGGCAACTTTAGCAGTGGCGTTCCTAGGGTGAGGCAGTGGGGGTGGTCCGCTCCAGGCCCCGCTTACTATGGGGGCCCCCATTGATACCACACCCTAATATAAAAATTATTGTTCCACCTCTTTTCTACTCATCGGAATTTTTCTATTAAATAAAAAATATAGCATATTTGTCGTGTTACCAATAAACAAAAAATGGCACCAGTTACCAATGTTTTGGTCTCAGATTCATGAGTCGGCCGTGGGAGGTTACTAGGAGATGTGCTATGAGTCATGTGCAGAAAATGTATCATTTAATTAAATAAAATACAGCAAGTAACTTAAATTAACTTAACAAAACATTTAATGTGTATGCTGGCCTTTAAAGGGTTCAAAGACTTTTAAGAATAAATTTTAAACTTATGCTTAGCACTAAAAGTTGTTGTAACTATTTGCATTTCAATTGCAATTTGTGAAAGAAGTTTTGCAAAAATAGAAGTAATCAAAAACTATTTGCGCTAAACAATGAGCCAAATCAGACTAAATGGACTAGCAATGTTATACATCGAGAAGAATTTGGCTATGAAAATAAACTTTAATGAGACAATTACACAATTTTCTGATGGAAAAGCTAGTAAAAGGAAATTTTAAACGTTACTATTACATATTCTGAATTAATATAATCCAGATATCACTAATTTAATATCTGACTCTCTGATTAAAATTAAAACTGTTGTTTGTTACCATAAAATTTCTTTAACATTCTTATTTTGTCATATTTAAACATAACATTTTTTTTCATTTCAATTCTTTTTAATTATGCACACATTTGTATTCTGCAATCAGCTTAATATTATTGGACTAATTTCTGTATTTAATAAATAAATTCAATAAACACTGCATGAGTTCGCTCCATTATTCTGGTTATTATTTTTCTGCATAGATTAGCCCATGGAGACGATCAGAAAGACACAAAAGGCTAGCTATAGAAAAAGAAGGTAAAAATATCCATGTTGGGGGAGGGGGCTTCAAAAATAAATCCGCCCCGGGCCCCAAAGTGGTCTAGTTACGCCACTGAACTTTAGCAGCCCAGGTACCATAGTTGAAACTATGTTTTCTGGAGGTTACCATGGCAACTTTAGCAGCCTAGTCCGATAAAGTACTACTTTACAGCATGTTAATAGTCCGAGAAGTAGCCACTATAGAGAGCATGCACTAAAGAAATATTTTTATCCATTTTCTGATTCTGAACTTGCTATCAGTACAATCCATCTGGTCTTCAACAACAGCAATTTCTCTTTCCAGCCAGAAATTAATTTTTCTTATGTATCTGTTCCAATTCCAGTACTGCTCAGGCTGATTGTACTTTTACAGTTAAAGCAATTCTTTCTAACCTTCTTCCTCTTCTAAAGTCATCTGAGATTTAATTTCAATAACAGATTGAACTACTGAAAGGGCACATAATCATTTATAATAAATTTAAGATACGCTTAATGTTTGTAAATAATTTGTAACTTCAAATTATCTTGATCTTAGTAGAATCTGTGCATTGCTGGAAATATATGTTCCCTACTCCCTCTCGGTTCTTCTTGGGGCAATTTAAGAGGTATACTGATAAGGAATCTGTTAGGATATAACTCTTTATATTTTTTTAGATATTTGGAGATTACTGTTAACGAAGTTTAAAAAAATAATACAAATTCAATATTGTAATCTAGCTGATATGAACTGTTATGTTTCAAACTAACAAAATGTGCTACTTAATTAGCCCACGGATAGATAACAAACACCATACCAGTGACGTAAATGAAGGAGGCAACAATAGTTCTTCAATCCTTCATCCTGCCTGTTATAATATGAGAAATTCTTAACAGAAATTATTTGTTTAAGCTTTAAATGTTGATATTTAGGATGTAGTTAAGTTTCTTTCCTATACTTACCATGGAACACATCACTGTTAAAGTGAGTGAGTCTATTGTGTGCCAGATACAAAAAGCGCAGTCGACTTAGCCCTGCGAGTGCTCGGGACTCAAGTGACACAACCAAGTTGTGGCTTAGATCCAAGTTCTCCAGGGAGCGCTGTGCCTGGAATGCTCCTGTTTGTATCAGACCTGTAACAGAAGGCAGATTTAAGAAATTTTCAAAATATATCATTTATTGTTTTCTATTCTGTTATTTTGTATAAAAAAATTATGTAAGCAATTCCTCATTCATCTGGCCCTTGTTGATTTGGATTGCTCTTTTGTCCGAATTTTCTAATTTTTATTTCAATTTTGACTGTATCAGAGAATTCTCTACAACAGTTATTATTATAACTAAATATTATCTAAACATATATATATGCATATAATTTAAATGTATATATTTGTAAAACAAAAATTTTAACTTTCAAATGAATATTCCCTTGAGAACAAACACGATAATAATAAACAATAACATAATTGAGTAGGTAAAAGTTTTAACTACAGACTGCTTCAGAAAAATGTATACACACTTTGAAGTGTCATAGAAAATCTATTTTCCGTTCTATGAGGTTATGGAAATGGAAAGCTTCAAGTCCAATTTGAAAAATAAATTGCTTTCTAATGAAAATGTGATTGTTCAAATGTTCAAAATGGTGGCCTTCAGCATCAATAAATTTCTGAGTACGAGTCACCATTGATTCCGTACATCATACCAAAGTGTCCAATGAGATTTCTGCACACACCGCTTGAATCTCATTCCAAAGTATGTCTAAGTTATGTTGTTTACGTTTGTACACATCGTTTACTGGGCCCCATAAGAAGAAATCCAGCGGCGTTAGGTCTGGAGAGCATACAGGAAACTCGATTGACTCCCTGCGTCCTATCCACTGCCATGGCAAATTTTGGTCCAGGTATGCTCGTACGTCCTTTGACAGTGCGGCGGAGCGCCATCTTGTTAGTAATAAAACCGTATAATGCACAAATGGCAGGGAATATGGAATGAGCAAGCATTGTTAGGTACTTTTCATTGTTGGATGATTATGACACGTTTGTTGGATGATTGTTGAATCTATTCTGCTGACATCTGTTGAAGAAATATAACATTACTTTCTCCCAGAAATTTAACCTTGTAGAACGGGAAATAAATTTTCTATAACAGTTCAAAGTGTGTATACATTTTTCTGAAACACTCTGTATATCAGCTGTGAAAAAGGTAATTTTAAACAAAGTGATATTCAAAGCAAGTTACAAAGATTCTATTATATATATTGTCGGCATTCCAGCATAAGACAGTAAGTCCTTACTCTTACTTTTGAGAAATAGCTGTTTTATTTATTAAATAGAACTAAACACAATGTGTACAAAGGGTTGTACATGGGAAGTTACTGACATTCGTCCTTAGCATAATGTGAGAGTGGCAATGTTCTTTGGGTACACTCGAACAGGTGATATTGTGTGCAGACTCGGTTGCAGAGTTCGCAGACACATTCACTGTCAGCGTTGTGGAATCCTTTCCTGCAGCAGATGCAGTGGTGGAAACCGTGTATTGCCCCTCGGGTGTAGAGGTGGCGAAGTTCGAAGTCGGCTCTTTTCCATTCCTCCTCTTTCATGGCTGGGGTGCAGTAGAAAGCGGGGTCAATTTCTGCTGCTTTCTGTGTTCGTTCCTCCAAGAACTTTTCGCATGCTTGGGTTGATATCAGATTGTGTGTTGATATCAGGTCTTCTATAAATGTTGTTGTTCCCGCCAGCTGATATACTAAACGGGTTGGGGCGTACTTCGATACACCAAGGGTCTTCTTTAGGTATCTGGCCTTGACTCTGTCCAGGGCTTTGATGTTTTTGTAATTTAGGTGTGACCAAATTAATTCGATGGAGTAGGATGCTATTGGGGCAATTTTCAGTTTGAACAGTGAAGTTGCTGTTTCTAGTGAGAGGCTTCTAAGTCTTTTAATTTCCATTGTGGCTTTTATTGCGGCTATTGTTCTGTCCTCGACGTGTCTTGTGAAGGTAAAACCGGTTACCTGTAGGGTTAACCCTAGGTATTTGTATGATTTTACTATATCTAGTGTGTGATTTCCACATGTGAAAACATCATTGGATGAGATTCGTCCTCCTTTTCGGAATTTCATTACCTTTGTCTTGTTTTGATTAATTTTCAGTTCGTTTTCTCTCGACCATTCCTCTAACTTGTTGATCGCTTGTTGCATCTTAGCCCTGTCTTTACTTAGGATCACCATATCATCTGCGTATAGAAGTATTTTTACCTCCTCCGTTGTGATCTTTTGTACGATGTCATTTGTGAGCATATTAAATAATATCGGGCTTAGGGGGTCGCCTTGTAAGACCCCGTTTGTTTGTACTATGTTCGCTGATTCGAACTGACCGTCACTTATGTTTATTACGTTGTGTTCCAGGATGCTTGTTACGAGTTTAAGGAGGTGGTCTTCTGAGCCTAGCACTGTCCTGAGTTTTCGGACGAGAATATTCCTATTCACTCCGTCAAATGCTTTTTGGTAGTCCACGAAGGTCGCGTATGCGCTGCCTCTGGGTTGTCTTAAAGCTTCTCCTATATATTCTAGAACTTTCTGTATTGCTTGAGTCGTCGATCTTCCAGGTATGAATCCATGTTGTTCTTCTGGCATGACTTCCATTATTCTTTCAAAAATTCTTTCCTGTATTACCTTGGATAACATCTTGAAGGCTGCACACTCTAGCGCAATCCCCCTGTATGAATCGGGTGCGTTCTGAGGTCCCCTGCCTTTGTACAACATCTTGATTGTTGAATTCCTCCAAGTATCCGGTATATTATGGAGTTCTAAGCATTTATTGTACAGTGCTGTCCATATGCCAATTGTGTATGGAAGTGAGGCCTTGATGAGTTCATTTGAGATGCCATCTGGTCCTGCTGCTTTTCTCGGCTTGCTTCTCTGTATTACCGACCAGACTTCTGCTTCTGTTATGGTTGGAGGGATTTCCCTTTCCGTGTGTCCTCCTGGTGCATCATGTTGTTTGAAGGCTGTCTGTTGGAACAGTTCCGTAAAGTGAGCTTCCCAGGTTTCTAGTGGGACTTTTGGTACCACTGAGTTTCTTCTTGCGTCTAGGGCTTTGTACGGTTTATTTTCCGCTTCTCTCAGAAGTTGCTGTTCTTTTTTGTGCGTGTAAACCTTCCTCTTTTCGCGGAGCAAATTTACGTATGTCCTTCTTTCCTGTGTATACTTTTCTCGTTTCTCCTGGTCTGGTTGTTTCTTTAGGTCTCGTAGTCTTCCTAGAACATTGTTTTTTTAAAGTTAGCTGTTTTAAAGTTAGAATAAACAATTGCATATATGAACTTGGTGAAACTATAAGTATTAGTTACTTGAAAATCTGTTGGGATATGGATAAAAATTAGTGAGTTTTACCTGCCTATAAAGCATCCTTTCATCAATGTAGCAGTATATATAACTCAAAATGGTCATATTCGGAGTTAGTGACTTTTGCTGGAAGACGACGATATGTGGTACAATCAATTGAACATTATTAAACAAAACAAGAAAAGACACTTTTAAAATTTTACTAAGGGATTAGTCATACCATCTATACTGTATGGATGTGACCGTTGGACATTAATAAAATAAGATGTCAGACAGACAGAATTTGCAGATATACGATACCATATCTAAGACTGGTGGTATGTTATAAAAGAATAGGTAGGATGAAAAATGGCATCAGAAAAGAGGTGAATGTGTTTAAATTATATAAAGAAATAAAAGAATTTATCAGACTTCCAGCATGTACAAAGGATGGAAGACCACCGGACCCAAAACAGCTACTAAAATTCAGACCAACAGAAAAAGATAACTAAAGACAACCACCGAAGAGATGGAAAGACCAATCCACAACTTGAGACCAGAACAGAAAGCCTCCCATACAGATTGTGCCAACCAGATCAAAGGGTGGTGACTAGCTGATTCCCTCCAGCCACTGGTTCACTAATGCCTGTTACCAGCCACTGGTTCACTAATGCCTGTTACCAGCCACTGAAGCTGAAAATCACAATAGCTGGAATCAACACTGTAGTATGGAATCCAAACCACTACACAGTGCTAGAATGCTTTGCATGACCACAACAGAAGAGGATTCTCGTTGCATGTCCACTATTTGATCCTTTAATCCAGCAAAGGATTCCAACACCTTAGCACATATATTATATTATATATACATATGTCCATAAATTTTTGGACGATTTCATAAGGCTATATTTTCACTATTTTCACATTTTCCAACAAGATGGTTCCCCTCCACAATGGCATTCAGACAGACAAGGGTACCTGTCAGATTAATGGATTGGTTATGCAATGGCCGCAGACACCTTGGCCACCCAGTTCACCAAATCTCACAATGTGTGATTTCTTCCTGTGGGGTTACATAAGGAACAGTGTTTACATCCCTCCTCTTCCAGTGACATTGTTGGAATTGAAAAGGCACATTACTGCAGTCATCCGGAATGTCACACAAGACATATTATTTTGAGAGAGTTTGGCACTGCCTGGACGTGTACCATATTACTAGACTTCGGACTTTTGGGTCGCTAGAAATGCTGTTTTAGGTACCTAAAATAGGCTCTAAAAATTGGAAAATAGGTTCTAAAAATCGTAAAATAGTCTCTTATAAAATCGTTAAAGTGCCAATTTTCTGAAATATCTCAATTGCAATGCAGAATATTATATTTATTGAAGTCACCATTAATGAATAATCACGATAAAACACAGATATAGGCCTATGGTACATAGAATTATATGGGCAATTATATAGACCTATTACTAGGACCTCTATTACTACCATAACAGTGAAAACCTAATCCCTGCGTCCAGAAGCTACGCTAGCATATTCAACCTTTTGTATCCCTCAGTGATTCAGAGAACTAGGTTTTTTATTTTTTTATTTTATTTTTTTTTTATACTGGATGTGGGAGTCGGGAGAAAAACACTGCATTCTCTTGGGAATTCCAAGGAACTTTTCTACTGAAGACGAAACATTCCTTACTATTTAACCACGTCACAAATATGTCATGTACTGCACATTCCGAGCTAACAAATTAGTACGAACTGATCTAAATGCCAGAATTTATAACAAAAAAATGACTTATTTTGAACTTTAGAGGAAAAACAAGCAAAAAGGCAATATTAGGCTCTAACGTAAAAATAGGCTGACCTAAAAAAGTATCAGTTTTAGGCATAGTCATTTATGAAACAAGCATATACAAGTTTTCGTTCATATATCACTTAAGGATTAAAATAGGTTTTTACCTAAAATCCGAAGTCTACATATTACACATGAGGTTCACACTGACGCGCATCTAAAAACTTCACTAGCGCACTACAAAACTTCAAACTTCCCTCTTTTAAATAAGATATTTTATTTATGTTAAGTATTAGTGAAAATATAGCCTTATGAAATCATCCATAAATTTATGGACACAGTGTATACATTGAAGGAAACTCTTCAGCTTTTCCCACTGGGAGGACAGTCATAAAGGACAAAGTACAATGTATGATTTCTGAGTGGAAACAAAAGAAATAAGGTTAATTAAATAATATAAATCAAAACAAGAAATAGGTATAATAACAAATCTGATATTACATCAGGCAGAGTACTGTATGCATGATTCTTGAGTATACTGAGGGACCCTTTGAAGACAGTAAGCCCAATTTCTGGTATTAGGCCTCCTCCAAGATTGAATCGCCTGCAGAAATTAATGAAGAGGTGAGGTCACTTGCACCAATCATCAAGCCAGTAGCTTTCAATGGAATTAAGATGGTATTTTTTCATGTAGAAGGGACTAATCGGCTGGTAAATTCTGCATTTCTCATCATGGACTAGAGTTGATTCTATCCTCACTGTAGGATCAATAATGTAACTGAGAGTTAGCCTGAAGGATTGGCTAATGAAATCGATAAGCTGACAGGAGCCCTCATCAAAAAGGCCATGGACCCCTTCATAAACAACATGGCCCTTTTTCCATAGAGCTCTAATTTTGTGGTGGTGAGAAATTAGAAGCACTTCATTTAAATGGCATGATCTTAAAACATGACCAATTGTTTTAATCTCGCTGTCACATTAGCAGCAACTTAACCTCTACGATCCTCAAAATTTAATTAAAATGGAATAACCAGAAGAAATAATCACTGATAGAATAGATTCTATGACTCATACATTTTATTATAAAATGAATATTGAAATATTTACTATAAACGTCCAGTACTTGTTGTAAAGCAGGTATATGAAACATGCGGCCTCCTCTGTTACCAAATGTGGCCCCCTAAAGTTTTAGAAAAAATCTATAACTATGTACACCAAAAAATTGAATGTAAAATGAAAATTTGCTGGACCTGGTTTTCTATCAGTGCAGAAGATAAGTGTCTCATAAAATACTAGTAGGCCTATATAGGTATTCATTGTTCATCAGAAAGCACCATGCTCAAAACAATAACAATAGACCAGTGATGGGAAGTAATTGAGTAAAAGTAATCAGATTACAGTAACAATTCCTTTTTTGGTCCCATTTACTTGTAATCGATACTTTTTAAAAAATGTAATTTCTACTTGTAATTTACTTCTGGAAATAAAATTGTAATTGTTACATTTTAGTAGTTGTTACTATTAGTATCATTCTCGTTTGCTATATCGTCATCATTACTGTTTTTGCAACTAATATCCAAATTAGAGTTAATATTAACAAAAAGTTACTCAATGTTTCCGAAAATATTCTCATTGATGTGTTTTTTGTTGTTTGTTCATTAATAATTTGGGCAAAACAAACCAAAAACAAGGAATTTTTAGGTACTGCAATTTTGTAAAGTAATTGTAAATGTATTTTTAATTTTACTGATTACTTTTTGAAAAAGTAATTTGTAATTGTAATTAAGTAAAATGTGTCTCAGGTAATTGTAATTCAGCCCAATTACTTTCTTTTTGTACTTTTCCCATCACTGTAATAGACCATATTTTGAAATTTGTAAAGAAAACAGTGAATTTTATTCATTCCAGGTGACTGAATCAACATGTTTTCTACTTTGATTAGTGATATAGGTAGTGAATTTGAGAGCTTGCCATACTAATAAGAAGTTACCTGGCTTTCTCTAGTCATCAGGTTTTAAAACACTTTTGGTCGCTTCAAGAAGAATTAGTTTTCTTGGAAATGAAAGGTGAATCACCCAATAAGCTATGTGACGAAAAAAAATAGACTTGAAGATTTAACATTGATAGTAGACATTACAGTGCAGTTAAATTACTTAAATTTAAAATTACAAGGGAAAGATCAGTTTTTAATTTCGTTGTATGATAATATTCATCATCATCATCAGTAGCTCTACAGCCCGGATCGAGCCTTGGCTTCCTTAAGAACTCATCTCCAACTGTCCCTGTCTTTGGCGACCTTCCACCATTCTTTAACGCCAAGTTTCCTCAAATCCTCCGTAATACCATCCATCCAATGCAGTTTGGGCCTTCCTCTACCTCTCCTTCCCTCAGGTTTACAGTCCACAACTTTTGCTGGGTTCTCAGTCTGTTTCATCCTCTTCAGGTGTCCAATTCATTGTAATCTTGAGATCTTAACTATTTGCACCACATCTGGGTCTTTGTAGAGGCTATACAGTTCTTGGTTCATTCTCATTCTCCATATCTCCCCATCTTTAATAGTTCTGCAATATTTTCCTTTCAAAACATCTCAAACGTATGGTGTCAGCTTGAGACATGGTCCAGATCTCCAATCCATATAGAAGCACAGGTCTTATTAAGGTCTTATACAATCTACATTTTGTATCATATGTCAGGAGTCGAGATTTAAAATGTCTCTGTAGTCCATAATACCATTTATTGGCATTCTGTATTCTTCTGTTAATTTCTGCTGATACATCATTAGGGTTAAAAATCACGGATCCAAGGTATACAAAATTCTGTACTTTTCAAACTTAAGATCTTCAATTTGGGTATATAAATCAGATATCCTATCGTTTCCACCAAAAACCATGTGTTTTGTTTTGTTTTAGTTTATTTTTAGTCCCATCTTTCTAGCAGAATTTTTAAGGGCAGTAAATGCTTTAACATCATCTCTTTCTGATCTTCCAATGATATCAATGTCATCCTCGTAAGCCAAAAGTTGTACTGATTTATGAAAAATTGTTCCTTGGGTTTGTATATTAGCATCTCTTATGACTTTCTCGAGAGCCAGGTAAACAGTAAACATGCCAGTGAGTCACCCTGTCTTAATCTGTTGGTTATACTAAATGGTTCCAACAGGCACAGGTCTGATTAAATTTTAACATGGCACAGACTACCTTCCATCATTGCTTTAACCAGTATTAATAGTTTATCAGGGTTTCCAAAGTCTCCCGTAGCTTCATAGAGTCCAGCTCTATAGATACTATCATACGCAGTACTAGAATCAATAAATAGATGATGGTTTGAGATGTTGTACTCAATAGTTTTCTCAAGAATTTGTCTAATTGTAAAAACCTTTCCTGGATTTCCCCTGACGGAAACCAGCCTGATGGCTCCCCACAGCTTTTTCTACATAAGACAAAACAACATTTTGAATGCAATTTTATAAACCGTACTCAAAAGTGTTATACCTCTGTAGTTGCTGCAATTTAATTGGTCTCCCTTCTTATGTGATGGACATATGATGCCAACTTTCCATGGCAAGCAATCATTTTCCCAAATTATATCCAGTAGTCTCTTTATTGGTTGGCATAATTCATTTGCAGTATATCTCAATAGTTCTCCCTGAATGCCGTTGTATCCCGGTGCCTTGCCAGGTTTAAGTCCTCTAATCACCTCATCTATCTCCTCCAAACTCACCTTATCTTCTTCTTCTTCTTCCTTCTCACAGTTCTTGATTATATTCCTGTTGTTATTCTCCCCTATTTCATTATCCAGTTCCCTTTGGCTGTGTGCATTCTTTCCATTTAAAAGCTGGTTAAAATGCTCAGTCCATCTTTTTAGAATTATTGTCAGCCAAAGCAGAGAACTTCTCTGCGGGGTGTACTGCTAATTAGAGGGGTAAGGGGAGGTGGTAGTGGAGGAAGAGGTGAGAGCTGCCATCACAGGTGGCTAGACGATTGCTTATTGGCTGATGGCGCGTGATTGTTGCCACCGCACGTGGCGAGATTCTCTATTATCAAAGTAAAAAATTTATGGCAGGTACTTCAGTTGCTTATAACTCCTTACATGTAGTTTTATTTTAACATTTTGTTACTTATTTCAAGTGTGTATAATTACGTAATGTTCCTTTGATTAGAGTATGCATGTGTTTCAGCCCACGAGTTAGTAATGTCTGGCATAAATAAAAAGGGGTAAGGAGAATGTTTTCATAACAGCTAGTGTAATTTTAATAATAGCACGGCACGGTTCCACCTCGTAACGGAACGGTCACATTCCTCGAATTCCTCACAGAGAAGTTCTCTGCTTTGGAATACAGTAGTTCCCTTGTTGCTAAAATGTTCCCATTAATATCCCTACATAAAATAGTTCTTCGTATAAAATTTTTCCTGCCCATGTTGACTAAATTGTAAAACCTTTTAGTTTCCTTTAGGTTTCTAAAATTCTCCATTTCATTAATATGTGCATTCTCATATTCTCTCTTTTTCCTTCTGTGAACCTTCTTCTCCGCTCTTCTCTTGGCTTTATACTCATCAGTTGTGTTTCTTGTGTTCCCCTTCTGTAACATATTAAGATATGCTTTATTTTTCTCATTGGTTACCATTTCACACTCTTGATCAAACCAACTTTTAACCTCAGTTTTCTCTGTGGTTCCTAAAACTTCCTCTGCAGTGGTGGTTGTTACTTCACTTACTGTGATCCATTCTTCATTAATTTGGTCGTCCCTAGTTTGTATCTCAAGCATATCAACTTTTCCTTTGATTGTTTCTCTGTATTTTTTTGCAATTACATCATTTTTTAAACAATCTACCTTGTATCTTTTAACTTTATTTCCTCTAAAATTTTTATAATTGGAGATTCTTTGCCTTACCTTAGCCATTACCAGGAAATGGTCAGAATCAATATTAGCACGTCTTATTCCCTTACATCTACTACAGGCTGGATTTATGTCGCTTGTCTATTAATATATGGTCAATTTAGTTGGTGGTTTGGCCATCTGGCGATTTCCAGATGGCCTTGTGTATATCTTTATGTTTGAATAGAGTTCCACCAATCACCATCCCTCTGGACGTGGCAAAACTAATCAACTGTTGCCCATTCTCATTGCTATTACTATGGAGGCTTTCTTTTCTAACAGTTGGAGTGAACATGTTCTCTTTACCAACTTGTGCATTTGCATCCCCCAACACTATTTTAATATCATTCTTCGGGCATGAGTCATATGTCTTTTGAAGGAGTGTATAAAAGACTTCCTTCTCAATAAGTGGTTTTTCTTCTGTCAGCGCATGTAGCCTATATTAATAAGGCTACAGTTGAAAAACATTCCTCTAACTGGTAAGCTTGAAATCTCTCATTTTTTGGTGTAAAGTTCATGATCAGGTGTCTAACTTTTTTACTTACTATGAAACCAGTTCCAAATTGATGCATTTTTGGGTTGCAAACTATAGAAGATTGTAAAATCCTATTTCCCCATGACCCCATTCCCGGTCCATCTCATCTCTTGTATTGCTGTTTTGTCCACCTTGTAGTCTAAAAGCTGGTCAGTCGATAATTTAAGCGCTCCTAGTTTGTACAAAGTAAGTACGTTCCAGGTACAAATCTTTAAATCATTTCCTTTTTCATTCCAGGTCGGCATCATTCAGACAGTCCAGCTAATCTTTCTTGAGGTTTCCTAATGCTTTTTTTCCGGGATGGGGCCGCTAACCACCATGCCCAACCCCCAGGAGGACCAGGTCATTTGATATTGGGGTTTCCGTCCCCTAGACCAGCTGCTTTCACCACAGCTAAGGAGCCTGGTCCACACCTCCCAAACTGGAGGTGTCTCATCCGCTTCTTCTGCCGTTGGACTACCTCTTTCTCTTGTGGGTTGCTTCTTCATCTGGGATCTGGGTTTTCACGTTCGGCCTGTGCAGCTAGGGTGGCCCTACCAGTAGTTATGCTACCGCTGGCATAGCCCAAAGGATCACCAAACCATGCAAGTACTCCCACCAACTACAAAGTCCTGCAACCCCTAAGGAGTGTATGATAATATTAAGGCTTTTAAATTGAACCTTAGGTCTTGGGAAGGGCAACTGTTAAACAGCAGCTTAATTAATTTTCTTACCTACCAGGGTTTTGAAGATTCACACATTGCTTCTGACTTCAGTCATTATGCTTCCAACGTAAAACAGTTACCGGTAATTAATGAATAATGAATGTAAGCCTAAAAGTTGTAAGTGATTTTTCATTAAAGTCCTGTTATTTTGGTTATCCACAAATTTTATAGCCTATGTACATATAGCATCAAGTAGCAATGATGATATGTAGTGTTTTATTCTATAGTATGTTAAAAGTTAAAATTTGAGTGGTTGCTTTTTCACAAATATAAATATATGCCTAAATTTTATAACAACAAAAGGTTATATTTTTATTCAAGCATGCGGTCCATGGACTTCAGTTTATCAAGTCAAATTGGCCCTTATTAAAAGTTGAGTTTGACATACCTGATGTCATGTCATTCATTTTGTATTTAATTGCAATCATCCAAAAGTTATGTGAATATTGCATACAGAATATGTGCAGTATATAATCTTGAATACTTGATTCAACATTACAATTAGCTTTGACAATTAATTAATAAGAAAACTAAAGCTCAAATTTATTCATTGTCTGGGGTGATAACATAGTCCTGCCAACATGAATAATATTTTTACCCTCAAAGGCCTACACTGTCAAAAACAGAAGTTTGTAAGAATAAAAGAGACCTAAACATACCAATGCGATTATGTGTGAGGGAAAGCACTTTGAGTGCTCGTGGTCCATTCAATGAGGCACTAGGTACTGAAATCAGGCAGTTCCGATCTAGAAGTAGCTCCTGTAAAACACAAAATATTCCCAGTCAGTATTTCCTCCAACATAATTTCCCATAATTATTTTTTAGTGGTTTATTGTTATTTTCTTTCCATTTATTTGTTTTTTCCTAAATGAATTACTTTCTCAATTTATTAATCTGATGAATACTCAGTTCAACTGAAACTGGCCATGTCTGAAGCATTTATGAAGTTATACTTCACATTATTCTTATGTTAAATAAAATCAGGTAAACTGATGTAAAAAAGTGCCAGTATGTTTTTGTTTAATCAGTTATGACTGCAATTATGATATGCAGAATTTTTTTTTTTTTTAATTGATTTCCAAGTTAAGCTCCAGATTTATTCATTAAGCAGGGCTTACGGAAGAACAAAGGTCTAGTTTTTTTTAATCAGATTAAAATCTTCCAGCATCAGCTGAACTGTACAGATTTGTGATATCTTGACAATCGCACACTCACATAAAAATACAAAAAAAAGTCAAATTGGCCGGTTTCGGAATTTGAACCATGGAACTCCAGGATGTGAGGCCAAGACGTTACCATCTCGGCCACCTGGGTCATTTTAACGGTCTAGTTGGATAAGCGCATGTGAAACAATAGTGTTTTTGGTCATAGCTAACTGTATTTTAATTTCCAAAGCCTTATAAGTTCACAGTAAAACAATAGGCTATGTTGACAACATAACTGATTTTTTTTTATAAATTCTTTCGAATACGTATATTACCATAAAATAGGCACCAAATTGAGTATTACTCCGAAACAGGTCAACCGTTTTATCCAATATCAATAGACGTCTTTCCATGAAAATTATAAATGTGTATACCAAGTTTCATAAAAATCCGGTAAAGCGTATTTGAGTTACCGCGTCTATAAAATAGACACTAAATTGGGTTTTACTCCGGTACCGGTCTACCGATTTGGTCCAATATCAGTAGACGTCTTCCCATGTACATTATAAATGGGTATACAAAGTTTCAGGAAAATCCAATAAAGCGTATTAGAGTTATCGCGACTTCTCATTTATTAACATAAAAGGCACTAAATTGGGCATTATTCTGGTACTGGCCAACCGATTTAGTTGAATATCAACAGACGTCTTCCCATGGACATTATAAATGCGTATACGAAGTTTCATAAATATCCGATAAAGCGTATTTGAGTTATTGCGTCTTTAAAATAGACACTAAATTGAGTTTTACTCCGGTACCGGTCAACAGATTAGGTTCAAATTCAATAGGGCATTTCTCTTGGACGTTATAAATGCGTATACCAAGTTTCATGGAAATCCGATATAGTGTATTTGAGTTATGGCGCCTTTCTGTTAGAAAGGCGCCATAATCGATTAAAATAGGCACTAAATTGGGCATTACTCCAGTACCGGTGAACCGATTTGGTTCAATATCAATAGGGCTCTTCCCATAGATATTATAAATGTGTTTTCCAAGTTTCATGAAAATCCGAAAAAGCGTATTTGACTTTTGGCGCGTACAGACACACGGACGGACGGACGAACAGACATTTTTCGTCCCCACACACAATCTCACACTGGCACTTAATAAATATGTGACAATCAATATGGTATAGTGTTCAAAGTGAGCTGGTAGGCGCACCATTATGGAATACTGGTACTGATAAGAATGATCAGTGATGTTGCCTTTTGTTGGCACATATCACTATGAGCTTTTTTTTTTTTAGGGGGTCAGGAAACTCTAATCTGAGGACTTCCCCTCCCCCCCCCCAGGACCCAGGAGGCGCTGTTTAATTATAATCTTTTTTATGATTGATTCGCGTGTAATAAATGTTTTAATTATTTTTCTCCTAAATAAATTATTTAAATATTTAGCGATAGAATTAATAAATGTCTGCGAAGCCGCGGGCACCTAATAGCAATTTACATCTGACTTATTAATTTTCAAACAACAAAAAATTCGAAAAGATCCTGAAGATTATTATTATTTTTATTATTATTATTATTATTATTATTATTATTATTATTATTATTATTATTATTATTATTCACGCGTGATTATGCTGTTACATTAGAGTAATTTTAATAGCGATTTTCAAGAATCGAATGGCTGGTAAGTAACTTGTGTATAAATTAATCTTTCATGGTAATCGTGGGTTGTTAATCTCGAAGAAGTCATTCTCTAAGCTACATACTAAAGCAGAAACTTTCTTATTTTTTTAACACACTTGTAGATCCTTCCTAAATCTTTTCAGAATGTCACATTATACACATAATCCATGAATGTATCAGTTTAGTAGTGCGTAGCCGGCGCCCCACATTTTGATATGTTTGAGGGTTCCGTTATCCCGTGCACCACAATTAGTGGGCGTAACCAATAGGAAATAACAACCGGTGGATTGTTATGTCACATAACATCGCAGTTTGTGGTTTCTGGAAATAACCATTACATCACTAGCATGTGAGAGCTGGAATTGTGTGGTTATGTCTGCTTGAATAGTACATAACAACATTAAAAAGCTCTTGTATAAATAATTGAATGTTCAAGCGGATTATTCTAGTGGCTAAAAAGCAAGTTGTATTATGCTAACAGGAAATAACAAAATCCTTAGCTCTTTAATAGTTACTTTCCACTATTTAAATTCCTTAAAACCTCTTAATAAACATTTGCCATACTTGTACAATGGTGTGGCACGGTGTTTTCATAAGAGAACCAAGATCTCAACAGTGGTCAACTATAAACCACGGTTAAACCGCTATTTCTTGGAGCAGCAACTGGTGTTAATATATTTTATCTACTGTAGTTAAAAAAATAACCGTTCAGTTGGAATTTTTCCAACTCAAAAGTGTAACTTTATTGTTGTATACTAGCAGGTATCCGCGATTATTTACTCAACTGCTAGATGTTTTATTTAAATCATTTATTTATCAAAAATAAATTTAAATATTATATTTATAATATTATATTTATTTTATTATCGGGCTTTGAGATGTATTTCACGATTAAAGTGCTCCCCCCGGAGAAAAAACTACCTCAGATTCAAGCATCCGCGAAATCGCGGGGATTTGAGGGTTTTCCCATCCATCGACGATTTTATCTAAAATATCCCCCATCAAAATTGATTAGGGGAGGGGGAATCCTATCATTATAAAAGACAAAGAAACATACAATACAAATTATACAACTGAAAACAATCTATTATTAATTTATTCTGAGTGTATTTCTTCGAAAATAACAATAATACTACAAAACCGAACAAGCATGTATTTAGATATCTCCGGGGGGTCCTAAATTGATAAATCATAAATTACTGGCATCTTCCCTTCTTAAGTGACACAAACCTTTATTTTTTTTTCTAACTAATACTTAAATCTCACATTTTTTTAGGAATACGGCCCAAGGATCCTCCCTTGAAATACGTCCTTGGAACTGAAGTAATAGAATGACCACCAGATCTACGTAGCCTACTTGTAGCTTGTAGTTCGGACTTCCCCCCCCCCCACCATTTTTGATTGATTTCGCTCCCTTTAATGTGATGAATAGGGCCCGGACTCTTAGGTTTTAAAGTATTTTGTCTCTTGCTAGCTAACTCTGATATTTTAACACAATTATCCATTTCATTGTCATGGCAGTCACATATAGTTCAATCTTATAAAAACTAAAAATGGCTAAAAAGTTTTAAAATGCTATAAAATACTAAACACTTAAAATGTAATTATATTGTTCTTCTAAATTCACATTTTAAATAGATGCCTACAATTTGAACTTCCTCATTGTTGAGGAGAAAATATAACATTGGATTTTATAATTTTGTCATTTTGTACCCTATTGTCCCGGTAAAAGAAATCGTTAGTGAACCGAAATCCCAGGTTTCTTTAGAAGCAAATTAAAGGTGTTCTTAGAAAGCAGTTTGCAGATTATTCACAATGTTTTTGCTCCAGCAAGAAGACGAAAACACTCGTAAATGAATTCTGAAAGATGGTTGATAATTTTAAAAACGTCCTTGTTGGGTTTATGTGGTGCAGTTGGAAATGACAGGGGTAATTCTAAAATTAGTTGTGTTCTATAGACTGTAAACTGTTGAAAATTAGGCAGAAAGTGTTCCTAGAGTTTTGCGGTTCAGAGTCATAGAAATCTTAAGTAAGAATATAATTAATCAATATATTTGTTTTAATGCGTTTATTGTACTTAATAAAATGAAACTTTAAAAAAATGTACCTATAACTGCTAAAAATAAAAATAAAAAAAATAAAATAAAATAAAAATAATAAAACAAAAACTATGTAATCGTACGCTTCCGCGGCCCGAGTTGAGCATAAAATCTTCTTGGCTTCCGGGTATCTCCCGCGTCATGTGTAAGTTCTCTGCTGACGTTTCGACCACCATGCCGTGGTCTTTATGGCAATAGCCTTGATAAAAACCTAAAAATCCGGGTCCTGGTGATGAATCAGGACTTGAATTACATCCCCGTAAGTGGAAGAGGAGCTGCCGAACAATGGGACACAGTGGATGAACTTCGAGAAGAAAAGTAATAATAATAATAATAATAATAATAATAATAATAATAATAATAATAATAATAATAATAATAATAATAATAATAATAGACAGAATCAAAATAGACAGGATCAAAATTAAATAATAAATTACCTTTTTGGCTAGAATTAAAAATTGGAAATGCTTTTAAAAAGGAACTGAAAAATAATAAATAAATGGCTATCATAGCATTGCAGAACTATCAGGTGCTTAGTGAGTTAATAATTTTCGTTTGTTTCTCTATTCTCTCTTTCTCTCTCTCTCTCTCTTTCTCTCTCTCTCTGCTATTATTTATTGATTTGGTATAATTTGTGTAAGCCTTCGAAGAGTTCAAAATAACATTTTTATTAGACTAGAATAAAACAAGATATGCTAATTATATTATTAATCCACACTTAGCATTTTTCAACACCACAAGTTTTAAGAAAAAAGTACTCGAATTGATTACCGCTTGTAAACTGAATATGTATAGTTGACCTTTATTCTCAAACGTATTTAGATCCTTTTGTAATTTTGTGTACATACATATAGGCTATTTAATTTTTGTATGAATTTTTTTTATTTTATCTTGTATATGTGGATATCTTTGTGTGTTTTCAGCACTTAATATTTTTCATTCTGTATTTCTTTTTTAATATACTATATTTCTTTATTTTGAACTGAACTGCACCCGAGCTCGAACATTTTGCTCCTTCGGGTGTCAGTCATTTTTAAAATTTGAATAAGTGTTTACATTGTAAGGAATGGGGTTAGTGTGTTTGTGTTTGTTTAAATTTGTTCTCTCTTTTATTGTGTATTGAATAAGCACATAGGTCTATGCGGGCCCGTGCGAATGTTTGAAATTTATTCTGTAAACGGTAGTTAACATATAATAGGCCTATATAAATTAAATACAAAAAAAACGTTTTAATGGGACACGTCCACCTGATGCAGTGCAGTAGTGAAAGTCAATTCCACAATCGATAAAATTCTCTTATCTCTCCATTAGTTGCACTGATCAGTTAATTGGTGCATATCGCAATCAGCTCCATGGGTCCTTCTTAGACATGTACGCAACGAGCGACCACACATCACAACCGCAGGAATGTACAAATAGCTTAATTAATGGCTGGGATGGGAAGATACTCCCACATTCTCACCCGCTGAATCATCCTACATGTTCACCTTGTCCGCTCCTCGACAAGACATTCACATCGAGAGAAAAGTGCAATCTCCGACACCGTCTTGCTATTTTAATCTCATAACCATATTATGTAAGCAATATTGACACCACTCAATAAAAGTAAAAAGGGGTTTTAGTGTTATGAGGAGGTAGCTATTTGCATTTGAATCTTCTGGGTTTGGAAGTATGCTGTAGAGATATTATTGCTTTTCCTTAAAATATCCACTGTTTCTACGTTGGCCTAATAAAACGGTTTAAAAACGATTATGGCGACCAGCGGACCAGTCTGTGCAAGTAGAAAAGAAGAAATAAAAGTTTTTAATCTCTCATTGATCACAAATCACAAATTTGAAAATAATATGTAAGGAAAATTTTAGTTGTTTATGGACTTATTTTTTCGATCAAGAGAAACTTTCTGAAACTTTTTTTAAATTGACTTAGTCTGTAGGAGTTAGAATTGGTAAAGGGATTCTTATGAACTCAGCTCGGATTAGGCCTATTAACTATCAAGTGTATAACAACTAGGTGTTATTATTGTAAACGGGCACAAACATCTGAAATTATTTTATGTGTTAAATCACCCTGACTTATCTTGGAGTGGTGTATGTGGACTGCATTTCCTATATTTCCAATAAATTGTGCTTGGGAAGCTTCAGTATATGTTTGATTTTGCTTTAAATTAACACTTTTGCATGGCAAATTTTTCATTCTATCTTTTCTTTTTTAAAGTTGCCTCGGGCAACTTGCATTATATAAGTTACATCGTATAATGAAGGCGAGAATTAAAACTAAAATAATTTATTTGAGGACACAGAAACAAGCCTCTAGGCTTATCTTGACTTCCGAATTAAATGTTATTTTCGAAATTGAAATCACTTAATTTGAAGTAGTAGAGATTTTTTGTCGGATATGTTTAAACAGTCCACCGCTGTGGCTCAGGGGATGCGTCCAATCCTCTCACGCAGCGGGCCCGGATTCGATTCCTGGTCGGGACAAGTTACCTAGGTGAGGTTTTTTTCCGGGGTTTTCCCTCACCTATGAGACAAATGTCAGGTAACTTTAGGCCCTTGTGGTCCCCGGTTATCATCTGGCCGTCATTATCATCTTCATCCTCATCCTCGCCTTGTTCTGAGTGAGTGTGTGTGTGAATGGCGTGTATCGTCCTATGTGTTCGTGTTGTCTCGGAGGTGGCCCCGGCATTGGGCTGATCACTCATCCGGGGAGGCCCTCCATGTCCTTGTCTGGTCAAAAAAGTATGTATGTGATCCAAAGGTAATTCCTCTCCCGACAGGTCGCGGCCCTGTAAGGCCCGGGCGGCTTGGGTCGCTTAAATCCTAAAAGGGAGAGGTAAAACTACGAAAAGGAAAGGAAAGGAAAGGAAAGGAAAGGAAAGGAAAGGAAAGGAAAGGAAAGGAAAGGAAAGGAAAGGAAAGGAAAGGAAAGGAAAGGAAAGGAAAGGAAAGGAAAGGAAAGGAAAGGAAAGGATATGTTTAAACAACTTCTGAAATTGAGGTTCAAAAGATATGTATAGGCTAGACCTAATTTCAAACTTCAACTTCATTCAGCCTCATATTCTCATTTTTTGTTACCATATCAGGATCCAGCCCTATCTCTGCAACGTTATGCAGGAATGGTTTTGATCTAATGTTTATTCCAGGATTTGACTTTAAGTTAACACGACTAAGGAAACTGGCGTATCGGATGGATTATTGTTTTACGGTACACCTTAAAAAATGAGAATTTCCCTATAAAACTGTACGTTAAGTATGAAAAATATTCGTTATGAATTTATGATATTTATGCTATCAAATCTCAGATACCTGTAGTTGCTAATGTTTGTTTGGTCCTTTCAGCAGAAGTGTCGGCAACGCCAAAGGTGGTGGCATGGGGCGAAGAAAATAAAATCAAGTAAGTAACAAAACCAATGTACATTTTACAACCATAAGTAATAATATTACGGTACACCATTTTGAACTATCTTACAAGACCTACGAATTACAGTTTCAATCAGTCTTTATTAATTTATTTTTTCAAAATATTCTTTTTCACTATTAGTTTTTCATTCATTAATAACCTCTTATTTTTTGTTGTAGCTCTCATTTATTAAGTGCCAGAATGGTACATTCTTAAGATTGTATAATGGACGGGAAAAATGTATATCCGTCCGTCGTCTGTCTGTCCGTGTGTCTATACGCGCGATAACTCGAATAGGCCGACGTTATTTCAGATTTTCATGAAACTTAAAATACGGACTTAAAACGTCCATAGGACGAACCCTATTGATGTTGTACCAAATCGGTTGACCGGTACCAGGATAAGGCTCAATTAAAACATCGTTCTACGTAACATTGTAATCAGTTTAACTTAAAGTACCCAGGTATTATTCTGTGAATTCGTTAAAAACACCGTGTACAGTTAAAATAGCGCTGATTCATCCCATGTGGGGACAAAGGGAATGAATGGGAAAAGAAGAAAGTAAAGTTTTCGAGCCATGAGGTGAGTGGGTCGATGCGGGCAGCGGTCACCCGGACGAGCGGGCGTTCCGTTATATCGCCGCCCCCACTTCCCACTTCAACAACGAAATGTCTTTATCGCACTACACAACAATGATATCTTCTATCTATATTAATAAAAACGAATTTACAAAAGGGTTGTTGCCGCATCACTTGAGAACGGCTCGACCGATTTGGCTGATTCTTTTTTTGTTGTGTTCGTAATTGTCACGACAAGGTTTGTGTGAAAGAAAAATTTTGGAAAATCCACGGGAAAAGTCGGAAATTTGAAATGAGGCAAAGTTAGAGAGTTCTGATGTCAATTGTTTACATAACGAAAGTATTGTTTACGATCTTTACATAGGGCCTTGGATACTATATTATAATACTGGGCTTTAACAAATGCTGATACTATCGAAGTATTTAATACATAATTGTGAAAATAATTCTTGACGAATAAAATCCACGAAAATAAAGCAGTCACATAATTTCTCTACCCTCGACATGGAAAATATCATTTTATCACTTGACATTTTGATGTAGAATAAGCGGTCGTATTGTAGGGACAACTTAAGTGAGTGCCAGTGAGTATGCTATATCGGAAGTCGGTAACAAATCCTATCCACTGATACGTCACTCATAGCTGTAGGCTTTGTATTAGTTGAGAAATGGCCTAGGGATGTTAATCAGAGACCCTAGCACCTAAAAGAAGACAAAATGGGATGGAACATTTCCAGTCCTACGCGCGCAGTATATCATGTCCCAGGTTTTTGGGAAGGAAAGTATGAAAGTGATATTGAATTTTTTTTTTACTTCAGCCCCGAAACGGTTGTATGGTAATATGAGAGTGGGAAATACAATTTTCTGTCAAGAGAATGCAATCTTATGTAACCGGAATTTCTTTTTCTTCTTATTTGCACTCCTCCCAGGCATGGTGTGTAGAAGCAATGGAATGCAAAATTCTACATCCTCTATGAGCCATAAAAAGCTTTATCTAGCGTTTTCTGAGGGGATAGTCTGAGTGCCATATGTCGTTCTTCCTCATTTCGAACTCTACATACATATTATATAAGGACCTAGAGTTTCAACATTAAAAGTCCTCCATAATTTAATTTCATATTTCAAAATACAAAACCCGGGCGACGCCGGGCCATTTAAGCTAGTAAATAATATAAATGAAAATATATTAATAAAGTTGCGATAACCTGAATGACACCATTCACTAGAAAATTCGTTACGTTACGAACTCTTCCAGGTTGTTGAAATTCCCGAATATTTTTTTATGTGGCGAACAGAAGAAAGAAGAGCCTTGATCATGTGTAGGGAGTCATAAATTTCAATAATTTATAAAGGTAGTTTAACATGTTTCTAACTTTTATGATAAACTTTTTCTACACCTTTACTGAAGAATCTCCCGCGATTTTTTAATGTGCAATCATTCGCAATTTTTATTTCTATTTGAGAATTTTTATTAATTTCATTTCAATTCGCGGATTTTAATTTTTTTTTTCATTTTAACTGGATTTTAGTACCATTAAAAAAAATTTATTCTTGCTTTTAATTCAGCTCCTAACAGAAATTCCAGATCCCAGGATTAGTCTATTTTCACCGTGCATTAATGAAAGCTTAATGTATTTTAAAGTCATCCATAGTAAATAAATTTTATTTTCTACTCAAGAATTCTTAACTTATTATTTCATGAATTTAAAGTACAGGGACCGGCAGAATAACCTGACGATTTTGAAATGCATATAAAAATAAGAAACATCAATGTAATGCAAAGTTTAATGATCACATTTGTTAGAGCAATAATTGCCATTTACAGTTCTTCCATTAGTTTTTGTTTGAATTGAAAATTGTGTCCGATAAATGACGACAACCATTCTGTAGACATTCATATAGCGTTGCCTTGAAGTTTTCCGTAGCTCTCATGAACATGTCGTTCAGTATTGCCGCTATTTCGTTCTGAATTGCTTAGACGTGGAATTAATGCTCCAAACATTTGGTTTCAACAAGATGGTGCTCCTGCGCGCACAGCAAAACACTCAATGGGCATGGTCCGTGGTCCGGGGAATGTTTCCAGGACGTGTTCTGCAAAGAAATGTAATCTTCCCTGGCCTGCTCACTCCCCGGATCTGACGATGTGTGATCATTTTCTCTGGGGCTATCTCAAGTCAAAAGTGTATGTTGGAAGACCTAATAAACTGGATGACTTTAAATTAGCTATTCATTACGAATAGCGGCAATACCGAACGACATGCTCATGAGAGGGACGGAAAACTTCAAGGCAACGCTACATGAATGTCCACAAAATGGTGGTCGTCATTTATCGTACACAATTTTCATTTCAAACAAAAATAATGGAAGAACTGTAAATGGCAATTATTGCTCTAACAAATGTGAACATTAAACTTCGCATTACAGTGATGTTTATTATTTTTATATGCATTTCAAAATCGTCAGATTATTCTGCCGGTCCCTGTATATTTGGCTCGAGAATTATCCGGGTGTCTAATCATTTGTCCTCCGTGTAGGCCTACTCTCGAACCTGAAGCTTGTAGATAACGCTTTAGATGAGAACTGGTCTCTGAACAAAGGAAGTGGCATTTCTCCTCACACCATTTTTGGCACTATGAAACAGTATTTCTAATGCAATGTGGCTCAATACGGCAGGGAGAGTTATTAATTCTTAAAATTGGAATGAAAATTAAACTAATACAATGTAACCATAATATTAATAATTCTGATGAATTGATGATGAAATAGTATTATGTATGCCAGCCACGCGACCCTTGCCAGACTGTTACTATTCAACTGATTTTCAGGTTATGTTCTGTCCCCGAAGACGGAATGAGTACAATAATTATCTTCCTTTGAAATAAATGCATAAAACTTCTGAACGAAAGGATGCTTTTGGTACACTCACATAATATCTCTGCCTTAAGCATGGTTAATACAACTTCCTTATTTTACTCTCTCATAAAGAACTAAAATAGGCTACGTAATTCAAGGATTGCTAATTCAGTTGTTTCAACCTTGAGCTTGACCAAAGGTGTACTGTTCGCCGTGCAAGAAAAGCTTGAGTTTATACAACGATAGTTAACTTATACTTTCAGATAACTTTTAAGAAACACTTTTGCACTCCATACACTCCAATCGTTAGAGTCGTTTTCGAAAAAAATCGCAAAATGTTTTATTTTGTTCATGCAAAGTAGTAGCAAAACTAAGATGAAGTCATCGCCTGTCTTCGTGTCACATCCCCAGAAGATATCTACCCAGCAGGGCCGTAGCTAGGCGGTGGTGAGATGGGCCCCCGCCAAGGGCGCAGGTACAAAGAGGGCGCAAAATTAACCATGAAAAGTCCCCCTTTTTTTTAGACTGTGACAATTTATCAAGCAATAAAAATTACACGTTAATGGAAGAAATCTTTCAGGTTATTAAAAATTACTGCACGTGAACTATCTGTAGTATTATGCCGATTGTCTACAAACATCAAGCAGTCATGCAACGTTCTTTAATTAACACGTTTTTTATTTACAGAGTATGATAACATAAATCATGAACAGTATGGAAAGATAAAAATTAAAATGTGCATTATTATTGAGATGAAAGTGGTTCAACTAAGTTATTCGAAAAAAATACTTTTACCTATATTAATGTGCTAAACATTTTAGTAGGCCTCAGGCCTATTATGTAATTTACTTTTGATACTAGATTGAATTTTTTTAAGGAGTTCAGTCGTCTGAAAATAAGGTTTTAGTACCTTGAAAGTCCAACACTTAGTTCATTTTCAAATTGAGGTTTAGGTTTTCTTTGATAATAACAGTGTTTTTATATTAAAATAATAAACATTAAAATAATAAATTGTTCAGACCTCCAGTATTGGAGGGCGCAGATTTGTCAAACTCGCCAAGGGCGCAGAAGGACCTTGCTATGGCCCTGCTACCCAGATACGAAATTTTGTGTTCGATTTTTCGTTCTACAGCTGTGCTGTTCACAAACAGCCAGGCAGAGAGAGAGGATTTTTTATTAATTACGTTTTCTGATTCAGGGAACCACAAAACATGTTTTATTCTGAAAACTCGATGTCGAATTTCAGGGTCAAACACAAATCTCCCACTACCTACAATACCTGTGGTACGGGTAGAGAAAATGGAAATGATGCTGATGTGTACTCAATTATTTACTTCTGACCAGAACGATTGATGTACAGTAGTATTATTTCTGTCTGACCCCGACGAAACGCGAGTGAGGAGAAGAGAATCCAGCGGTGTGGGTTAATTCAGAGACCTTCCCATCCCGCCGATCATGACAGTAGTAGCTGATATATCTTTAGTCAGCGGTTGTGTTTACAAACAAATCCCTATCCAAGTACAGCTCTGGCAGATATTTTTACCTCATTCATTAAATGTTATAACACTAACATTAAATGTTTTAACTCTAACATACAGTATGGAACTTTAATATATTTACTCTACATACCAAGTGTGGTGTTACCGCTGTGCTCAATTACAGGACTGGATATTATTCCATAGGAGTGACACCAGAGACTGAGAGTCTTTCCCCTTTACCATTACTATCAGCATCATCATCACCATCACCACCAACATTATTAGCATCCGAATCACTCTCACTAGAAGCATCACTATCACCACCCAAATGAATGACCAATTCTTGAGCCGCATCCAGGAGTCCCTCCCTTTCCAGATATTCCTGTTCAATATTCTTCACGTGCTGGCATCTCCGTTTCCACTCCTCTGCAGATATTGAGGAAAACTTCTCATCCGTAATCTTCATGACATCTTCCATTTTAAATGTCACATTGTTTTCGGCTACCCAATTTTTTACAGTAGCCCATATGAGTTCTATCGGATTGAGCTCAGGGTGATAAGGGGGGAGCCTTAAAACATCGTGGCCATGTTGCTGGAGAAGATGATCGATTTTGTAGCTTCGGTGTTGTGGCTTAAGTGTCAGTATTAGTTCATAAATTTCAGCTTTTGTCTTACTATGAACGTTTTGTTTCTCAAAATTATCGTTTTCAAGGTGGGACTGCAACCAAGATATCATCACGTCTTTTCGGGAATTCGATGTGGGAGGCTTATTCAGCTGCACGTTATGGTAAGGGGCATTATCAATAACCAAGACTGAGTGAGGAGAAAGATTTGGAATTAGTCTTTCCTTTAGCCACTGCTCGTAGTTATTGAAATCCATGTCCCCATGATAGTCCCCTGTTTTTCTGTGTGAAATGAATCTCAAATAAGCATTGGGCACAAAGCCATGCTCTCCTCCAGCGTGAATTATAATAAGCCGTTGTCCTTTCGAAACTGGCGAGAAGAGTCCACTCAGCGATTCGTCACTCCAGGCACATGGTGTAGTATGTGTTGTGTGAAGGTAGGATTCATCCATGTACACTATTGAACGCCCTTCAGTCCTATACTGATGAATAGACCTTAAATAGGCACATCTGAGGGACTTTATTCTCTGTTGTTCCACAAGAATTTTTCTATTATTTCTTGTTTTCCTCCACCGAAAACCAATATGTAAAATAATTTTCCTCAGTGTAGAGATGCTACCCTGAAAGTCAATTTTTTCTTTTAGTCTTGAGTGTATTTTTTTTAAAGTCGGTCTCTGCTTTTCTTCAATATAGAAATTATTAATTGTTCGTCGGACTACTTCTTCGTTAAAATTGTCAGGAGATTATTTCTTCGAGGTACGTATTCTTTCTTTATCAGGGGTAGAAAAAGAATTAGAAGCTCCTTCTTCAATACTTTTGGCCTCTTTCACGATTCGCTTCACAGTACTAATGGATACACCTGTAGCTGTTGAAACCCTTTTATATACAGATGCACGCTGACCCCTCACGTCCCAAAAATATTTATATACATTATATACTACTTCTCTTGTCTGCGAATGAATAACTTTACTCCCTCCCAGTTTACTATGAATCGGAGGCATGTTGCAAAAGTCTTGCGCACAACTGCACTCACCTGAAGCACTGTCTGTTAGGCACCGCAACAAGAGATGTTCCTTCTTCCGAGACCTGTGTACTAATAAACAACCACCCCTTAACATGACAATTTTTCTATAGTGGACTCGTCTGTCTACGGCGCATCTTTCTGAGCAGTGTCAGACAGAAATAATACTACTGTACCGTAGGAATGATGTTTTAAGCATAGCGCTGTGGGTTACGTTCAGGGCCCGGATTATAATGACATGTCATATTTTTATTGATGCTGCATAGACATTGCCAACTTGTGGATAAATCCTAATCATGACCTCTAGATTATAGAAATGCATTTTTATTAGGACATTTTTTGTCATTTTATGCAGTTCTATATTTTTAGGGCATTTATTTCACTTTTAGGTCATTATTTTGTCATTTTCATGTCATTTGCTTCCTTATTTAGTCATTTTCATGTATTTACATTGAGTGTATTAACTTTTTTTCGTCGCTAGCGTGCTGTCTTTGAAGTGTCGTTTGTTTAACGCAAGAAGGAAAAATTCCGCGTTAAAGTGTTGACATGTCTCAGTCGGAAGTGAGAACCAAAGAAACGCCAAAATGTTGTATTATATTACTATTGTCATTACATTGACTTGGCACCAGAGTCTGCCACCTGCTTGGATTTGAGAGTACAAATTACTGTTTACCCTCAATAAACAACAATATAATCCGGCAACCACAAAAGGATGTGCCGAATTTTGACATACTAGTGTCTCAGTGCCAGTATAAATTTCCGTGCGAAAAGAACATTCACAACATTACAGTTATTTACAGTTTTTACAATTATGTACAAACTAGTCTATAACTTTGTTATGTACAATAATTTTTTATAAATAAAATATCAGTTTTTAGGTCATTTTTTATAATTATTAGGTCGTTTTATTTAAAATTTAGGGTCATTTTATAGGTTATTTTTCAAACAATTTTAGGTCATCAGAATCTGGTTATGTTCTTACCGCCATTCACATAAAGTTTTTGTGTAAATACTGTTTCCAGTTCGAGTTCATGTTATTCCATTCCTCATACGGTCTTGTAATAATCGCAGACGAAAGAAATTGCTCAGCGGGTGGTCTCATTAAATCCTAGTTCTCGGTTTATAACACTCTTAATGAACTCGCTTACTGTACTCATGGAATTTCATCTTTATTTTTTCGCGCAAACAACCACCTGCCATCTGCCAATTCCATATTACCCGGTTCGGAAGTATAACTGGGACGCTAGGACCTGAACCAAACACGCGCAGGTACAAGCTGTCGTTTTATATCTGTGCCTCTCGCCGACCGTTGGAATTTTGTTACAAGGAGCAGGTAGTCCGTGTATTCCAATACAAAAGACATCCAGTTCCCTTTCTAGTCATTGCTTGTCCGAGCTCAAATCTGCTGCCCGTTGTAAATTTAAGACATGTTTTTGTGCACGCTAGTAGAATCTTTTCTCCTACCAGGAAATAGTCATTTGACAGACCGGCAGAGATAAAATACGATGTCTGTAGCTTATCGTCCGTCGGTAGCAATGCAGTAGGAGCTGAAGAGAATGCATATACTGTACTATTCATTCCAAACTATGCGGTTCATAATAACCCGTAACTATTAAAAACAAAAGTAAAGTGAATAAAGTATTTGAATTTTTAGTTATGAAATATTATTTACGTAATGGTATGTAACTCACAGAATATAGCTGTTGGGTCTTCACTATTGAATGCTGTGGAGCTAACTAAGATGTTTGTACGGTCTGTACACCATCGTAGCTTACAGTGCAGCCGTTTGTTTGGCTCAGGTCTTACCGATCGAGTTATACCGATTTATCGTTTGCTGATAACATTGTATGTTAGGCAATTGTGAGGTATAATACTGTTGCGATGTTACATTACGGGGGCTATTCTAATTAAACGCCGCTTATTTGATATTGAGCAGTAACGTTTAGCAATGCCTCGGATATCGACCAATCACGGTCGTTTATCTTATAATATGCTTCCAACGATGCAAAATGCGACTTTGTCTTATAAAACATCTCCTCGTTACTGGATACGTTGAGGTAGCAATATGCATTGTGCTATTTGGAAATAGAAACAATTTAAATGTGAATTGAATAAAGACATAGGCTAATTTCGATTCTGTGAAAGCCAGTTCGTGTGTTTTATTCTGTTCTTATTTGAGATTATCTTACAGTTACGTCAGCTATTTCTCATCCCACTGTCGATAGCATTGGTTAGTATCTGGTAACTCATTCGAGTGTTAATTCTTTAGTATGAGTCGATTGACAGTTGACACCAGGGTTCGAATAAAACATTTCGACATGGGGGGGGATTAAATGTGGGTCTATCACCAATGTACTTATATAATAAACATTATCCTCACATAAATATACTGTATTGTAGCAATAACTGTTAGCTTGTACTCAGCATATAACCCCTTCGGAACTGTTTGCTGAAAATCTTGGTCGATTTGTTTTCCTTTTCTCGAATCTCACTTTGTTTACACATCCTCCACTCAGGCTGCCACATGTAATATTACAATTTCCACTACCGATATGTGTATATATATATATATATATATATATATATATATATATATATATATATATATTACTGACATTTGTCCTTGCCACTATTGGAACATTTACCTGTTCAGTAGAAGTCTGACGTTTCAACTCTGTTACTTTACGTTTTTTTATGAAAACCATTATCCATGTTATTAACCAACTAACATTAGTTCAATCAATGAATACTCAAAACGGGGGTGCAGAGGAAAATGGAAGGAACACGTTTTTTGACTTCTATCAATATTCTATCAATAAACTATCAATAAACTCTTGATCTTTCGTGGGATTGGTTATGAATAGATCATTAAAATTTGTACAAAACCTTGAAAATCCTAAACTGTTTAGGTCCAAAATCTAGTTTCGCTTTTCAAATTGTGCAGCCTATTCTTTAATGTGCCCAAACGACATTTACCTGACCAAGCGCACGAGGAAAAATATGGAAACATATTCATCACTTTGTGTGTGTGTGTGTGTGTGTGTGTAATAATAACCTATCATAGTCTTATGAAACTTAAACTTTTGTGAAAGATAAGCCTGTGATAAGAATATCAATTAAAATAAAATCAGGTAAACTGATGTAAAAAAGTGCCAGTATGTTTTTTTTAATCAGTTATGATTACAATTATGATATGCAGAATATGTTTTTTTAATTGATTTACAAGTTAAGCTCCAGATTTATTCATTAAGCAGGGCTTAGGGAAGAACAAAGGTCTAGTTTTCTTTTTAATCAGATTAAAATCTTCCAGCATCAGCTGAACTGTACAGATTTTTGATATCTTGACAATCGCACACTCACATAAAAATACGAAAAAGAAAGTGAAATTGGCTGGTTTCGGGATTTGAACCATGGAACTCCATAACATGAGGCCAAAACGTTACCATCTCGGTCACCTGGGTCAGTTTAACGGTCTAGTTGTAAGTTATAAGCGCATGTAAAACAATAGTGTTTTTGGTCATAGCTATCTCTATTTTAATTTCCAAAGCCGTAAAATATCACAGTAAAACAATTGACTATGTTGTCATGATAAATGATTTGCTTTTTTTTTATATAAATTCTTTCGAATACGTATATTATCATAAAATAGGCACCAAATTGAGCATTACTTCGGAACAGGTGAACCGATTTCATCCAGTATCAGTAGACCTCTTCCCATGAACACTATAAATGTGTATACCAAATTCCATAAAAATCCGGTAAAGCGTATTTGAGTTACCGCGTTTTTAAAATAGACACTAAATTGGGTTTTACTCCGGTACCGGACAACCGATTTGGTCCAATATCGGTAGACGTCTTCCCATGTACATTATAAATGGGTATACAAAGTTTCAGGAAAATCCAATAAAGCATATTTGAGTTATCGCGACTTCTCATATATTAACATAAAAGGCAATAAATTGGGCATTATTCCGGTACTGGCCAACCAATTTGGTTGAACATCAACAGACGTCTTTCCATGGATAGTATAAATGCGTATACGAAGTTTCATAAATATCCGATAAGGCGTATTTGAGCTATTGCGCCTTTAAAATATACACTAAATTGGGTTTTACTCCGGTACCGGTCAACAGATTAGGTTCAAATTTAACAGAGTACTTTTCATGGATGTCATAAATGCGTATACCAAGTTTAATGGAAATCCGATACAGCGTATTTGAATTATGGCGCCTTTCTATTAGAAAGGCGCCATAATCTATTAAAATAGGCACTAAATTGGGCATTACTCCGGTACCGGTGAACCGATTTGGTTCAATATCAATAGGGTTCTTCCCATTGACATTATAAATGTGTTTTCCAAGTTTCATGAAAATCCGAAAAAGCGTATTTGAGTTAGAGCGCGTACAGACACACGGACGGACAGACAGACAGACGGACAGACATTTTTCGTCCCCCACACAATCTCATAAAGTACCATACTGGCACTTAATAATTGAAATGTGTAAATCCAGTATCGGCATTTTCAATTGTGCATTCCCTAAGTTGCCTGCAGAGGTTCCCAGGCTTCTCACACATGAGCAATCTTGCTGGTTCAAGGTCACGATCTGCCGGCCGGAACCCACAGGTAAACATAAGGTAACCTTCACTTTGTAGTATCGGATAACGGAATAGTGCATAATGACTGATTACACATATTAAACGCATCTCATTAGCAATACATACAACACGCGATGTGGTATGCAAACTAAAAAACCGAAACATGGACACAATTTATTCAGAGCTGACCAGGTAAACCTAACAGAACTCTGAATGATATATTGCAGTTTACTACGATTATTCCACTCATACGCCGCGTGTTTGATAACGTTTGATAACGTTTTTCCTCGGATGTAGATGAATGACGATCGTTTATGTTATAAAATGCTTGCTATTAATATGAGGATGCGATTTTATCTGATAAAATCGTCTGGTCGTTACTGGACACGTAAGGTATCAACATGCAGTAATTAATACGTCACATGCTGCCATTAAGCAGCACGAAAACGCATTATTTTGTACAACATATCTTGTTTAGGAAATGAAATAATAAAAATGCCCATTGATTAAAAACACAGTTTCGATTCGGCGCATGTCAGTTCGTGTGCTTTTATAGCGTAAGCAACTACAACGACGCCCTCCATCTTATGATGCACACTATTGGTAGCACTGGGAACTTGGATCGATTCATGGAATCGACTCACAGTTTACTGCATGAAAATATAATTTATTTTTACTCAGTTCAGTACAAATGACTCAGTTCCAAATCTTTAGTATTCATTAATTTTAAAAGCCCAGATGACTATTTCACCCTGAGTTACAGGAAGTCATGCGTTCGGATCTGGGCCTTCATGACCTTAATTAGAAAGTCGATGGTTGGTTATTAATGAGATTAAAAGATTCCTACTTGCAAGTTGTCGCAACCCTTCAGGATTCCTTCTTCAATTCCTTTTATGAGGTTCCCACTGAGATCTAAAAGCCGCAGACGACTCAGCCCATGGAATTCACTGCTGGAAAATATGGGGTTCAGATTATCTCCCAAGAGATTATCTGCTAACCGGAGGTCTTGCAGTGTAGCCTGAAGTCCCAGCAGGAGCCTGAAATATTTAGAAATGTTATAATTTAAGTACAGTTTAGTTTAATTTCAAATAATGCTTTAATACAATTGTCATGAAACCAGCAGTTCATGCTAGCTAAAATTTAGCTAGATTCCTAATGTTGGTATGATTCTTTTTCTTAATGATTTTCCATTGTGGGAAAATTCATCTGGGAGTACATCTACTCAGACGCAAAACTATAACACGGATTATTATTTAAATTACATTTAAAAGTTATATCCAAAGTAGATATGATAGGAATATTATTTATCTATATAAACTTGTTTTTGGACTGAAATTAGTTTATTTCAGCTCAATGCATATTTAATATAGCTATGCTTTTTCTTAACCTTAATTCATACTAGTAGGCCTATAGTCTACACTGATAAAAGAGATTGTTAAAATAGCCTATGTGAAGATTTCACAGAATGCACTGGCAATAAAATTAATGATGCAAGTGTAGGCCTAAGATTCACTTGCATGTTGGTTGAAGGTTTAAAGCAGCCGTACAGATTATGAATTAATTAAATTCAAAACATTCTGTCAGGAATTACATTAGATTTATTACGTTCACATAAGTGAGGAGAGCTTAAACTGAAAAGTACTCACATTAAAATATAATGCAGATTGTCGGTAGCCGTACATTTCGATAGAATTCACAATATTATATCAACAGCAGCTGCGTTTAATTATTCAACGGCTAGATGTTTTTAATCTTTTATTTATATTTATTAAGTGCCAAAACAGTACGAATACGCTTTTTCAGATTTCATGAAACTTATTATATGCACATATAACGTCCAAGCCTATTGATTTTGGACCAAATTAGTTGACCGGTACCGGAGTAACTCCCAATTAGGGACCTAATTTCTGAAAATATTACACTGGATTCTTCAAATGCAATTCAGTTCTCAAGACAACAATATTGTTTGCCGTGTTCATATAGCATATTCGTTGGCACATACTCAGGTTGAGACAACTGGATTAAGCTGTCCTTGTAATACGACCTCTTATTTTACATCAAAATGTGAAGGGAGAAAATGTTATTCTCCAAGTCCTGGGTACAGAAAGTTGTGTGACTGCATTTCATTGTGCATTATTTTCGTGGATTTCATTCTTCATTATTTATTTACACCCATGAATTAAGTCAACAGCTTTTTCTAATTTGTAAATGCCTAGTTACTTCCATCTTTCAAACCCTTATGTGTACACTGCGAACAATATTGTTGTCATGAGAACTGAATTGTGTTTTGATTCAGTGTAATATTCTCAGAAATTATATAATGTTTCAAGGGAAGGAGTGGCTAGTTTGAATTTTAACGTTGACTGCGTTACTTCCCGAGTTGTACTGGGTATGTGTGCGAAATTTCGTGCAAATTGGTCAAGATTTGTATAGGGAACATACATACTCGCATACACACTTTCGATTTTATACAGGGTGTTAATGAACAACACCAAAATATGTTACCCATGTATAGAGGGGTCATAGACAAGCAACTTTTAAGAGATTTTAAAATGAAGTAAAATGCGTTTGCTACAGGGCATTAAAGTCATTACAATTTGGTGCTCATAAGTCAAAAATGAAGCGAGGTAGGGTTAACATTTTCATTTAATTGACTTCACGGCTTCTTAGGGATCGATAAAAACCTGATTTTTAATCATTCATCAACAGCTATATCGTAATTTAGAGTTTAACTTTAAGTTCACGCAGTATAAACATTAGTAAAGTCACGAACAGTAAAATAACAATCAATTTGCTAAAATAAAGAAAACTGAAAATTCTGTTGTAAGTTATTTGAATAAAATATTTGCAACTTAATATACTTTCATTTTCGCACGACCAACTTTCCTAACACAAATCAATCCAAGAATGGCACACTTTAGGCGTAGGTGCCGGAAAAATATACTTTTCCATCACTTCAAAATGCTCTTCTGGATTTTGACTTATTAAATCATTACATAAGCTTTCTTCATGAAATGTTATATATTCCGTACGATTTGACTTAGTTTTTAGTTTGTCTTGTTAAATTTTCTCTCTCTCTCTCTCTCTCTCTCTCTCTCTCTCTCTCTCTCTCTCTCTTTCATAGTTTCACCTCTCCCTTTTAGGATTTAAGCGTCCCTAGCCGCCCGGGCCTTACAGGGCCGCGACCTGGTCTTGTTAAATTAAATTATATATATTTATTAAAAATCATTCATGTATCGTCTTCTTTATCGTCATATATATATATATATCTGTATATAGTGTATAATCTATGACATTGTACAACGTACTGTTTTGAAAAACACTAATATTTACAGGGATGTGAAAGAACTCTCGCGAGATAAAATTCCGGTACACCTCAGAAAGTAGTCTTACACAGTAGGCCCTAGTAGTTAAATGACCATAGGAAATAAATATTTTTTTACTATTAGTTCATGCAGTAAATAATCCATATCGTAACTGGTTATTTTAACACATGAGGCCCTTGGAAGTTGTTATTGCGGCCCGCGGAACAAAAAAGAAGAAATCTTTTTAAACATATCAACTTAAGCGCAAGTTACCATGGGCATAAGTTACAATTATTAAAGCCAAATTAAATAATAATAATAATAATAATAATGCAATTTTTATTTTGTCAAGAGTTGTCAAACGAAATAGAAGATGTGATTTCTTTTTCTAATTTTGCGAGGATATTGAAATGATTATTTTTAAAAATATGTTCTTCAAGATTTCATGATTTTGAAAACATAAACGACAAACTCTTCTTAACGTTTATTTGAAAATGATAATCGAGGATTTACCGTCACTTTACGTACGTACTTGTATGTTTTTCAAGCAGATCGATTTCTTCAAAATAGAACAGAAAACAAATGACAAGTTTCCCCAGCTATGAGATTTTGATCTTCAGGTGTTTAGTAACACATTAGCCAACCTCTGTGAAAGTGCGTTTTCGAATATGAACTTTATCAAAAATAAGAAAAAAACTTACTTCAGTGACTGTTCTGTTATACTTATTCAGATTAGGAACTACTAATCGCGCAGATCAGCTGTCTGCATTGCATTGCTATTATTTTCATTGAAACGGTGATTTGGTATGACAAAACTATATTTTGTGAAAAAAAAATTATCTTTAATTGTCATACAATTTTTAAATCATTTACAACATCTGCCAATGATGCAATGATAACTATGATAATATTCATGGATGATCTTTTTAAGCGATATAATAAGACAATTTGTCAAGTGAATTTGGTGGCCCTAAATATGACTTACCCAAATTAATTTGGTCCCAGTTCCTGTAAACTTGATCAGGCCAGTTCTAACACAACAATATCCACTAAATTAAAGAATTGTGTTTTGGAAACGATAGATAGGTGACGCTAAAGAAAGTGAGTAAAAATAACAGTTATTTTAGTTTACATAACATCTTTGAGATGAGGTGTGGGAATGACGTCATCTTGCTGAAGGTTCCGGTTCTCAGGTGAGAAGATGATGGAATTCAAACATGACGCAATCTCAGTTTGTATTTATTTGTACTGCTTCACTTCATTCTTAATGCGTCTGTATTTTCATAATTTATCTTCGAGATACAGTCTACATTAATTCTACGGATGTAAGTTGTGATGGCACCATAAATCTGGGTTTAGATCATATCTGCTATTCGTCATATAACTTTATGTAGGTGTATACATACAAGGGTAAGTCAATAAATATCCGCACTCTCTTCTTTAAATGTATTGCAAAAACAATACAAAACTTTCAATTACCTCATTTTTTTAACATAGTCCCTTTGCTTCTCAATGCACCTGATCCAACGTTGCACAAGCTTCCCGATGCCCTCGGAATAAAAAAAATGGAATTTTGGATTTTTTAATTTTGGATCTTTGAATTTTTTATTTTTTTGGATTTTTTAATTTTGTATTTTGATTTTTTAATTTTGGGATTTTTTTTAAATCTTGGATTTTCGATTTTTTAATTTTCAACTTTTGGATTTTTTAAAATTTTGGATAAGCCTAATCATTGAGTTAATTGTTTTCTGTGCAGTCCGTTCCGTCACATCTCACTAATTCCGTGATGAAAAGAGCGTAACACTAATTTCGTGACGATTTTGAGCGTTACACAAGCTCTCGATTTACCCCTACCGCGGCTAAAGAAGTTTCACTTCAAAAATTGTTTTTGGCTGAATTGCACGTAACGCCCTTCCTTCAGTTCTTGGTCTGTGATGAATCGACAAGTGGGCCAAAAAGATGGAAATCTGTCGGGGCGAGATCGTGAATGTACGCTCTAACACCTCAAACCCCAGTTTCGCAAAAGTCTGGGCAGTGTGGGCGGCAGTATGTGGGCACGCATTGTCAATCTATTCGTATACGCTTCACCGAAGTAAAACATTGCCCCCATATTGTGTGGAACGTCTTCCATGAATGTCGGTTCCTGGTACACCTTCAGACGACAAACACCCGACCACTGCACGCTGTTTTTCTTTGCTGCAAACGCTGATCGGTGTAGCCATGTTTAATGTGCAACAGCGCAACACTTCGTAGAGTCATAACGGTCAAACGTTCCACAAGCAGAGATAAATGAACAACATGTCGACGTGCGTGAGCACATAGCGGTACAGCGAACCTACAAAAGATTAAACAAAAGTTGCGGATATTCATTGACTTACCTTCGTATATTGTGTATTTCGTTATCTGGATACATTTTCTACTATTACCCCATTCAAGTAACTGACACTATAAAGTTAAAGGTTGAAGAATCATATTCATTTTAAATAACTGTCTCTTTGATCAAGTTAGTTAGGTACTCACAGAACTGCAAAGTGGTGGTTAAAGCAGGGAGCTACAAATCAAAAGTTTCTAGTTCAAGTACATTATCTTAATCTAATTTCAGATTAATAATTGATTATATTATTACTATTATGATCATCATCATCATCATCATCATCAGTATCATTATTACTGTTGCTGTCGTTGCTGATGTTTTTTGAGGCCGTCGGACTCTTAGACCATTTGAAAATATTTCCATGCATATCCATCTATTCCTTTTCAAAGGGTAAAGTTCATTCCAATCCAGTAATCATTTCTGCTAAAGAGGAGTAATCGGTAGAAATGAAACTGAACTTATTGTCAACTAAAAGCAAAGTTAAATATCAGCACCTTGGTCCATATTGAAAGTTTAAGTTCTACAACGGAATCGAGAATTAAGAGATATGGGACTGTTTTTTACCTGTCAGTGAGTCTCCTGAGAGAGTTCCCGGAGAAGTCCAGGGAGCGTAGAGGCAGAGCAGAAGCTGTGAATGCCTGCGTGGGAAGGGCCTGATGGCCAGCCCAGCGCTGACTGAAGGATATGACAGGAGAACGGTACGGGAGAGCAGGGAGATCTCCAGAAAATACTACACGATCACAGTCCATCACAATGCCATCTTCTGCAGGTGAACATCTGCAAGGGTATCTCAGCTCTCGATGTAGCTCCGAGCATGGTACAGACCCTGCTGATCCCGTTGCCACCAGAGCCAACAGCAACCACCACACGCTCAGCATTCTGAAACAAAATTATTCCATAAGACTGATTCACTCGATTCTGCTGCAAAATATGTAAGGTTCGTTACTGCAGCAAATTTGTAAGAGTTTTTGATATTCAGCAAACTGCAACAATTATTGTGCAGTCTCCCCTTTGGACATTACGAGATTACGTATTTGCAATTATTCATTTATAGGTAGCCTACTCAAGGCTTTTATGTTAATATTAGTGTGTAATGGTAGGAGGTACATCCTATTACGAAAAACCTCTGTAACGCCAAGGGTGTTAATATTACGACACAAGAATAAACTATATCATATCATATCATATCATATCATTTGCAATTATTCCGCTGCAAGAAAGCATTGCTTGTTCCAGAAATTCAGGTTCGTTGTGTCAACCAAAATAATTTTCACTTATTGGTCCTCTACCAAATTTCATTAATAGCCAACTCATGTCACTTGAAAGTACGACCCTGCATATTGGAAAGCGAATTTCAAGTAAATCAAATGATATTCCAATCTTAAATTTTGAATGTATGAAATATTATTTATACAATAAACGAAAGAGTCGGACAGGATGGCGCATTTAATATCGCGCTGGCTTTCTGTGCCCAAGGTTGCGAGTTCGATCCCGGCTCAGGTCGATGGCATTTATGTATGCATAAATGTGACAGGGTCTTGTCAGTAGATTTACTGGCATGTAAAAGAACTCTTGCAGGACAAAATTCCGGCACACCGGCGACGGTCACAAGCCTAAGTTGCAGTACATCCCCGTCGTTAAATAACCGTATACGGCATGCAATAGATAAACAATACCTGAGTAGGCCTGATTTAGATCAAGCTGGTTGTGCAAGCAAATCCATTGGTAACTTATAGCAACCAAAAGCGAAAGCTAAACACTTCTTGAAGAAGTAGTTTTGTTATTAGCCAATTACATAAAATGGAAACTTATGTTAGTAAGTAAGCAAATTCTTCTAGTAATTTTAGCGCTCGTTGTTATAGCTTGCGAAAGTGTAATAGATTTCAAGATACTATCACTTAACGTTTCTTTGTAATAACTAATAAGCATAGGCATGGAAGTATTTCCCCTTACGTGTTATAGGTTTGTATGAGTAACATAAGACAACACGCTGGAAAGTATCTTAGGAAATTACTTGCGACTACTGTAGACCTAAGGTTGATAGCGTGATTCTTCGGGTGTAAAAATTTGCAGCATCACCCCCTTTCGGAAATAAAGTAAAACCGTTAATTCTCCTTCCTTAGGCGATGAAACAACCCTGCCGTGAGAGAACGAAAATATAATTGTAGAATCAATTTGGTTAAAATTGTCACTTGAGATACGTACAACGGCGTAAACTGCATGCCTTCCTTCACATAAACTCTCATACACTCAGACAATATGAATTACTAACGCATTGAAGTCTCGTTGCTAACGGAATATTTTCTCTTTCTTATAAACCCGTAATAAAAGATCAAGTGTTGAACCAGTTTACTATAAAAGGCCTTCAACGAAAAAAGGTTGTAGGTTTTCTTATTCTTTACTTCTAATGTTGACGTATAGATTCACCGAAAGTCATTTTTCACTAGTTTGTTATTAGGAATTGCAGGAAGAGAATAGTAGCTTACTGTAATTTTCAGTTTCTTCTCGCATTGAGAAATTCCTAGAAATCAATGTCAAGTGCTGGTACAGCTCATGCCAAGTAAGTGTCTAAAGCGTAAATGAAATTTATTAACCGGAACAAATCCCATATTGTAACTGGAAGGGCAACATAAACTTCATTCCGATAGTGGGTTTATCTAAATAAAGTACGAAGTAGAAACCGCCTGCAAAACACTATCAAATACTAGACGAGAAAATAGTAACTGAAAACGAGATCTAGCCTATATGTATCAAACAGTGCTAGTATATTGTGAAACGAAATTATATTGTATTTACTATTTATGCTATAATAGTAGTGTGCCCTAAAATATTTATATAAAGCAAATAGGCATTTCATATATATATACGAGGGATGTCCAGAAAGTAACAGACTTTTGAAATAAAAAATAAACAAAATTAAAAAAAAATATTACATATACCTAGATTTTGAAGGTAGACTCTTAGGCTATTTTTCTTCATAATCGCCATTCAAATTAAGGCATTTGTCATACCGTGGCACAAGCTTTTCGATACCCTCTCTGTAGAAATCCGCCGCCTGCGGCTACAGTTTCAGGAACTGAACTCCGTGAAATTTGGAGGAAATGTTCAGAGAGTTCCGTAATCGTTGAACAACAATTTTCACGGATTTTGTCGTTGAATTTCGCCACCAGTTCATCAGTCACAACACTAGGCCTACCACTGCGATCCTCATCGTGAACATTGGTTCGGCCATTTTTAAAATCAATGCATACTCGGCTTTCGCTCATTATTCCATTGCCGTATACATCACAAATCTGGCGATAAATTTCAATTGGTTTGTGATTTTTCGCCAACAAAAACCTTATCACAGACCGCACTTCACAACTGGCGGGATTTTCAATTGCAGCGCTCATTTTAACACTCCACTGCAGACAAAGTACGAAAGGCACGATGCTCACGCTAACACAGCTGGATGCGTACTGAGTGTAGGAATGCTCTGGCGCTAAAATGATGGCGCTAGCCCCGCCCACTGCCGGGCCAGGCCAAAAGTCTGTTACTTTCTGGACAGCCCTCGTATTTACTATTATGCTATATAGTAGTGTCCCCTAAAATATTTATATAACACCCATTTATTCAAGTATTGATTGCTGCAATTTAACATTTAAGTTATCTTGCATAAAACGTAATTATATTATTGTTATAGTTCCTAGCTATGTATAAGCCTACCCGTAATTATAGTTTCAAGAAAGATATTATGCACTTGTAGGAGCAAGGTATAAAATGGTCATCTGTCTGGATGTAGGAAGTGGATCTAATTGAATTCATCCCCACCTCTCGACGGCATCCCCTTCGCTCGCATGTCACCAGTGTATAGTTCCCGCACGATATCTGTGCCGATTGCCTAAGTCATTGCATTACGTTTTCGTGGGGACTGTAGCGTCGATTGGCCTGCTAACTATCTCTCTCGCACAACAGTACCTCCCTTTATATTTGTAAAGGCCAAGCTACCTCTCTCTCTCGCACAATAGCACGTCTCTCTTGAAAGAGTAACGGTCTCATCGGCACAGATTTCGTGCGAGATCTTTACATTCATACTGTTGAGGTTATGAGTTTGTAATGTTTACAGGAGATGATTACAATTATTATATGACAACGTTGCTTTCTCTATAATATTATAAAACTGATTCCTGAACAATTGTAGGCGTCAGTAAATCTTAACGTACCGAGAAAATGGTGAAGTAGGCCTATGCATAAATTGCTGTCTACAGAATCTACCTTCAAATCTTCGGGATTTGAACCTGCAATTTTCAGGATGTGAGTTACAATCTCAGTCAACTCACTCTACCCTCAAAAATCTAGCGTCTCAAACTGAGTCACCCGAGGGCTATTAGTGTCACGTTTGATTTGTCATGAGGGCCACACACAATAACTAATTATTGAAGATTTTAAATATTTTTGTTACGGTACCTAAATTTAGAAACATGCGATGTGCATACAAAATGGTTTAGCGTCTAGCTTCATGCAAAGTATTGAAAATAATACTAATTTGTAAACGGTAACATAGACATTTTTGCAACATAAATAAAATCAGGTAAACTGATGTAAAAAAGTGCCAGTATGTTTTTTTAATCAGTTATGACTGCAATTATGATATGCAGAATATGTTTTTTTAATTGATTTACAAGTTAAGCTCCAGATTTATTCAATAAGCAGGGCTTAGGGAAGAACAAAGGTCTAGTTTTCTTTTTAATCAGATTAAAATCTTCCAGCATCAGCTGAACTGTACAGATTTTTGATATCTTGACAATCGCACACTCACATAAAAATACGAAAAAGAAAGTGAAATTGGCTGGTTTCGGGATTTGAACCATGGAACTCCATAACGTGAGGCCAAAACGTTACCATCTCGGTCACCTGGGTCAGTTTAACGGTCTAGTTGTAAGTTATAAGCGCATGTAAAACAATAGTGTTTTTGGTCATAGCTACCTCTATTTTAATTTCCAAAGCCGTAAAATATCACAGTAAAACAATTGACTATGTTGTCATGATAAATGATTTGCTTTTTTTTTTTATATAAATTCTTTCGAATACGTATATTATCATAAAATAGGCACCAAATTGAGCATTACTCCGAAACAGGTGAACCGATTTCATCCAGTATCAGTAGACCTCTTCCCATGAACTCTATAAATGTGTATACCAAATTCCATAAAAATCCGGTAAAGCGTATTTGAGTTACCGTGTTTTTAAAATAGACACTAAATTGGGTTTTACTCCGGTACCGGACAACCGATTTGGTCCAATATCGGTAGACGTCTTCCCATGTACATTATAAATGGGTATACAAAGTTTCAGGAAAATCCAATAAAGCATATTTGAGTTATCGCGACTTCTCATATATTAACATAAAAGGCAATAAATTGGGCATTATTCCGGTACTGGCCAACCGATTTGGTTGAACATCAACAGACGTCTTTCCATGGATAGTATAAATGCGTATACGAAGTTTCATAAATATCCGATAAGGCGTATTTGAGCTATTGCGCCTTTAAAATATATACTAAATTGGGTTTTACTCCGGTACCGGTCAACAGATTAGGTTCAAATTTAACAGAGTACTTTTCATGGATGTCATAAATGCGTATACCAAGTTTAATGGAAATCCGATACAGCGTATTTGAATTATGGCGCCTTTCTATTAGAAAGGCGCCATAATCTATTAAAATAGGCACTAAATTGGGCATTACTCCGGTACCGGTGAACCGATTTGGTTCAATATCAATAGGGTTCTTCCCATTGACATTATAAATGTGTTGTCCAAGTTTCATGAAAATCCGAAAAAGCGTATTTGAGTTAGAGCGCGTACAGACACACGGACGGACAGACAGACAGACGGACAGACATTTTTCGTCCCCCACACAATCTCATAAAGTACCATACTGGCACTTAATAAATACACTGTACAAAATGAATATTTATTTACGAGTATTTTTGTGTTTGTCCTGAGCTGACACTTATGTTTAATGACAATTTTGCTTCGTCTTACCGAAATGTCTGTTCAATTCCGATTATGATTAGAGATGACAAGATCAGTCATCCTAGTTCTCTGAGAGGTTTTTGTTTATTTCATGAAGGAAAATAACTATTCACACACATAGGTAGAACCGAAAATTGCCAAAATCCACGTAGCATACTTTCTGCAGTTTTAAACTTTTCGGGAACGTATGAGAAGAAATCAGGTATCCCTAAAGTGACCGGTGGAAAAAGAAAGAAAGAAAGAAAGAAAAAGACTGGGATGCAATTGGGCCATCTAGGCCGCAGGAGTGCTTTCAAAGGGCCGCACGTTTGACAAGCCTGCTCTAAAATCGTCTGTGGATGAGTTGTTTTAATAACTTGGGTTATATTAAAGATTACGTGTACTCTGCACTATTCATAGTGCACAGTACCTGTCATTGCAATACGAGCTTCATTCTGAAAGCGTTCTCTGCGCTACGCTGGTAGGGTATTAGAGAGGCGTTAGCTACATTGCAACACTATGGAGGTCGACATAGTCACGATCGCCAAACTAGCGGAATTGTAGATGTCTGGGAATCAATGCGAAAGCGAAGCTTTTGTCTTTGTCTAAAGGTAGCGTTTCTAAACTCATTATGGACTGTATTCCTAAACGTCCGACGAAATGTAAAGTGGATGCAAATATTTCTTTTTTACTCTACCACACCAAATTCAATCATATTTTACATAATAGATTAATAGTGTTACCCAAGAGTAATAGTAGTTCATATATTTTCAGCTTAAACTATTACCTTTGAACTTCTCTACTTATTAAAAACGAACCTCATTTCCATGTCGGGCTTATTTACTTAATTTATTTCTCCATAAACGTTAAACTCGAATTAAAACTCAGAATCCAATTTTCAAACTACTCATCAGAAGCAGAATGTCTTCTTATTTCCTTTTTAAGAGTTACCGTTACTCTAAAGTGTATTATAATCGTCCATCAGCCAAATCGTGCGTGTTGTGTCCTCGTTGAATCAAACTGAAGATTAATAGTTAGCGACGTGCTCGTTTCCATTATGCGTTGCTTCTTATCAGATCTTCATAATATGTAATACTCATGGTCTCATGCAACATAATAGTAACATGGACTCGATCGCTAGAGGGTGAAAGGAAAGGTCAAGTCAATCCAAGTCAAGAAATATTCGCACTCGATTTTTGTAGCATGGGCTATTTAAACAGCATAGAGGCCTTGCAATTGTGTTATTTTTTAACATAGCCCATCCGCGAGCTTTTCAACACACTTATTTCAGCATTATATTAACTTCTGGATGCTCCAGGAAAAATTACTTTGACGGAGTAGAAAACAGCTGACAAACCTTCCTGATTTATCGTGCAGAGTTGTTTTTTTTCCATTTGTTATGATACCTCCCCACGCCTTCGGAGAGCTTCCTCAATATTGTTCTTTTGACCCTGTGACCTTTAGTGTTTTCGGGCTAAAATCCTGTCCCTGGTTCTCTCCAGATGCTAATCCTTCGCGAATCAGGTTCGATATAAATCTGTACTCATAAGTAAAGACAACACTGACTCAGTGATCTTCTATTGATTTAATGTTGGATATCAGTGTAATTACTACTAACGCACTAACTTTTTCCTTCCCACTTCTCCAGACTTAGGACAGGCTATGAAATTGCATAGGTGTGGTTAAAAATGTTAGGCTTAGTGGCTTGGTCATTTAAAAAATGTTAAAAACAATACCCTAATTTATTTTGCATGAACGCTTCGTCACTTATAAAAATGTTAAAACACTACCCTATTTTTTTTTGAATGAGCACTTTGTTCTCATATGACGCCTTCTTAATAAAATAAAAACGGGATATTTCATTGTTTATATATTGTTCTCTCCACTTGAGTAGACGAGAATACTTGTCATTTATTTTAGGTATTCTTCTTACAGGTATCCCTTGTTCAATACTTCTCAGTTTTATGTAGGCACTTGTTTGGAACTGGAGAAGTGCATTTAACACAAGAAAGATGTTGGAAAAAGCGTGGTAAAATATCGAATTATATTTTGCGTGAAATGATTCTACTGCATTAGTCGTTTCTTTGCATTCTGTGGAATGTTCATTCGCCCATACTGAGGGTGGACTCTGGAGAAATATAGTTATCAAGCATATAGTCACAGAATTTAGTGACTTTATCGTTTTCAGGTAGAAACGAACATTCACATATTAGGTCTAACTTTTGTTTGCCTATAACTACTGCCGCAACCTACATATCTCTGTGGCGCAGTTTACATATCTGTGTGCCGCAGTTTACATATCTCATTTTTATTATATTTCAAATTCGGTGTGAACCGAGGCGCAGATTACATACACCCCAATATGTGTTGTAATCTGACCATGATTTAGATTTCACTCCCACCTTAAGGCGTTGGGAAGCAAGAAGACACTCGCTATAACAACAGCTTTGTATGATTCGTTGTGAAAATATCGCTAGTGTATGAAATGTTTGGTTTATGATTACGTGTGTTTTTATTATTATGTTTTCGATTTTACTCCACGAATCTCTACTTCGAGTGGTAGAGTCAAGAATCTAGTAATGAAGGTGAGAGTCTTATAGTTCGTGACACGCTTATCAGAATTAACCTATTTGAAATATTGACCAGCAGTATTGTGTATAATAATGTAGGATTTCACGGCCGGCTGTATCATTCATACTCTGTTTTTCCGGGCTTGTAGGCCGTGGTCCAGTGGGGTTGTGTCTACCCGACGTTTCGCCGAAAACTGCGTTCGGCATCTTCAGGGGGGTTCGTCCTACTCCGGCACAGTTCTGAGTTATACTCCGAACAGTTCTGAGTTATACACCGGAGTAGGACGAACCCCCCTGAAGATGCCGAACGCAGTTTTCGGCGAAACGTCGGGTAGACACAACCCCACTGGACCACGGCCTACGAGCCCGGAAAAACAGAGTATGAAAGTATTGTGTATGTTTGTCTGTTCAACTGGCCATCAAGTCATTGGACAACAGCAGATGCCCATCGGCTACAAAGCATTCATATTTTGGACATATCTAAAATGTATAAAAATAATTCATAACCACCAGAGCAAAGGAATTATACATATTTCTAACCTCTAAATTTCAAGAGTAATTCTCTTCTACACATTTACTAAATGTTCAGTAAGGGTAGATTGTAAATTCGCGGCAACTAAGGAATAACGAAGAAACATTCTTCTATGATTTCTACCGCTGCGAGTTTAAAGTTTAATACATCAATACATCAACACATCTTATCTTAATCCCTTTCTTTACTAAACCCATTGGATAAGAATTTGCAGCGTATTCCGATTCCCACTGGTCACTCGTCGTTTTCCAATCACGATGCTACGGAAAAGGGGGAAACGTGGGATCTGTGCTGTCGTGATGGCTATTGAAGTGCGGTAAGTTAGGTTCCCGGCACTGGGTACTGGAAATTCGACTTTCCATCATGATAGCTTGCACAGGAAATGGATGAAGAACACTATTGTAGTAAAACAAATGATCTGGCGTGCCGACTCTTGAGGTAGCTACCCGTGAATAAAAACTTAGGGCTTCAGATACCTACAATTTTGTAGGCCTACAGCAAAAGCACCTCTGTACTTCTTATAGTTTTAGAGAAATTTCGATTTAAATTTAATTTGCCTGTAATAACTTCACAAACAATGACGAGCAAAGGAATTATATTTGTAACCTCTAAATTTCAAGATACGAGTATTTACTAAATGTTCAATAAGGGTAGATTGTAAATTCAAAAAAAGTAAGTAATAATAAAGAAACATTCTTCTATGATTTCTAACTCGAACTTGGTAATCCAGTGGAGTTCATTCTTTATCAGATCTCTGCTTTGTACGAATTATATAGACTACTGAAAGTACATAACTTCACTATAAAAGAAAATTGAGAAGTTTAAGCGCTAAGTAGCTTAATAATATTAATCATTAACCATTTTTATCGACTGGCTTGCTTCTGAGGCAGGATCTCGTCTTTGAAATGCCGACCATATTCATAATTAAACAAATGACTTGTCACAATGTACCTAATCTCGTTACATCTGTATGACATTTCCTTGTAGTAACATCCCTATTTTCCTGGCTATTGACCCTGATTAGGCGATGGGGCACATGATGATCTGTCCCCCCTCATCGGTGATTCAATTTGGGGCAGTTTAAGAGAGGGAATCGGCTGTCTGTCCTTTTACAGATCACTTCTGGTTTAGGAGTTATAGCAGATAGGCTGAGGTGCTCACAGGCGGCGTATGAAACACATATACCATTATCCATTTATACATAGCCTATTATGATTGATTGTGCCCAGCTGTCTAATTAAATGGACAAATGTAAATATTGTTAAGTGCAATATATGAGGAATTAGATGGAAGTCACATAGTGTGTAGTGCCTACTGTCTCATCATAGGCTAACAGCTGTGATTAATTATAAATCATATAAATGTAGCCTATGGAGAAAATATTATAATATACACTAATGATTACGACATACTAAAGAAATGCCATTCTCTGTAGCCGTGTTTCTTCTGCTGCTATAAAATTACCCAAGGCTATATATAAAGGATTAATCCGTTGAAATGCCAGTTAAATGGATGGCAAATTACTCCTGTATATTCAACGTGACTGAATTCCGCAGGTGCTTGCCTTAAAGGGGATTTATATTGCTTAGAATCATTGCATTCCATTTATCCCTGAGGCCATGCTTCGTCCCTCCACTTCTTTTCATTGCGCCTGTCAGTGTCAATCCGCTGTTGTATCTTCGAGATAATTTGTCAGTAACAACGGCCGCATTCACATCCAACTCAGTACAATTGCAAAGTATGCCAAATAGAATGAATGACAGATTGTCTCATTCTGTAGAGGATTTCAGACAAATGAAGTCACCGTGACTTCGCATTTCCACAGTAAAATTCTCAATTGTGAAGCAAGTATTATATTCTGTCACTCGACAAATTGACATTGAAATAGATACATAAAAAATGAACGTTTGATATGGTATTCTAGATAAAAAAGAAATCTGAAAGGAAACACATAACTTCCTCTTCAAAATAAAATTTTGGCTCTTAGTATAACCAAATCCTTTAAATGCCGAAAGTAAGATAAACTTTGAGTGATAGATCAAGTAATTTACAGAAGGAGTTTTCAGATGACTTAATACTTACAGATAATGGATACTTTTTGTGAAGAGTGTGAGAAAAATGTTGGGAATCTCTCTCTATGGAGCAGTTTACATCGTTTTAAATATGCCACACTAACCTGCTGTGACGTGGAGATAATTTTTTTACGTTTCAAAAGTGTTTTGCGAGACAACAGATTAAATGCCCGGTTTCTATAAACTCGCGAAATACCTATGGGTAAATTATCCAATGGCAGGGACGTATCCAAGATATTTTTTTCAGGAGGGGCTATAAAATTCTAACACTGTTATCACTAGGTCCCGGAAATTTATGAAAATCATATTTTTAATAATGCAAATTATTACAAGGTGTCAAAGAAATATTAAGAAATTTATGGTTTAATTTTGCATATTTTGTTAGTTTTGCAATGATGCATCATATTTGGTCAATATTAAAATATTTGTGCATATTTAACCAATTTGTCACATTTAAATCAGCATATTATGAGAGATGTCAAATATTGTGCATATCTCTGTTAATTTTAAAAAAAGCTATTTGGCTAAGTGAATGTTTTGGAAACCGACTATAAAATTTGTTGATAGTAAATAGACTATATATTTTTGTAACTGATTATATAATACTAGCTTAAAAGACCCGGCGTCGCCCGGGTTTTGTATTTTGTAATTGGAAATTAGCTTATGAAGGATTTTCAATTTTAAATTCTAGGTCCTTATATAGGCATTTATAATTTGAAATAGGAAGAACGACTTATTACACTCAAACTATTCCCTCAGAAAACGCTTGATATAGTTTTTTATGGCTCATAGAGGATCTAGAATTTTGCATCCCATCGCTTGTACAGTGCACAGCAAGCCTGGTAGAGGTTTAAATAAGAAGAAACAGAAATTCCTGTAACATAAAATTGTAATATCGAGGCGGGAAATTTCCCACTCTTATGTTACCACAAAGCCTTCATACTTTTCTCTCCAAAAACCTGCGATATAATATAATAATATACACATTACCATACCTCGTTTTGTTTTCTCTATGTCCAGGGTAGAGAAAGTTATGTGATTCCATTATTTTAGTGGATTTCATTCTGTAATATTTATTTATAACATGAATTATTTTGATAACTTCTCTTATTTGTCAAAAGTGCATTTCATTTGTTTTTTCCAAGCCCACCTGATACCATTTGGCAACAATATATTCTGTGATTTGGAATTGATAATTCTATGTAAAAAGGGATTAAGTATTTTCAAAAACATTTAATTTTTGGCATTTAGAATCAGAATTTTTCAAACTCCTTTCTTAGTGAGCACCTACATTATAAAACGAAGGTACTGTCAAAATTCCAAGTCTCTACCTGTTATAGTTTAGGCTGTACGTTGATTCCTGTCATTCAGTCAATCAGTCAGTCAGTCATTCATTCAGTCAGTCAGGACAAAGCCTTTTATATATATAGAGATTACAGCAACGTTATATTCATTATTTTTCAATTTACTAAAATTTATTGCAATAACTTAACCTTGTTTTATTTTAATTTTTATTATGTAATTCATAAGACTTATACTATTTTTTAAAATTCGTGATGTAATTCAGCCAACAACAGAACGTCTAGTAGGCCTACAGTATTAAATTTACTTAAATAATAGAGCATACCTCATTTTTTCGGAGCATATTTCACAAATTTCAGGTAAAAATTCGATGTTAGGCTGAATTTTGTCAGGATGTGCAATTAAACTGTCTACTAGACCTATTTGTCAAATTAAAATGTTCTTATGTGCAACATATTAGCATTACTTAACGTTTCGGGGGTGGCTGTAGCCCCCTCAGCCCCCCTTCTGAATACGCCCCTGTCCAATGGACAGAATTTACAGAAGAATAACTTTTACAAACTCAAATAATTTAAAGTTAACAATCACATACATTTGTGGCGAGTTTCTAGATAAATGTCCTCTGGATAAATATGAAAATGACAGAAAAAATGTTCCTACAAATTCGGACTAGATCTTTCGAAGGGTAAATCGTCGGGTTAATTTATCCTTTCATGGATGGCTGGATAAAATTTAACCTTTCATAGGATCAATAGTAATATTTAAACAATGAGAATCAAAGACTTCTGAATTAAATTAACTGTACAACTCCAAAACATTCCTCATTATATCATTGTGGGTGATTAGGAACTAATTTGTCCATGGATAATTTACCCATAGGTATTACACGAGTTTATAGAAACCGGGCACAAGTTTTTTAGTCTAAAATCCTTGGAAAGAGAAGGTTGTGAACTGCACTAATTTATCATTCAACATTTACAACGGGATCACTTCTGCTTCAATCTCTAATCGTAATATTAACTTGTCTCTTCTACTGTCAATGGATATTATTTCTTTCAATTTAATGGTACATATTTATGGGCATATTTTCAGGTTTTTAAGAGTATATGTGCATGTTTCCTGATTTTTTGAACTTCCGGGATCTAGTCATAATAGGTTATATCCACCGCCGTCTCGAGAAGGCAGTGGTTATATCCTTTAAAGATTCGCAGTCTTTTTTTTTCAAAACATTTACTTAGGTTATAATGAAAAACAATAATTGAGAAAATGAGTTTTCTTAACCATATTAATACTATAGTGGTACAAGAAGTACTTATTTTGAAGCTATCCGTTTGAATACATTTGTTAAATGTATCAACAGTCCCAATATTAGCTATCATTGTATTTTAAAAGCAAGAAATAAGGATAGTCTTCAACATTAACGTCCTGTGAATGGCAGCGGTCACTTCCTTCCTTATAATACTTCAAATGGACGGGCATTTCGGAAGTCAAAATGTGTGCTGAATCTACACTTTTGGGCTGCCAACAGTGTAAAACATTCATAAAAAAGTTAATTTGAGGCCGAACTATTGCAATGAGATGAAAATAAAGAAGTTAATATAAAGATGATTAAATGTAGAATATGCATTTATGTGAGCGTAAATGTGATAGTCCATATTTGCAGGCATTTAAATAGCTTCTGCACGCTGTCGGTAAGGCATTATTTCAAATATTGCAGGTTCAATTAAGACCAATACATGCGACAGTCCCATGTCTGTAGATGCACAGTGTCCCGTCCATTGAAGTATTATAATTAAAGTATTGCAAATACGAACGAAGTCAGTGACCCCTGCCATGACACGAGACGTTTATTTTGAAGATGGCCAAAATAAGTAACAAGTAAAAAAATTAACGAGGAAAGGAAGAAAATACAGATCGTTGACGAATAGAAAACAATTTGATCTGGATTAAAAGGAGAAACGGTTAGTGCAATAGTAATTTATCGAGCATAGGCCAGAAGTGAGCAAGAAAAATGGCAAAGTGAAAATTCTTTGGTGGATGGCTAAGAAGATGAAAAGTCTCTGGATGTAACTGTTCAAAAGTCTGAGTAAAGATTAATAGAAGAAGAACCCCATGGAACTCTTTCTTTAAAATGACGGAAATAGACTCCACGTTTCCTCTTACTTTCTATAAGTAAGCAAAGGATTTATGAATAATTGCTATGAAGATTTTAATAACTTTCTCGCATTGTTTGCAACCCTGACCGAGAAGGCTTGAAGCGGAACAAGTGAGGAAGTGTTGATTATTTACAAGTTCTGCCTCTTCCTCTCGAATTTACTTTGCCTGCCATAGTCAGGCTACGTCAGACTTTCAGATAGCAATGACCAAGTGATAGTGTCACTGTTCCCCGAACTTATTGTAAATTCAACTCGACTTTCTATATATATTCCTCAAATCTAGAGCAAATTCCATAATGTTAATTCTTGTCGGATTAAGTATTAATGAATTTCATTTCCCCAGTGATGATAGCCTATATTAGATGTTAAAATCTTGAAAAAATGCATAACATTATACCCCTAAGTTAGGTTATCTGGGTTCAAATCACATTTCAGAATTCATAAAATAAAAATAAAATGTAGTTCTTCTGCGATGGATCCCACATGTGTCTTATCAATATGCATTTCGGCACATATGTTATGCCACCATCAGTTCTTGCCATCCTCTGTACAATTATATGCGCCCTGAGTGCTTATTTATTAGGTCTTCAGTTTGGACTCACATAAGCTAGATTAAGGGTATACTGTAGTGCATTTTTCATAAAGATTATCGGATGAAGTTGTAGTGCTCAGCTATCTAAGAATTTCATCCAATTAAATGAATATCGGCGTTTAATAATATTCACAAAGAAAGTTATTTTTTTTAAAATAACAGCAAACATGATAATATATGCAGATCGTATATCTAGTTAATCTAGATTTTAAAAAATAAAAAATAAATTAAAAACTTTATTTTTTTCTTCTTTTGGGATCGGAGATGAAATAAAAAAGCATAAAAAATCAGTGTTTATGTAAGTCGAAGAAACAGACTTCATTATTTGCACTTGAAATAAAATCAGGTAAACTGATGTAACAGAATGCTTTTGGTTAATCAGTGATAATTGCAATTATGATATGCAGATAAGTTATTTTTTTAATCGATTTCCGAGTTAAGGTCCAGATCGATTCATTAAGCAGGGCTTACGGAAGAACAAAGGTCTAGTTTGGGTTACTGTTATTTGTCTTAGTTAACTGTATTGCAACTTCCAAAGCCGTATATGACACAGAAAAACAATTTGTTGTCAAGAGAACTAATTTGCATTTGATAAATTCTTTCTAATATATTGCCATAAAATAGACACTAAATTGGGCTTTACTCCGGTACCGGTCAACCGATTTGGTCCAATATCAATAGGCTTCTTTCTATGGACGTTATAATTTTGTATACCGATTTTCATGGAAATCCGATAAAGCGTATTTGAGTTATCGCGCAAATAGACACACGGACAGACAGACTGACTGAAAGACGGACATTTTCCGTCCTCCACACAATCTCATAAAGTACCATTCTGGAACTTGATGACTTAAATTTACAAGTTATTCTAGTACTTATTTTTAATGTTCTCCAGTAGTTTAAAAAGAGAGACTAAAGAGAGGGAATTATTATTTTTTATATATTAATCCTCAATAAACAAAAACAGACACATCAATAATGGTTTTAGAAAAAAAAAGCATGCTAGAATTCAAAACTGATTCAAAAAAATAGCCAACTTAATCATTTCTGAGGCTAGTTGTTTGAACACTGGCAATATGAAATGAACTAAGGCTTTACTACAGTAACTCGCAGACCTGAAGAAATCCTCAATTAAAATCCTAATAAAAATCCTAAATGAAAAATAATGTGTCACCGGGACTCCAAAACTTGACCTTCGGGTTTACGTGCCACTGTTCTACCAACTAAGCTAACCAGACCTCGATTCACGGTCGTTAGATTGAATCTCTCTACTATCTCCTCTCCAACTGGAGCCGTGAATCGAACTCTGGTTACCTCAGTTGGTAGAGCATCGGCACGGCAAGGTGAAGGTCACGAGTTCGAATCTTGATGTCACTGGAATTTTTCTTCTAAAACATATTTATGTAATCTTCATCAGAAGCAATATTCTCTAGTTTCATGAAAAGAAATATATATTTGCTATTACATCCTCTAAATTAGAGTTTACAAAGTCCTTTATTGTTACTTTTTAGCAGCAAAAAATCCGTTTCCTAACATAATTAAACTTGTGTTTGCAGTTCGTTGCTGTGACACATGTGGGGCAGTTTAGATAACGTTCACTCTTCATATTGTTTCAAGAACAATATGAAGATACTAATCCTTGTTTGCTGAATGTTACTAATATTTCCTGTAAGGAAATAAATCCATGGTAACAGTAATATGTAGATGTGTTCATGGACTGGAGCGCATGCGTGATGATGGAACTAATTAACATCGCCTACTTTGTGGCGCAGTGGACACGCGGTCTGGCCGGTAAGGAGGCCACTATTCATAAAGTACCGCACATATACTCATATTGCATTTCGAGGGTCATGCATCGATGAATGAAAACGTTTGTTAGAATGATCATTTAACTTCAGCTCGTTTTCCTGAATATTCATTGTAAAATATTTCTAAGGTTGTTGAGAAACATCAATGCGCGAAAAGACACGACTGTAACATTTCACTGAATTTATTCTTTATCTTCATCATGCTTAACTTTATTCTTAACCTCTCTCCCCTATTATCTTTACTCTCTAATTCCCATTACTTCTTACTTCCACTTAGGCAATTAACTTATCCTAACTTCCCTGCTATTTATTCAACTAATTTATTTCTTATTTGTGTTATTGTAATTATAGTAGAGTCCCGCTACTCCGGACTAGATGGGACCGAATTCTATCCAAATCACCGAAAGTCCGCATTAAACGGAATTTGCCTTAAAATGCATGTACTGTACTGTAATACAGATTTTAGACGGGTAAAATTATGAAAATCGATAGTTTTTCTCATAAATATAACTTTTCCCACAACTTAATTTTCATTTTAATACTTCTATATTGTAGGTAGACCTAGATTTTTAACCTACAGACTGGAGTAGAATTAATAAAACAAGACATCTTTGTGTTTAAAATTAAAAACTCACTCATTGTTCAGTACAAAGAATCCGTTGGATAAACCGGATGTCCGGATAAGCGGAGTCCTGGTTAGCTAGACTGTGTTGTTTATTATCTATGTATTATTAACAAATTCATAACATTGTAATTTAATGCATATCTGTAATGTTCATTCTTGATTAAATAAATAAATGAGGGATGAGGCTTATCTGAACATCGAACAACGGAAACCCGTATTAACCGAAACCGATTTTTTCGTCCACTTGTAAACATTTCTAACTTTGATTCATCTCGGAGAATTCGCGTCAGAACCAAATGCTGGGATCGATACCATGTCATGATTTTCAAAAAATTCTTTCATATATTTACGTTTCATGCATCCCTAAGTACGAAACCACTACCCGTTCAAAAAAAATTGTTTTGTAGCGGCCGTAATTTTGAAGGTATTTGAACCAAATGTTATTGTTATTTCTAGGCCCAATAGTTCGGACAAATTCGTTAATGAGCAAAATTGGCCCAAGGAGGGGGGAGGGGGAGGGGGTTGAAATTTAAAAAAAAATTATATCTTGGCCCCTATGAAGTATTGAGGGAAACTTTGTTTGAATAAATTACAGTACTCCATATGTTGTTCACAGTGACACCAACGATTCGGGGGTTTTGGGGGTACGAGTGGGGGTGGGGGGATGGAAATTCGAAAATTTTTAAACCACGTCTTGTGGGGTATCGTTGAAAAGCTCTTGATGAGTACTCTGCAAATCAATAACTAATTTCTCGATAGCTCTCATATAAGGTGAGATTTGATTGTTTGAAAAAGTGCTCTTTCCTCTTTTTTTCAGTTATTATTGCGGGTTTGTCATCCCAAGGCTAAAGAAGAAGCAGCAACAATAAATTAAACCAAAAGCACTTCGAAATCTACCTCAGCCTGTAGACCTGCCTAAAGGGATTTTTTTTATCAGTAAACGCTTCGCCCTTGCTTTTCTCCGTCTAGTCGTAAAAACGATATAAATGGTCTGTGTGAAGCAATTTCTTTTTATCCCCATGCATTTAGAAAAAAATGTCGTTGTTTATCTTTTCCTGCTTCATAAAGACGATCTTTTTATATTCCGTTAGTAGCATTTGTTCATAAGTCAAGAATCTACAGTATATCTCATCTTAAAAATCTCTCTTTTTAAAATAGGGATTATATTTCCATTATATATGGCGATTGGAGTAGTGAATGGTAGATGTTGATAGTTGTGATGGAAATGGCACATAGAAAACAAGTCCACACTAGTTGTTTCTTGTTTATGTTGTGTGACAGGAAAGTCGCAAAGGGAAAATACAAGACGCAACGACTCATTGATGAATCTGTCCACGTGATTAATTTATTGATTTAAATCGAAAGGCAGTGTTTTCTCTAGTAGAATGATGTTTCCAGGAAGAAAGACATGACCCTGCTATGAAGAAGCGCGGCCTAAATCCAGCCATCGTTACTACTGCAAACAAAAACACCAGCGTGCGTGAAAGCTGCTCAATAACTATTATTCATCCCACTCACCTGTCATACGATTATTATATGAGCCGAGGCACAGGCGAAATTTCCAAAACCTACAATGCTTATCCAATTTGGTTCAAACTTAAACTGTTTAGTGGGTGGACTTTCAACAGAGGTTATAAATATAGAGTTTTACAAATATGTTAATACTAGCTTAAAAGTCCCGGCGTCGCCCGGGTTTTGTATTTTGTAATTTGAAATTAACTTATGGAGGACTTTCGATTTTGAAACTCTAGGTCCTTATGTGATATGCAGGGCTAGGATTTATATGTACTAAAAAATGTCAAAATATGTACATATATATGTACTTAAAAATGTCAAAATATGTACATATATATGTACTAAAAATGTCAAAATATGGACATCAAAACAAATTTAACCACTAGACACTACATTTTGTTACTTTTAGAACCTATAAAAATGCATTAAAAATACTGGATTCATAAATTAAATCATTCCATTTTTTCAGATCACTTACTTTATTTGTATTCATTCATTGATTATTTCTGCTACAATAACAGTATGCCACAAAATGTTGTTTTAAATTTTCAAAAGTGATTTGTATTAGCTGAAGCTTCGTTCTACTGCACATGAAGTGATTGGCGCGTGTTTAAAATTCACTGATTCTAGTTTTACATTTGACGAGCTACTTAAGATTGCACTGATTTTACACATTTATTCAAAGCCTGGATTTCTTGAAAACACATTGTCCACTTTACATTTGATAATATCGGCTAAATGTCCACGTATACATTTGAGTTCATGAATAATGTTTTTCACAATGTCAATATTTCCAGGTAATGTCAAATTATTATTTTGTAGTTTCTGAATTATTTTTGTTATATTACAAAAATTTGATTCAATGTAACACAAATAATTTTTCACACATTCATTTCTGTACATAACTGTAAACTTATCCTGTGCTGCCATATTTTCTGTCACTGAAAACGACAATTTTATATAGTTTTACTCTTAAGAATGAAATATGTACGAATATTGCAATAAAATCACTAAATATGGACAAATATTTATTTTACATATAAATATGTACTAATGTCAGAAATATGGAAAAAATATGTAAAATAAATTTCTTTAATTTGAATAGAGGACAACTTAATAGATGGAGATAAGTGAAAAAAATGTGTCTATATGTGAAATTAAGAAATATGTAATTACATATAAATCCTAGCCCTGGTGATATGTATGTAGAATTTGAAATGAGGAAGAACGACGTATCACACTCAAACTAGTCCCTCAGAAAACGCTAGATATAGCTTTTTATGGCTCATAGAGGATGTCGAATGTTGCATTCCGTTGCTTCTACACACCATGCCTGGGAGGGGTTGAAAATAGAAGAAACAGAAATTCCGATTACATAAGATTGTATTGTCTTGACAGAAAATTTTATTTCTCACTTTGATGTTACCATACAACCGTTTCGGAGCTGAAATTAAAAAAAAAGAAAATATCAATATCACTTTCATACTTTCCTCCCCCAAAAACTGGAACATAATATACTGCGGGCATAGGACTGAAAATGTTCCATCCTATTTTGTCTTCTTGTAGATGTTTAGGGCCTGTGATAAACATCCCTTTTCAAATCCTACAGCTATGAGTGACGTATCAGTGGATAGGATTTTTTTATACAACAGATTTGTTATCCGAAAATTAGGACTGTCATCTATAAATAATAGCTATAGCCTACCACTGAAATTTTCATCATTTATTTCAAACTTGGGATACGGCGTGTCGTAGTGGTTGAGGCTCTGCGCTACAAACCAGGAGATCGCAGGTTCGATTCCCGATTAAGTTGGTGGGACTATGGCCCTGGGTCGACTCGGCCTCTAACAGAAATGAGTACCAGAAGTATTCCTGGGGGTAAAAATCGGCTAAAAATCGGCCGATGCTTAGGACTGACAACCTTCCACATTCATTTCCGACTGTCTAAAAATCTGGGAGCCTCACCTCCTGGAACCCTATAGGTCTCCACGACTCATACAGGGATCACTTTACGTTTTACTTTTATTCCGAACTTAAGAGCTCAGTGATGATTTCACTTGATGATATATCATATATCTTATATCTATATTATATAAATTCAATAAGTTAATAAGTTTGGGACAACACGTTCCTTGAAGTCAATAAAACTATGTATGTGTAAGAAGTTTTTATTATGTTTCGAATGGTGGCCATTTTAACTTATGAATAGCAGATCTTAGATTTTTTGGATGCCAAGCCTACTGTTAGTTATTAACAATGACATCATTTTTACATAAATCCATCATTTTATTTGTACTGTAATTATATTGTTACTTTCAATTGTTAGCAAACTGGCTTGATAAAATTAATACTAACAGATATGAAAGACCCAGTCTTATATAAAAAACTAATTAATTTTCCCTTCAGAGCTTCTGAATATTTATTAAGTATCCTTCCATGTTTACATTTCCAAGTCTTAAACAATCCATGCACAGTTGAGCATAGGAGAAGCAGTTTCCAAAGATCGTTTCCTACAACTTTATTGATATCACACTATCACTTTTATAGTAATATTACTGCCAAAGCATCATATAAGAGCATTTTTTTCGTCATGTCCAGGCTTTTTCAACATCCCCGAAGAAATAGGTTATAAAACCCCAATGCAGTTAACAGTATTGAATCTTCCTTTCTGTCAAGTTCGATGATTATAAAGTACTTTGTGGTACATGGAGAGCTTTCACTAAAAATCAAAATTAAATTATGGGATTAATTTTTCATTTGGAACCGACTTAATTGTTAGAGATAAACAGCGTACCATGCAGCAAATGTTATTTCAGATTTTTATTCATTTTCTTTGAGCACGTTGCAATCAACACAGAAATAAACATGAAAGAAAATATATAGCCTATTGTAGAGGGTTGCTTGAATGGCACACCGCATTAGTATATGGTTAGTTGCCATATCTATTTTAAGCAATAGTTTCAGTTTTTACATAATATTTTCATCAATTTGAAAATATAACTGCATTTTTTTTTAAGTTTGTGTATCGGGATCTTGAGCTTTCATTGAATCTCCAATAAATGGTAGGCATCATATCATCCGGTCATTTCTTATCAAAAGCTTGAAAAAATCCGGCATGGACTTGTCCAAAACCAGTAACATTCGTCATACATGCACTAACGCTACCTATGAAAAAGCAAAATATGTTTACATAGTAGATCCTACAGTCCGTTTTGAGACACATGGTAGTAGTGGCTGTCGTTCTAACGAAGATTTAACAATAGATAACTTAATTTCGGACAGTTTACAAAATGAACAAGATTCAAGAACTTTACACAGTGCTTTGAAGATACGAGGGATGGGCATAAGTAATGGCAACTATTATTCTTTTGAAAATGTGGAATCATTTTAAAATTTGGATATATATAAATGAAAGGGCAGGCTTTGGAATGTATGTATAATGCAGATTATAGGTACTAGATGTAGAATAGCGAAGGAAGCAGACACCCATAAACGTCCACACGCGACTGCATCATGTCGTCATGTATTGCGGTAGTTGCAAGCATGAAAGCACACATATCCACTCCATGATTCCTTAAAGTTCGGTACAGATGAGCATTATTCCCAAAGCTTCCAACAGCTCCTTATGGTATTTTCTAGCAATTCTCCCTCGGATAGTGACTATGTTGACGTAAGACTGCTGTTCCCATCTTGTTCATTCTGCTCGGTGGCTGACTCACAACTCACCATCGCCTCTATTCGTATAACCGTACATCACAATCCTATCAAATGTGTCCGGATACTAGAGAAGCCACACTCTCCCGTGACCTATAAAATCTCATGGTGCCATCGGCTTAATTTTATAAAAAAATAGTTGACATCACTTATGCTCCCTCCCTCGTATGTTCTATAATTTATAGCCTACTTTCTGTTGAACCTGTTACCAGAATCAAAGCCATTTCCACCAACTTCATTAAGGACATACGTAACCATTAAAATAAATAACATCAACATGTTTGCTGTTTTACTCGTACGGATGGGATTCCTATAGCTTTTGTGTATTGTAATTAGTATTATAACTAGACCTGGGATTTTAGGCTCTAAAAAAATTAGTTTTAGGCACCTAAAATAGGCTTTTAAAACAAGTAAATAGGCTTTTAAAAGAGAAAATACCCACTTAAAATATGCTTTAAAAATGTATAGATAAACTGTAACGTGTTTTTTTTTTCACTGCAAGAAACGTGGTATACCATTCTTAACAGAATTAACTGCAAAATTAGGCATCACGAACTATATTCCCTTAAACAGATGTTCTTTCACTGGTGACTTGACACAGTAGTCCTTCCCCCTTAATCCTCCCCCTCACCGTCAGTCAGCATTCCTTTAGCGACAAATGTATGGAATAATCATGTTTCTGTGAAAAACCCACCTCTGCTGTTCTGCTTTTCATTGAGGGATGTCCATCATAAGATTGTAAAAATTACAGAAGTTGAATTTTATTTTAAATGTACAAAATAGGTATTTAGGCACTAAAAAGTGAAATAGGCTCTAAAGGTCCAAATAGGCATTTTTGGGCACTATAAAACTCTATAAATGTAAGTGATTTATCATGAAACGTCCACATATTTAAACATTTTCATGTTATTTCATAAGGAACAAAATAGGCATTTGCCTATTTGCCAAGTCTAATTATAACATTAACAGTTCTGTAAGGAGTAGTCCATTAAATTAAATTTGCAATATTAACAGGGGAAATTGCTAAACAACGGACGTAGAAGTAATTCTACAGTCACACCCTTCACTGGACGTGTACACGCACGCGTGCGCTCAATTTGCAGTTCACGCCTCTTGGCTTATCCATGCGCAGGGAGGCTGTGTCAGACAGCGCCTGCAGCGAATTTATTAGGTTGCCCGCCCAACATTTGATTTTGGTATCCGTCACATGGGAAATACTCGTTTAGTTCAAACAAAATGCACGTGATTATTAAATAGACTCCGTTAAATAAAAATTGAAATTTTTTAATTCACTACGCCTGTTTAAAATGTAAAATTTCTCACTGTGATTGCAAAAATCGTGTTACTCGGTGGGTGAAAAGCGTTGTCATTAGGTTGGCAGCAGTGTACGATAAAATCAATAACAGCCGTCTGCGCATGGATGGTCCACGGTGCGTAAATCATTACAATACATGTAGTATTTATCATTATTAACGGCTGTCTAAATATAGTGTATGACACGCATGGTAAAATGATTTTATTTTGCTCGTAGGATTGTTTCATTCGCCCTAACGTTCCGCAAACATGTCTATTCGCAAAATAAAATCCTTTTAGCCATTGTACCATAAATAACTACTACATGTGATAAAAATGAAGGGATAAATTACAATTTTACGACACTAAATGTGTCCTTCGTCGGCCGCGGTGGTTTAGAGGTAGCATGCCCGCCTCTAGATCCGAAAGTCGCGGGATCAAACCTGGACGCGGTCGATGGATTTTTCAGGACGTAAAAATCCTGGGCACGGAGTCCTCCGGGAGGGACTTTAAGCTGGGGGTCCCGTGTCGTAGATTTACGGCACTTAAAAGAACTCCAAGCCTAAATTAGAGCCTCTGGACAAAATTTCTCGGCCCTTTCACGTCCAAGAAATACTTAGTTTCCAGAGGGGGGTTGCGGGTTGCGAGGCGATGGGCTTACCACCTGTCCCTCTACCCTCTCTCGGGAAATAAGCATATCAAAATTAGTATAGGTAATGAAACCTCCATTGGAGGTCCCTTCGCCCCACCTGGGGATCATAGGGTACCAGATAGATAGATAGAAAAATCTTGGGCACGGAGTCCTCCGGGAGGGACTTTAAGCTGGGGGGCCCGTATCGTAGATTTACGGCACGTAAAAAGAACTCCAAGCCTAATTTAGAGTCTCTGGACGAAATTTCTCGGGCCTTAGTTTCCGGAGGGGGTTGAGAGGCGATGGGCTTACCACCGTCTCTCTGCCCTCACTCGGAAACTAAGCGTAACTAAATTAGTATAGGTAATGAAATCTTCTCTTGGAGGTCCTATGCTCCACCACAGGGGTTACAGGAGATCAAGTCAAGCCAAGTCAGGTTAAATGTGTCATTCATGAAATCATGACACACGGAGGTATTCAGAAAAATACGATCATAATAGTTAAGCCTAATATTATGAATTCACCTGACGTGATGGCTGATGCTGTTTCTCAGTCGTCAACTTCCGTATTTCTGGATCGAAACTGGATAATTTCAGCCGTAGATCTGTCTCCACGTTAAGTCTGTTCCTGTATTAGTTTTTTTTTTTCATATGTACGAATGAGAAAATGTCTCGCATAGAAATGTAGTGACAAATGGCAACAAATGTCTTGAAAATTGAAAATGAATACATTTAAGACGACTTTAGATATGATTCTTTACGAATTCTGACAGTTCTCACAGACCTGATCCTAATCGTTGAGGAATTCTGGCGTTTGTTATTGTTTGTATGGTTTCGTGTCTTCAATGAATAGAGAAGTTGTACAATGTCCGTGAGTGCACTCTGAGTAAGCTTTTACTGTTTAACCTTGAAGCGCCGCGGCTGATGAAGAGGTCACCCCGTTAGAAAGTTGCAATGCCCGGAGCGGACTCGAGCCCCGACCTGTCGGATCGCAACTTGTCCCTCTTGGCACACGCACTTTCTATCATCCCCGGTCATTCAACTCTAAATCTGTCACACACATACTCATTTATCACACTTTTCAGTCATCACATGTCATTAAATTGTGGTTAGCGAGTGTGTGGTTTCTTTCTCCTTTTTCAAACTGTTGGTAATTTCATGGGAACAGAACCGTGACCAGCGAGATCGCTTTTCATTCAGTCAATAGGTTTTAGACAATTTGATGATTTGTGGTGAACGAGCTGTCGATAATTTGGTGTTTCATGTAGTCTTCTCCCTAATCATATATATCTAACGTTACGCTCATATTTCAACGAGATGATGATAAAAACGTGTCAGAAATGAATAGGCTATAACCCTGAATGTAGAACAAGAGCAAAGGGACCTTGAATTTCGTATGCCCGTTAATATTATTAAAGTGATCCCTATACAGGCCATGGAGGCCCATAGGGTTCCAGGAGGTTGAGGCTCCCAGATTTTGGACATTCGGCACATGAAGGTGGTAAGGTAGTGTCATGCCTGGGGAAGGGGGACAGGAAATTAGCCGAGCGCCCCTGATTGCCTTAACCCCTAGGATGATCGGGTAAATGTAGATTAATATTCCCCGTTATCACAAGTACAATATTTATTAACTATAAACATAAAATAACACACGTTTAAAATATACATGATTAAAAGACAAATAAAACAGATCTCTTCTGAAATCATTGCTTGAGTTGGTTCTACTTGTACAAACTGTTAATATTCTTTAAAGCTGAAACTCTTACAAAATAACTATATTCTTCCTATAATATAATATTTATTTAGCTACTCGCGAGGGCAGTCAGACTGAGCTAACAGTTATTTACTCACACATAAAGATAAGCAATCTGTCCATCTCGGTTCTGAGTGTAGGTACAGACGTATCTTCTGTCCCGGGGTGATATCTCTGCTTCTTATCTTCTTCCCCACCGGTGCCTATACTGTCGGTCTCTGATGATAGCTCTCGATCGTACTCTGTTATCAAGTCATCTCAGCAGGGGTTTATATACTAATCTGTACATCCGGTCCGCGGGGTCAGCGGATTTTATCATGGTCATCAGAGCGACAATTTCTTACAATCGTCATAACAAAGGAATGTTAATTGGCAATTAAATGTTAGCCAGTCTGACCCTCAGTTATGCCTCATCAATTAAAACAAAATTTAATGCGTGTTGACATACATAAAACTAATTAAATCACACTTGTTTCCAATGAACTTGCTACATTGTAGGATGTGTGTGGGCGATTATACAAGGAATACAATTTTTATAATATTTAATTAGCACACACTTGCTCTTATCTTCCTGTCACATACAGGATGCGACTTCCTCTCTCCAACAGACTGGGTGCTTATCTGTATAAAAATTACCTTCACGATTTCATACTACAATTAATAAATACCAATAATTATCCAAATCAATATGAAATAATAAACCAATAAAATCAATAAAATTACACATGATACTACTCCTTAAAATGTCTCGTGACATTACACTCTCCTGCCACTAAAGGTAAACGTCTTCTGAAGGAAGATCGTTTTAGCCCTTTCGTCCAGCACGGAAATGCTCTGGAACGACTTCCTCAAACCCAGTATATTAGAGAGCGGTTCGCGATTATTTGCATATTCTACTCTCCATCTCCGACATTATGGATCAGAGAATGGTCTACAATCTCAGCGATGAAGATACGGTGAGCCCGCCGGCATCGCCTACGGTGCCAACTGCGTCACCACGGGGGCCAACTGCGTCACCACGGGGGCCAGACGCTTCGCCGGTGCCGGGACCACAGATGCAGGCGGAGCCTCCTGTAGAGCCGGACCACCCGTATCGGCCCTTCCTTCATCCAGAGGTAAGTTACTTGACTTAACCTATACACATTAAAATTTAATTACATACAATAAAATAAATGTTACAAATGTTGACATAAAATTCTGGATTTCTCCCTAGTGCTTTCCTAGTGCTTTGCAAACATCACTGCTTCCCGATTAGATTCTTCAATTGGCGTTACATGGAAAGAAGGTGCTCTTTCCACCGGCACTTCCTCTTGCATTTCCTTACTGATTAGCTCCATGGCCTCTAATACAGGAACTGAAGTGCGTGGTTTTCCTCGTTGAGTGCGAGTTGCTATCTCGAGTGATTCTTCCCGTTCTTCTCTTCTCTGCCGTAGTTTATACTTCCGTATGCATTTCGTCAACCTGTTCTTAAACAGATAAATTAACACAGTGATTATTACCAAGGCTACTAAAATAGCAGATATTGACACTGACAGAGTCTGGTGATCTGTTAACTCTGGTTCATGCTGCAGTCGGTCCAGGGATCGATGTAACTGGCTCAAGTCAATTCTTGGCCGCGTTCCAGCGAGGTCCATGTTGGTCGCTGCTTCGATGCTGGTGTCCTTGGTTCGCTGTTCCCAGTTAATCTGGAACATTTCTAATTCCCTTGGTGTGAAAACAGTGTCTATTTTAGGAATCACTATTGCTGGTGTTCTTAGTTCGTACACAGTTCGACCCATAGAATGTGGTAATAATTTAAAAGTGCCCCCATAAATGAAACAATTAAAAGTATTGTTAAACAGGCCTGTGCCGTTCAGCGACAGGGTCTCTGTGACAGTATTGGCCACCGGCGGGGTCCCCGTCTGACACTTCTTAGTTACTGTTAGGGGTGCACTTAGACTATAAATCCAATAGTCACTTTTCTTAGATCTTATCCACCTAGGTGCGAACTGCGGACTTTCTATGATCCTTTGACAGGTTTTCTGAACTCGGTCTGTTCTTCCTAAATACAAATTTATTAAACAATTGTCTGACCTTTCATCATACAGTACATAATCAGCTGGGCAGATTGTAAACATAGTTTCTTTACATAAATTCAGATCACTCTCAGTTAAAATTGTAAATAACTGTCGGCTCTCAGAAACTGCCAAATATGTAAATCTCGGAACATTTATCGATATAAACTGATTTAATCCTGCTTCAAAATAAGGCAAAGAATGCGCGTGAAATACTTCAAAATATCTATCATTTCCTTTAAGAGGTATTTCAATAAACAGTCTAATCGTATCGGGAAAAGCAGCAGCATGCACTTCGGCTAACTGGTAGTATAAATATGTTGACTCAGGCGTAGGCGTGGCTAACATACTTGTACTTTCCGGTAGATTCAAGGAAATCTCACTTAATATCTTCGTAAAATTATGCGGGGGTATCAATGTTGTGGACAGCTTACCTATGGAAGTCATATCTAAACTCTCTTGCAACTGCATTAACTGTGCTTTCATAAGCAAAATAGTGACTTCTATTTCTCTGGTTTGCGTTGCAAACTTCATATATCTTCTCTGCTTATCTGCTTCGGACTTTATTGAACTCCGTATTAAATTATCTAAATCTTTAGCCATTTTTACTATCACTATAGAATTTTGACTAACTCTTTTATCTAATTGCTTAATATACGTTACTTGCTTTTCGGTCGTGTGAACCATTTCAGTGGCGAATCCTTTTAAATCTGTTACTACCTGATTTATCCTTCCGAGATCTTTTTGATCGAGTGTACCGAACAAATAGCTCAACGTGTAACCCACTCCGTCTATTAATCCTCTTTTTCCTCTACTAGCTTTTCGCATATTCTGCGGAATCAACGCTTTAAAAGCTGCAACATCAACTTCCATTTCTTTGGTTAAATTCTGCAATCTATTTAACTCTCCTAAATAAATGCTACTGTCAGCTTCATCTCTTGTGAAATGCACAAAATTCTTAAATCCTATTCTTAACTCATTTATAGCAGTATTTACACCTTCGATTAACTTCTCGTAATCATTTAAATGTATATCCATTATTACGGTCCACTTATCGCCTGTTAATAATATGTCTCTGTCTTTCACAAACACCATCCCCTTATCCAGTTTTACTTCGTCTGCTTGCGTGGCGTATCTCGTCACCAATAAACCTGTAACACATACGAAGAACGAGTAAACATTTCTTACTTCCAAATCTCGCGATTTTACAAATTTTATTCTGATCTAGTACGTGAACGTAACTCATATCTACGCTGGGGGAATTCTACATCATTTCTACCTCTTTGTAATTCTACATCTACATTTACATTATCTCTACGTACGTTATTTCTATTTACATTGTCTCCATGTACATTACTACTATTTACATTGTCTCCATGGACATTATTTCTAGTTTCACTAGCCTCTTCCGCTCTCACTCTCGAGCGTAACTCATATCTGTCAGTTCCTACTTCGGGTGATGTACCAGCTCTCGGTCGAGTAGGTGGTAACCACTCATCTCCTGACTCAGATAAACTTAACGATTCGTTCGACGTATCTTGTATTTCACCTACGTCCTCTGACTCACTACATCTGAATGGCCTTGTACATTCCGCCATTTCGAATTCTTCGGGTTCTTCCACAATGGTATCTAGCTTTAATTGGTTTCTCTCAGTAGCCCTAGTACTACCTTTCTTTACCAACGGACACTTTTCCGTCGTTATAGGCACTTTGCACTCTTTTAGCCGGTTCACATGCACAACTACTGTACTTCCATCGTCTTTTTCTAATCTATATGTTACATCTGAGGTCCGATCTACAACTTTAAAAGGTCCTTGCCAACTGTAAGTAAATTTCTTAGTCGGCCCTTTCTTCGCTATAGGATTATAGAGGTACACATACTCGCTTATTTCAAATTCTCTCATCTTTTTACCTCTATCATAGTACTTCTTGGAGGTTTCCTGACCTCTCTTATTGGCTGCTTGCACTGATTCATACGCCGTTTTCAATCTCTCAGCCAGCACTTTTATGTGCGTCTGATAATCATTGTTTTCCTCTTGCGACACTCTACAGTCGTCTTCCATTGGTAGCCTTAACTCTCTACCAAACACTAAGTAGTGCGGACTATATCCCGTCACTGAATGCGGTGTACTCCGGTACGCCATTACCGCATACGGTATGTACTTGTCCCATCGTCTCGCGTCTTTAGATACGAAATGCGAGACCATATCGGCCAATGTTTTGTGAAATCTCTCACAAATTCCGTTACTCTGCGGGTGATACGCAGTGGTTTGTAACTTCGTTACTTTCAATATTTTACACACTTCTTGAAATAATCTCGATAAAAACTGCGGGCCTTGATCAGAGATCAATGCCTTCGGCGAGCCAAATTCTAACACTATTTTCGACACGAACTCTTTGGCTACTATTTCTGCACTTTGGCTCGGGACTGGGATTGCAAAACAATATCGCGTGAAATGATCTACAAACGTTAACACATAACGATTTCCCGACTCAGTAGTAGGTAATACTCCTACAAAATCTGTAGATAAAATCTCTAGGAATTCCGATGCCTGCGGCGGTTCTGCTAAAGGCACGATTCCCGCGGTTCCTGACTTTCTTCTCGCACACTTATCACATGTACCGATAAACTCTTCTACATCCTTTCGTAACGTATTCCACCAGTATTTCCTTGAAATACGTGCTACTGTTCTACGAACACCTTGGTGTCCAGCGAAAGGTGTATCGTGATAATACTGTAATACTACTGGAACCAATTCTTTCGGAACAACTATTGCGTAACCTGATATACTCTGTTTGCTCTGTTTAAATAATAAACCCTCGTTATTAACTCTGAAATCTGGATACCTCTTCTTTTTCCTTTGGTATTCCATACAAAACTCATCGCTTTTCTGGGCTTGCAATATAGCTTCTGTACTCAAATTTTTCTCACAAAACGTCATCGCTACGTGACGACTCAAGGCGTCAGCTTGGGTCAATTTACGGCCTGCGCGATGCACAACAGTGAAATCAAATTCTGCTAAACGTAAACTCCATCTGACCAGCCTCGAACTGGGGTCTTTTAAATTCAACATCCACTTCAGAGCTGCGTGATCAGTTACTAAAATGAACGGATGCCCATATATGTAACATCTAAACTGTTTGGTTGCAAAAATAACCGCTGCCAGCTCCTTCTCTGTCACACTGTAATTAATCTCAGCTTTATTAAGTTGCCTCGAGCAATAGGCTATAGGCCTCTCGTGTCCATCATGTTCTTGTGACAACACAGAACCAATGGCTGTCCTTGACGCATCGCTAGTCACAATAAAGACTTTAGAGAAGTCCGGGTACGCTAACAGAGGTTCGGTGCTGAGTATTTCCTTCAGCGTCTCGAACGCTTCTTGCTGAGCGACTCCCCACACAAAAGCTGTGGTTTTACGTGTTAAAGCAGTTAACGGACGTGCTATTTCTGCAAAATTAGGGACATGCCTCCGATAGTACGAAGCCAACCCTACAAAAGATCGTATGTCTTTAACACTCGTAGGTACTGGATATTCTCTTATTGCTTTAACTTTATTAGGATCTGGTTTTAACCCATCACTAGTAACAACGTGTCCCAAGTATTCTACTTGATCTACAGCAAACTGGCATTTTTCCGGTTGAATTTTGAAATTAGCTCCTTCCAATCTTTGGAATACTTGCTCTAGCTTCTGAGCATGTGAGCGTATATCTGGCGTAAATAAAATCAAATCATCAAGGTACGCAAGAACGTCTATTCCCTTCAAACCCATAAGAATAGAGTCCATGCAACGAGAGTACGTTGCAGGGGCGTTACATAAACCAAAACAGAGTTTATTGAAATGAAAATGGCCACTTTCGGTGCTGAAAGCAGTCTTTTCTCGGTCTTTTTCTGCTATCTCTATCTGCAGATACCCACTGGCCATATCTAAAACTGAAAATACCTTACTCTGGCCTAATGAATCTAAAATATCAGTAATATTTGGAATCTGGTACGCATCTATCTTCGTTTGAGAGTTCAGGGTTCTCAAGTCAACACACAAACGCCATTTTGGTTTGCCATCACGTGACTTCTTAGGTACCATTACAATGGGACTATTGTAAGGTGAATTACTCTCGGATATGATACCCTTTTTCAGCATATCTCTTACTTGCTCTTCCACTATCGGCTTGAGTGCATGTGGAACTCTATACGGCCTTTTTCTAAACGGTTTTGCATCACCTGTATCTATCTCGTGCTTTATCTTACTTGTGCAGCCTATTTCCATACTGCCTTCTTTATAAAATAAGTGCTTATATTTACTTAATACTCCGGCTATGATTTCATTATCTTCCTGGCCCAAATGGCTTAATTTCTCTACTAGGTAATCATTAAATTGTTCAGAGGCATTTTCCTCTTCCTCAGATAACTCTGTATCGTCCATTTGCAAGATACCATTTACGAAACCTTCCTCGGAGATTGGCTCAAGTTCTCCTAATCTAGTGCCTTTATTCAATACAATCTCTTCCTCTGAGAGATTCACTATACTAACTGGAATTGTATACATCTTATTTAACTTCACGTACTCCTGCTGGGACGGATTTTCTAATTTATTCTCAGCGCAAAATTTCTGTTTGCCAAGGAACTGCGCATGATCTCTCCCAAGGCGTCCTTGGTTCGAGCTCTCTCCTACGGGGTTGAGAGGCTGAACCGCTTGTGTCCCACAAGAACACCTTTGTGCGATCGTCTCGCCCATTAACTTTTCTGTTCCTGACGCGGACCACCGCCCACTGGAAGACTGAGTACTGGGATGCCATTCGTCCTCCGGAATTTCACGAGGCTCTGAGGGAACACATTGGGGACTTTCTGTCGACAGGGAGCAATTCCCCGGGGTACCAAAAGGATCCTTACACAATTTCACAATGGCGCGTGGTGAATATAAACCTGGTAGTAGGGCCTCTACCGGTTCGAACACTGCACAAGGGGAATCTGCAGGGATGTTGCGCCCAACAACCCTAGCACGGACTATCGTCCCAACAAATGGAGAGCATGCAACCATTTCCGTTAGGATGACCGACGCAAACCAACCTGGAAAGTTATCCAGACCAGGTTCCTCGGGCTCAGTGCGGCCATCTGTAGGGTCCAATGCCTGAAGCGGGGTGATCAATCCCTGAGCAGAGGGCTCCCTACAGTCCATTCCATCTCGCTCGTCGACAGGCGAGACAGCACCCAGCGAGCTACATATCAGAGGAATCCGCTGGCCTCCCACCAAGAGGCAGTTAGTTTGCAAGTCTAGTTGCGCTCCAACCTTTCTCAGGAAGTCGACACCCAGTAATCCGTCTCCAGGGGAACTCAAGTCACTCACTAAAAATTCATGTTCATAGGACCTCCCGTTAATATAAAACGTGACTTTCTGTACACCGTCCAGCTCTAAATCTGTTCCAGTTATACCCCTAGCCGTTATACTATTTTCTTCAAGTCGTGCGGAACTTACTGTCGGTTTTAACAATGACACAGCGGCTCCGGTATCCGCTAACAGCTTACGCTTCGTTCCCTCTATTTCTACTTCTAGCAGCAGTCCCGTCGCCGGACTAATCGCTGCTGGCACGACTTCTTGTTTCGGCTCTACTTCGGGAAGACCGACGGGGTTGTTTTGGTCCCCCCTACCCCGTTTAAACCTTGGCGCCCCTCTCGCCTTTTCCTACAATATTTAGCTATATGCCCTAACTCCCGACAGTTATAACATTGGTAACCCCTACGACTACTCGCGCTCCGGTAACCGTCGTTACCCCCTCGCGCTCCTTGCGCGGGACTCGATCCTTTGGGACCAGGATCACGTGAAAGCCATCCTTGCTGTGCATTACTGCCACTAGCATTTCTTTCACTCCAGTTATTCCTATAACCTTGTCTATTAGTACTATTATTATTGTTGCCCCAATGTCCTCGTCCTGCTGACCTAGGACCACCACCACCTTTATTTTGCGACTGTACGCCTCGACTTTCATTACTAAATACCTGCGCGTGAGCCTGACTGCGCGTTTTATCTATTTCTGTTTCTGCCTGGGCTGCCATGGTGGCTATTTTTATCGCTTTATCCATAGTCTCGGGCATCTGATACTTTACTTGCAACCCAGGGTTCCCTTTTAACCCGTTAATAAAACTAGCCAGTAATCGTTTCTCGGCTTCTTCATTAATTGCCCTTTGTTCAGTCTCATCATCGACTGTTCTAATAGTTTGCCTACTTAAACGACGCAGACGGTCAGCAAAGTCTGCAATCGACTCATCCCTTCCCTGTGTCGCTGCCTGCAACTGCGAGTAATAGAAAAAATCTGTGTGCTGCTCTTTAAATCGTTCCTTAAATATCTCTTTCAACCTCGTGAACGTGATTTCTGTTTGCAATTCGGGGTGTGTATCAACAAATGTCTGAGCAGCTCCTAACACTTTCATAATAACTAATCGCACTTTATCTTTATCAGTTAAATTACCCAACTCGGCTGCAGTCTCTATATTTCTCAAAAAATTCGCAACCGGTCTACCGCTTTTTGGATCCCATCCTTGTATCCATCCAGCCACAGCTAGATCCTTCACCCTAGTTTCTTGTGCTTGCGCTGGTGCCTGTGCCATGGCGCTTATTCTAATGTACGTTAATTTCTTGACTGTTTCAGTTGATACCAACTCTGGAACACCGGGTCATGTATCTGGAGATACTCCGAGAGAGGACTTGCCGGTGGTGCGGCCGGCTTGAGCGGGTGTCCTTTCCGCTCCACGTAACGCTGCCGTTTGTTGCGTGGCGGAGAATGGCCCCGTATTGGCCGGTTCCCCTTGCGGACTGCGAGCCGGACACCACCTTCAGCTTCCGCGTGATGTCCGCGGAGGGAACTCGTCAATACGCTGCGGAAAATGAGCGGGCCACCCGGTGCGGGGCGAATCCCCGCCGCCAGTAAGGCAGCAGAGAAAAAAAAAAAAAAATAAATAAATAAATAAATAAATTTAAACTAACTCAATGGTCTCTTTATTTACTGATGTAAAAATGAAACCCGCATATCCTCACTCCTCGAATTAGTAGTACTATACATAGGCAAATAGTCTGTCCTCTCTATCTCCAAAGTGTCATAATCATGTGTGGGTGGTATATATCTAATAACAATTCTCACTTCTAATTCAAAAATTACAGCTAAACCTTCTCCGTGTTCGTATTTATAAATCTTCTGGATGGGAACTTTAAAGTGTTTAGGACGACCCTCGAATGCAATATCTAACCTGGACTCAGCTATCAGTCCTCTAAATTTATGTTCGTGCTCCTGTATCCTAGATATATCTATATCCGTATATTTCTTGAAAAATCTTTCCACTAATTCCTTGGCATACTTAGTGGATCCATGCAAGGCTAACGTATTCGACACAGTAAGTACTCTCACTAAGAGAAGTGTAAACTCTTTATCACAGGGATCTCGACGTTTCCAACAACACAACGCCATAAAAATGCTTTGTTTCTATTATTCTTGGAGCACCTATACTTATTTTGTATTACATTATACTATCTATTTTACTCGTGTTCACTAAGAACTACAACGTAGGCCACGAAAATTATTCTTAACTACGCCTATTCAATATTTCAATTTACGTTATTGTTACTACAGTAGGCTACAAAATATTTTATCTTCTGTACTCTTCTAAGCTTAGGTTCGTGGAGATTAACGATAGTTTCAACTAAAAATTAATCCCACCGCTGCCACCAGTTGTCATGCCTGGGGAAGGGGGACAGGAAATTAGCCGAGCGCCCCTGATTGCCTTAACCCCTAGGATGATCGGGTAAATGTAGATTAATATTCCCCGTTATCACAAGTACAATATTTATTAACTATAAACATAAAATAACACACGTTTAAAATATACATGATTAAAAGACAAATAAAACAGATCTCTTCTGAAATCATTGCTTGAGTTGGTTCTACTTGTACAAACTGTTAATATTCTTTAAAGCTGAAACTCTTACAAAATAACTATATTCTTCCTATAATATAATATTTATTTAGCTACTCGCGAGGGCAGTCAGACTGAGCTAACAGTTATTTACTCACACATAAAGATAAGCAATCTGTCCATCTCGGTTCTGAGTGTAGGTACAGACGTATCTTCTGTCCCGGGGTGATATCTCTGCTTCTTATCTTCTTCCCCACCGGTGCCTATACTGTCGGTCTCTGATGATAGCTCTCGATCGTACTCTGTTATCAAGTCATCTCAGCAGGGGTTTATATACTAATCTGTACATCCGGTCCGCGGGGTCAGCGGATTTTATCATGGTCATCAGAGCGACAATTTCTTACAATCGTCATAACAAAGGAATGTTAATTGGCAATTAAATGTTAGCCAGTCTGACCCTCAGTTATGCCTCATCAATTAAAACAAAATTTAATGCGTGTTGACATACATAAAACTAATTAAATCACACTTGTTTCCAATGAACTTGCTACATTGTAGGATGTGTGTGGGCGATTATACAAGGAATACAATTTTTATAATATTTAATTAGCACACACTTGCTCTTATCTTCCTGTCACATACAGGATGCGACTTCCTCTCTCCAACAGACTGGGTGCTTATCTGTATAAAAATTACCTTCACGATTTCATACTACAATTAATAAATACCAATAATTATCCAAATCAATATGAAATAATAAACCAATAAAATCAATAAAATTACACATGATACTACTCCTTAAAATGTCTCGTGACATTACAGTAGTCAGCCTTACGCACCGGCCGCCTTTACTCCCAGGATTGCTCCTGGTACTCATTTCTGTTAGAGGCTGAGTCGACCCCAGGGCCATAGTGCCACCAGAAGGATTAGGCCAATTGAAAAATCTCAACGACCTCATCGGGAATCGAACCCGCGACCTTCCGGTTTGTAGCGCAGCGCCCCAACCACTACGCTACGGCGTACCCCCGTTAATATTATTAGGGTTCGGAAATTTATGACTGCAAATATGTCCATAAAAATGACTAAATATGACCCAAAAATCGTAAATATGACTTAATAAAATAACTTTTTTTAAAATAAATGTTCCAATTTAAAACGTTTAAAGACACTGAATTCTTACATCACGTGAATTCAGACAGATAATAACTTTTTTAATAATTTTGGTTATTTACAATTATACTTGTAATGAACTTCTATTTTTAAAGAATTTTCTCCTGTTTGCTCGCTTCATCAGCTCTAAATACTGTACTCGTAATATTTTGTAGATTTTGCGTGTCCTTTTAAAATATAAAAAATTGAGTTAATTTTAAAATTTAAGTTACCTATTAATCTGGCAAAAAAATTAAATTAATTAAACGCATTTAAAATTTAACTCGACAGTGTAGTACATACACTGTATAACTGTACTCTTTTACAGAATTTAAAACTGAAATATGAAGTTAATTTACAATATGGCCAAAATATGACCAAAACCACAAAAAAAGCCTAAAATATGACTTTATATGCAAAATAAAAACTGTCCGATTAGAATAACAAGCGTGCAATTCGTGTTTAATTTGTGTTTACTGCGAGTATGGAGGTCAGGATAAAAAGATGACATGTCATGAACAGCCGAACCCTAATTATTATACTACTCCAAACTCTTCAAAATTATCGTAAATCACGAAGTTAAATTTATTTACATTATAAAAGAGATTACTCATTATTATTAACAAGCAAAACGATTCTCAAAATAAATTCATAATTTGTTATAGTTATTTAGAAAACTAGCTAAAAGTAGAGCTTTAGTAACGAAAGGGTCAAGTTAGAACACGACCGGAGGGAGTGTTCTAAAACTCGCGAGGTACGGTACTAGCTAATTTTGTAGCGTGTCGTCAGCAATATTTTATCTAAGCTTACGTTTAGTCTATTTAACGTAATTTTTTTTTATGATTCAGAAATTTATATCTACTCTTATACAATTCAACGGCCCTAAATAGCGTGCTTGCTCGCCCGCTTCGTGAGACATCGGGTATACTCGGCGATGTTCGTCTCTCGCAGTTTAAACTTTCATGACGACTACAAAATTAGGAAGGAAAACCGTTTCTTTATTATATAAGGCCTAAGTGAAATGAACACAATGAACAAATATTCTAATTTTATTTTTACTTACAATTTTCATAGCTCTGAACCACAAACATTTTTAATAATCTACCAGTGTAATTTTCTTAAAAATCCTGGAGTCAATGAATAATGGCGGGCGAAGCCGGGGGCAACAGCTGTAAAATATTGGTGGTTTAACTCTTGAAATATCGCTGATAATAATCCAAACAAACCATTCCTTCCCTTGAAACATTATATAATTTCTGAAAATTACACTGAATTGATAAAATAAAATTCACATCATATTCATGTCAATAAACAGCTGAGAAACAATACGAATTATGTGTTCACAGGTTCTTTGGAACTGCATAATCGATTCTGATATAGTTTTCCCAGGGGGCGCTTTCATGTCTTGGAATGTAGTCTAAAGCAGGAATTTTAGCTGTTTCATTAATTATTAATGGCTTAGTTTATGAATGATTCGCGTGCAAGTGTTAATAAATATAATGCTTTAATAATTATTATGCTCTTAATTTTAATTTTTAAAAGAATTATCGTGGCGAAGCCACGGGCACCTCCTAGTGTTATACATTTGAGTCTGTCAAAGCCTGCTTTAATCTTTATCTACTGCTGTTACTAATTTGAAGGTTAGTTTATTGTTTTCAGGCAATAAAAGTTTACCTTTATATTCATCAAAACATAAAATACCTTCAAAACTTAAGCTACATCTGTTGCCACGAAACAATAAAAAGTAGGCTCTGGCCTACTAAAATATATAACTTATTTAAATTTCTGACTTATAAAAATATTTACGTTAAATAGACTGAATAGATACATTATTGTAGACGACACGCTACAAAATGAGATTTAGTAACTCTCAGGTCTTAGAACTCAAACTTGACTCTCTTGTTAAAGGTCTACATTTGTAACTAGTTGTGTAAATAACTGTTATATGATTGAGGAATTCCTGGCAATAAAAGTGTGTGTTTACGTTTTCAAAGGATCTTTCTTACATTTTGAAAGTATTTTACGTTTTGATGAATATAAAGATTAGCTTTCGTTGCCTGGAAACTGTAAACTAAACTTTCAGTTTAGTAATAGTAATAGGTAAAAATATATTAGCAGGAAAAATATAATTTTAAGACCGGACTAAAGAATGTGTAGTGCAAAATTTTAACTTTTTTATTGGGTAGTTGAAGTTAAACCTAAATTGAACCTAAATGATCCTTGCATTTCAGATGCTTTCAACCTACCATTTGTCATTATGATGTTTTATTTTTGTTGTATTGAGAGTGACAAAAATATATGTCTATGCCTATTCTGATCCATTCTGAAAGTAAGAGAAAAATATAACTTTATCGCAGTATCAATTGTCAACTGTCAGAACATATGACTGCGACTGTCAGCTTCATAATGTATGCGGTTTCGTGTTATTTTTTTGAAAGTTGTTTGAGCAACCTGTATTTATTGCATGGTATTATTGAAGTAAACTCCTTTCATGCATAAAAACAGTAGCAGAAAGATGTTTTTCTTTTTGTATGAGTGGACCGCAAAACAGAGATTAGGAAGAAGAGGAAGGTGTGTGTAGGTCGATGTCCGTTGGAGGTCGCTGAGTTATGCTGCGTGAATACTCATCAGATGCCGGGCGCTTCTCTATGAATTCCATTCATGGCTCAGGCAACTTCCTTCTTGTACAAGCGTCCAAGTGGTTAGCAAATAGACAGCCCAGACACTGGTGTTTGTCTTCAGCTGATCATGATAGAAATTCTTTTTGGGTAGAATAAAAGTAGTCCAAGACAAGAAGCTCGTGGTTTCTCTAGAAATATGCCACTACATCAGGAGCTTTTCCCGGAACTGTCAGATATTTTTGGCTAAATGTCCCGCTGTTCCAAAAGTCTTATTGGGGACGCTCAAATGCCCCCTTTTTGTGATTCCGATTGGTCATTTTTCGCTGCATTAATGAAAGTTGTAACAGTGAATATCCTCTCTCTCTCTCTCTCTCTCTCTCTCTCTCTCATCCTATGCCCCCATGTTGGAGCGAAGGGCCTCCAAGTGAAGGATTCTGTTTACCGATGTGAATTTTGTTACGCTTATTTCCCTAGAGAGGGCAGAGGTGGTAAGCCCATCGCCCCTTAACCCCCCTCCAGAAACTAAGTTATTACTTGAACGTGAAAGGGCCGAGAAATTTTGTCCAGAGGCTCTAATTTAGGCTTGGAGTCCTTTTACGTGCCGTAAATCTACGACACGGGCCCCCCAGCTTAAAGTCCCTCCCGGAGAACTCTGTGCCCAGGACTTTTACCTTGCTCATTGTCAAACATACTTTAATTTGGTATTATGTGCTGACTTTTATGACAAAGTATCAGATGAAAATGCACTTCTTGGTAAAATGCATAAAATAAATTACTACCTACTAGTCTCTTACGTTTTGAACTGAGTGTAATTTGATTGTTTTCAGTGAAGATGCAAAGAAGCTTGTATAGACCTACATTGGTATACTGAAGACATTTTCCTTTTATAACAGAAGCTAAGGAAACAAAAATTAGGGGCTCCTGACCCAAATTAAAAGTTCTAAAAGATACAAAAAACAGTAATGACCTTACTTTGAGTAATTAATGTCTACGTTTCATTTCCAAGTGCTCTATATCATTATTCTAATTGCAATGATTTGAATGCTACACTAAATAAGTTGAAATAAAGGACGCGACGAAAGAATTCAAATGTTGTATTGTTCAGCAAGGTGTCCCTTTTTTTTCAATTTGGCCACCCTGCATGTGAAGCATTTTAGGACCTCAATGGGGTTCCGATTCTACGTAATCTGTAGAGCCATCAACTGTAATAAGATATATCAGCCTCAATAGTGGGATCAACTCCGTCACGATCCCATCGGTGAATTCCTGTAAAAGATTCATAGGCCGGTATCAGTCTGTGGTGAAACGGACGATAACAAGAGTGAAGAATGTATTAGAAGATTCTTAATGTATTAATTCTTTATAAGCGTACAAGCTACGTGTAACTAGAAACACCTGATATGCATAATGAGTATCGTACTGCACGCCCGGTGCCCCAGTGTCTGTTGTGCGTAATAATTACAGTGATTGTGTGTGCAATCTCTCACACGCCTTGTCCCCAGGCTCCCAGCGTCTGTCCGTCTGCCAGACTGCCATTCTTCCGGACATCATTCCCTGGCCGGGACAGATAACTACGTCTACGTGATAGTATTCTAATCAATTTGAGTTCACTTTACTCATAAGTAGGGCAACCAAAAGGCATTAAAAGCTTAATAGAATTTCGCATCTATGCATAGCTATGGTTGCTACTTTATCTTTGATTTTGATTATCAGATCTATGCAATTTTCAAAAGCATAATAAAGCATAATTCGCAAAAAATAAAGCACAAAGAATAATTGTAGAAGTTTTACTTCAAAAATCTGTTATTTAATATAAAAAAAACATATGAATAATGAAATTTAAAATATTTTCCCTAATTGTTATCGCGTTTACAGTTTTAAATTTTACTAAGCGAAACAACCTTAAAAATGTGTCCCTAGGTGCAAGGAATGCATTGCCCAAAACTGATCACATTTAAGAATACAACCTGCAATTCTGGTACCTTAAAATCACCGCCGTCTCGAGAATTACACGAGTAATACAGTCTAGAAGGCAGTGCTTAAAATAATTCATTGAAGCAACAAACAATTGAGAAAAGATACGTATAATCTTTGTTCACAGGTAGCTTTGGAACTGCATAAAACTTACGACATAATTAATTTCTGAAATCTACGTACTGGTAGGAACGAATTATATTCTAAAGGAAAAAGCGATAGTATATGATAAGATATTTTAAATAAAGATTGATGAAGCCAGCGCTGACTTTTGTAAATGTATTGTCAGTGCCTTCAGGATTCTAGACCTGTAAGTTTCGTATTTAAGCATCATTTTAACCGTGGCAAAGGCACTGGCTATTTTCTAGTATAGTACAGTACATAAAGAGACGCGCGCAATTATAGAATAGGCAAATAAATAACAAATCTGGAAAAATCCTTCGCTTTGATACGGAATTGCAGACTTTAAATGAATAGGGATAAATGTAGGTCGTAAGTAATGCTTTGAGCAATACTATTTCCATTAAATTGTGTTGGCTTACGATTGTGCATTATCAAAAACCATCTAGTTTATGGACCACATTTTTATTGCCGAAATAGTTATTTATGTTATTTTGAATATTGTAAATGAAAACAGGCACACGATAATAGTAGTAGTAGGAATAATAGCATTCGTAGGTTAAATTGAAATAAATTGACATTTATCAATTTGTATGAAAGGGTAGTGGTGATATCTGTATAATCTCTATAATGCGCTAAACCCTAAATTTTTACCATAACGGGCTCGGCCCGTAAAAATAACATCTACATAGACGGAGAGAGTTGTGTTAAACAATGTTTATGATTCAAAATAAAATAGATGTGTTTGCGCTCCGCTACGGCTACCGCCTCCGCTCCGCGCGCTTAGCTATGTGGATAGCATTAGTCTATGCATTATTTAGACTATCTGTAATTTGTTATCATACTGCTGCAACAAGCATAGTTGGTCAACCTCATTCGGTTGAAAACAAATGCATCGCGCCGGCCGCGACGATGGAGAAGATGTCATTAGATTTTTCGAAAATTTGTTCAGATGTGCTCAATAGCTCTTCACAGCGTTGGTGCATACAGTAGTGATGGGAACAACAAAATAGCGACAATTGTTGACTGTCTGGAGATTGTAACCGTATACATCGTATACGCAATAATCTAAAGCATTAATAAATTTTAATACAGCATGGCTATACGTGCAGAATCCTCCTTTAATCCATAACGGTGATAAGGCATTGCCTCTCTTTCTCGGCATAAGCTACTTAAAAGAAGTAAATGTCATTTTCAGAGTATTCCTAAAGAATAAAGTCAATAGAAGAGCATGTTTGAGTCGAATAGATAAAATTGATGTGAGTTACACTCATTACACTCATTATACTTTGGAGAATTTTCAAGTTTGGCTCATTATGAACAATAATGATCATAAGATGAACAACACAATCATTCCCTCGTGGTGTCAAAGTGCAGTTCTTGGGTTGAAATGCTGAAGGTTTGCCAAAAGAACTCTGGTGTGTATGAAAAAAAAGTGAAAATAAGATTGAGGATATTTTTTGGGGGGGGGTAACACTCTTTACTGAAATTGCTGTGTCACGTCTTTTGTAAACTATTTTCATTCGTCTTCAGCATTTCAAGACAAAAGTATTGCTACCTTACAACACCTCAGTCCATTTCTATTTAAAAAAACCTGAAAAAAAACATTGAAATAGGACATGCAAAATGGTAACACTCATTACAAAGTCAATACGTTCCACCAACTTCAAAAACTCATATACAATCACAAAACGAGAAAACTCATGATTCCTATGTAATTTCGGTAACTACAATATGGTATGATGCCATGGAAAACCAGTCGTTCAAAAACACGAAGTTGAATTTTCAATCTGGGTATCCTGTCAGGAGGCAAAATGGCAATTTTATTGAAAATGACCCACATGCTGTTATAGCTGTTATTAAGAATATTGACAAATCTTTGGCATTTTATATCACAACATTAAATATATTCCGGTTTCTTTTTCAAAAATAAGAATTTTAAATTAAATTAAACACAAACATAAAATGAAAGTAGGTCTAAGACAAATATGGAGAGAATATTTTTTCCCAGAATAATGCCTCTTCAAGAGGTGTAAAGTAACTTCTGTCCAAAAGAAAAAAGAAAAAGATATATGAAAAATAATACACGAGTCTTATGATGTGAAAAATTATTTTGAATGTCTGGAAATGTCTGTATTGTATAAGGGTTATAACCAAGTAATCACGACTCTGCATTTACAACTAAATGAGTGACATAACTTGGAGTCGCACCAACGTTTGCACAGTCTGGCGGCAACAACTTCTATTCCTAGTGTTTTATGCATGTCACGGTGTCATAAATACGTACAGAAACTGTTTCTGCAAGCTTAACAAGTTACTGGAATAAAAAGTATATGCATTCGTCTTAGCATTGCAGACAATTACCGTACCATCCAGAGAACAAAGTTGATTAGTCTTGTTAATCAGTGAGGAAAGTTGTGAAAAGTAGATATTTATATAGATTACACGATCACTTTCGTTTATTATGCTCAAATTATTTGAGCAAATCAAGAAAGATTCCAATATCATCATTATTTTAAGAATACCTATGAAAATAAGGTTTCTTCCTATTTACAATATGTCACTGGAAAAATAAGTTCAAACTAACCGAGAGTCGTATACGGTCTATTTCTTTCAGTTTCAGAATCACATAACCATCAACAATTTTTAGAAATGAAAGTGGGAATTTAAACCGCCATTAGGTCTATTCTTTCTTTGGCCTTGATGAAAAGCTTGTTAGGCCAAGTCCTTCGAAGAATAGAAAGAAAAGTTTCATATATTTAGATGAATATATTCTTACCGGTAGAAAGAAAACCTAGACAGTGTCATAAATGTTATACTGATATAATGATTTATAACGAAGATGACCAGTGGGTGGAAAGCAGTCATGGTACCAACTCCCCCACTGGTTGACCGGTACCAGAGTAGTGCCCAAGTTAGTGCCTAGTTTATCTCTATATATATAAAAGGCTTTGTCCTGACTGACTGAATGAATGACTGACTGACTGATTGACTGAATGACAGGAATCAACGTACAGCCTAAACTATAACAGGTAGAGACTTGGAATTTTGACAGTACCTTCGTTTCATAATGTAGGTGCTCACTAAGAAAGGATTTTGAAAAATTCTGATTCTAAATGCCAAAAATTAAATGTTTTTGAAAATACTTAATCCCTTTTTACATAGAATTATCAATTCCAAATCACAGAATATATTGTTGCCAAATGGTATCAGGTGGGCTTGGAAAAAACAATTGAAATGCACTTTTGACAAATAAAAGAAGTTATCAAAATAATTCATGTTTTAAATAAATATTACAGAATGAAATCCACTAAAATAATGGAATCACATAACTTTCTCTACCCTGGACATAGAGAAAACAAAACGAGGTATGGTAATGTGTATATTATTATATTATATCGCAGGTTTTTGGAGAGAAAAGTATGAAAGTGATAATGCTTTATGGTAACATAAGAGTGGGAAATTCCCCGCCTCGATATTACAATTTTATGTTACAGGAATTTCTGTTTCTTCTTATTTAAACCTCTACCAGGCTTGCTGTGCACTGTACAAGCGATGGGATGCAACATTCTAGATCCTCTATGAGCCATAAAAAACTATATCAAGCGTTTTCTGAGGGAATAGTTTGAGTGTAATAAGTCGTTCTTCCTATTTCAAATTATAAATGCCTATATAAGGACCTAGAATTTAAAATTGAAAATCCTTCATAAGCTAATTTCCAATTACAAAATACAAAACCCTGGCGACGCCGGGTCTTTTAAGCTAGTGGTAATATAACAGAAATAAATAATCAAATGCAAATCAGTTCTCATGACAACGTATTGTTTTACAGTGTTAATATACGGCTTTGGAAGTTGCAATACAGGTAGCTTTGACAAATAATATTACCTACATATTATTTCAGATATGCTTATCAAACTAGACCATTGTTCTTCCGTAATTCCTGCTTAATGAATCAGTCTGGAGCTTAACTCGGAAGTCGATTTAAAAAAATAACTTATTTTCTACAAATCATAATTTATTGCAATTATTAAACAAAAGAATTCTGGCACGTTGTTACATCAGCTCACGTGATTTTATTATTATTATTATTATTATTATTATTATTATAAGAAATAAATGAATGATACATGTAGGTAATCCATCCTTTACAGATAGGCCTAGAGGAAAATATATTGTAGATGTGACCAATACGGAATGTATAGAAAAGAGATATAGAAAAATAGTATTTGGTTTGGAACATTCTGATAGGTCTCTTTAGTTCCAGTATTGTAAAATTTAAACCATTCGGAATGATCATGATAAATTTCTAGTAGGGCCCAAATCGGGGAAGATATTAAGTTAATGAGTAATAATATGTTCTTAACCTTGCAGAGCCATTTCATAAAAGATTCTGGTAAAAATCGTTGTAAACATAAACATGTAGTCTTAAACGGAACACACTATAACAGCATTGTATAGAAGTGTCTTAATGATTGTCAAAGAGCAAAATAGCATCACGTATGGAGTAAGAAAGAGGCAGAACATAATGAGAAGTCAAAAGAGGTCAGGAGTAAATGTAAACTTATGGAGTACAGTTAGAATATATCTGTGAAGCAAACAATTCTGCCTACTTGGACCTCATGTTATACGCGCCACAGAGATTTCCCATGCACTTGATTATGATGGATGTTCCCGCTCATTCCCAGTCGTTCCATAATATTTAAGTATGAATACATTTTCAGCATGCATCAGACCGTAAAGATGTACTCAGTGCTGGCTGAGAGAGTACTTTTTATTACTTTCATCGCGCCATTGGGAAGAATAAATCAAGCTTATTCCAATATTACAACAGCGTTAAATGACACTTCATTGAAAACTTGTGCTGCTAACCTAGCCAGTATATGTCTTGAAGAAAAAGCGAGTTCTCTATTGAGATATGAGATTTTTATTTATTTATTATTTACAAATTACAACTACATTTACTTTTTCAAAAAAGAAAAACAAAACTTACATTTTCTAGCACAAGAAAATAGGCATAACTATTAATATTGAGAAATACGCCCGAATGAGCATGACTATTCATGCTCGGGTGCAGTTCCAAAAAGAATAAGACTGAAGAAAGAGGAGGGACAAAGAACATATATATATATATATATATATATATATATATATATATATATTGGGAAAACTGTTAAAAATAAAGACTTCAAAAGAATCAAACAAAATATCTTAGCTAATATTTAAAATTACAGACATTTTTACATAGGGCTACCTATTAAATTTGGTACCCTGAACTACAGTGCCGACTACATGAGTTCCTTACTGAAATCCTAGTTCTTCATGACCAGTTACAGAATTCTAAGGTTAATAAACAATGTATTTAACATAAACTGAGTATGCTATGTCAGGAGCCTACACAAAATCATGTTCACTGATACCTTTGCTGTAGGAACTGTATTAGTTGAGAAAAAGGGATTTTGACTACAGAATACTGAAAATTATAAAGGATATGTGTGTTAGTTTGTTGGAATAACTTCTAAAATGATCATTACCTTCTATTTTGATCATACTTACGTCTAATATTTTCCAAAGCCCGACATTCAGCATTGACTCTTATAAAACAGTCGAACTATGGTTTGTACAATAAGAATTCGTCCAAACACCTTCATCATAATCTCGTTGTCTTAACCTAAACTAATCTGACCTAACTTGGTCATTAGCTTCGATTTTGACAGACTTATGTCTGTACGTCTAATATTTTTCAAAGCCTGATATTCATCATTGGCTATTATAAAACAGATGAATTTTGGTTGCAGACCTACAATATGAATTCGTGCAAATCCCTTCATCATCGTCTCGTTCTCCTAACCTAAACTAATCAGGCCTAACTTAACCTGTCCTAAAAAAACACGAGGTACGAAGATTTGCATTTCTCTGGTGGTGCAATAAGGTTAATAGATCAGTGTAAATATCTGCAGTCAATCATCCACAAATTTTCAGCAGCAGAGAGAAGTTTGAGGGTATTTAAATAATTCAGCCTCGTTCAGCAATTAAACAACTTTTAAATGGAATTGTATGGAGCCGATTCATCCGACAAGAATCGAAGCAGACGATTTTAAAAGATATGTCTAAAGATATTTTACTACGGCAGAAACAGAACAGAGAAGTCGGGAAAACCTGTTAAAATGTATGAAGTACAGAAAATTTTTCACATCTCACATAGTGAAAAAATTAAAACACCATCCTGGATAGATTGAACGCTCAACTAACTGTGGATAGGTAGTGTTCAGGCTACATTTGACATTTACAGTATATGGGCTCTCTCTGAGAATATCACAACAGAGATGGACTAAGAAAGTGATCCTGGTACTTCCCAACACTCTCATTCAATTGCTATGATCTTTCATCTCATTAGTTATTTCACATAGTCGTATGGCGTATACAATGCTGCCGGCAGCCAACATTCCTTATGTCCGTGTCTCGAGTTCAATGCCTTATTTGGAAGGTTAAGTTAACCTGCGACCAATTAATGTGAACCTATAATATTTTATTTTCTTTCTGTTTGCTGCCTAGCCCTGTTAACAACCCACTTTATGTAAGCATAAACAGCCGTCATTCCTTTATGCTCTGTTTAGAGTCATCTTCATAAGGGTTGCCAGACTGCTTTATTTTGTAGGTCTGCGACCTTTCAGCAACGCCATGTGTTTCTTTTACAGCGGCGAAATCTTTAAATATCACCTCATAGTTTGTAATATGTTGCATTTTAAGTAATCCATTTTTTCACAATAGTTGTAAAATTATTTTACTTGTATTTCTAAAGTTTCTAAGCAAAAGTGAATGTGTATACATTCTATAGAACAATTTACAACCCAAAATGAGGCCTTTCGCCTTTTTTCCTGTGAAAAATTTGTGGTACACTGTCCCCATCTGTTTAACTGGCCTCCAAGAGAGTCGTAAGACGAAGGGGGTTTACGATTGACTTGGAGAAAAGACTTAATGTAGGCTAAGCAGACACAAGAGGATTGCACGAGGATATACGTATGAGATCGTCAAGCCAGAGGCAGGGACCAGAAGTAAAAGCTAGAAGTGAAGAAGGCTTTGAAATTTAAATAAAAGTAAATACTGTATTTCCATACAAGTTGAGATTATGCATATAGAATACCTGGAAACCTTTAAATTGCACTTCACAACTTCACTACATTCCGTAAAATATTTCCATGCAAAAATTGATGTATTTCTAACCAATAGTTATACTATAATATACGGGTTAAATAATATTATATGTTAATCTGAACGAAAGGCAAGGAAAAGAACGTGCAAGTCAAGTGCTCAATGATGCTTCCAGTCAAGGATTGAAGGTAGTCTACTCTCTGGAATGGGATGGGCAGAAGATAGTTACAAAACATAGCCTATTAACCTGCATGCCTATCTTGTACAACAAGATCCTTGTATTCTGTGTATGGAATGCTAACCGCACATTCTATGAGGTGAAAGTCCACCGAGCGAACTATTATTCCCGCTAACGAATGGAATCAATTAGTTTCCCACAAAGGCTATTAGAAAAGTAGCGGTACTCTACCCTAATAACATTATGTGGAACACCTTGAGGAAGTTTTAGATGTTAATATTGAAGAGAATGTGGGAGCTATAAAAGAATAATAATTAGGGAACAAGTGCACTTCAGAAATACTGTACAAAATGCATGAGAATTTAGATTAGTGGTATTATATCATAAAAGACTGCCCTTAAATATAAGAAACGGAATTAAGAAGTAAATAAATTAAATTCTTAGTAATGGTTCTTCTTTATTCAAAATAGAAACTCTGCTACGTGAACAGTTATAATAAAAATATTGTCACATATTTAGAACCACTTGTGACCTAAAATTAGTAAAACGCAACTTCTACTTGACTTGACTTGCCTTGTAAAAGTACAAAAAATAAAATCGTTTTGTAAAGTCAATTAAAACAATTTTAAGAACAATAGGCAAAAAAAGACTAAATTGGTATGGACATCTACAAAGAATGCCGGAGAATAGGATAGCCTACCAAAAGCTATAATGAATTGGCAACCAGAGGGGAGAAGGAAAAAAGGGAAGACCTGCTAGAAAATGGGATCATTGCGTTCGAGACTCCTTACAAAATTTTCAGTTAAACCCAGAAGATGCAATGGACAGGGATAAGTGGTACCATGCAACACTTTGAACATTCTTTGGAAATAGCCTATGTTAGTTTTATTAAAATATGTAAAACTTTGGGTAAATTGTAATTTAAAATTTGGTTAGAAATGACTGAACTTTTATACAAATGTTATTGTAATAGAGTTGTTGTGTTGGTGGAGTTTAACCTCAGAAATGAGGAAATCGCTCAATAAATAAATAAAAAGTCAATTACAAAACGATTAAGCCTGTACTAAGATATAACATTTTGTATGTCGGCAGTTTAAAATACCATAAATGTAGCATTAACACAAGATCGCTAAAGACTCTGACTGGTTAACTTTGAAGTAATTTTTAAAGCTTTGTTTTTAATTTGTTAAGTAGGCTATCTAGACTATCAGAAGGATTCTCTTAAATAATATCTTCTTTTTTATTTATCTTTTCATATTTTTTATTTATCTTTACATACACAGATTCGCATTACTATGGAAGCTCTTTTTGTTTCTAATAAATGAACAAATTTACAAGATGCATAATGTGAAAGCGCTATTAATGACTCGTCCATCCAAATATTGAAGTAGATTTAAACAAAGCGAAATGTATCACACTCCGCCAACCATGTGGAATTTAAAGCGGAAAATACAAACGAAATACCAAGCAGATGAAATGTAGGTTGATGTCAGGTTAAAAGATCACGTTAAATTATTTATGATATAATAACATGAAGTGAATATATAAATAAATAAATGCATAAACGGCACAAATTCCTCGTTTATTGTATGAAAAGCAAAGCATATTCACATTAATGAGCCGCGATCACTTCCGATATGCAAAATGATCCTAATTTTCCATTCCCTTTTGGGTTCTATAGCCCAATGCGTAACCCCGATAGGAAAGTCTGTTTCTTTGATTTTTATAGTATTTTCACTTCATACTTTTAAAGATGTATGGCCCGCGTTAACCCAAGTTTGGCATAAGGTCGCCCGCAATATCCCTTTCCACTCAATAATAAAAGACCCTTGCACCAAACATACTTATAATATTTCACAACCATTTAATAACAAAATTATATTTCATAATATAAAAAAGACCCTTGAACCAAAAATCATATTTCACAATTATAGGCGTAGGAGTGGGGGACTCAGGGACGACATGTTTTACCTTTTTCCCCAAGTTTCATCTAGAGCAGAGTTTGCAAACTGGTACTTATTGTGTACATAAAGCATTCCCCTTGCATTACCCCTTCTACGACGCTCCCTGACACAGCGCACCTCTTGCGTAACATACGGAGCGTGGAAAATGACTAATTTGATAACCAAATATTGTTACGTGTATTAATTGTTACGGAATACAGTCACCGCGTCCCTATAATAAAAAGCCATATGTCTGTACACTGCCTCTCTGACATTGATGTTTGCCCGCAAAAATTCCAAAAAGTTCAAGTTTTTTAATTTTTACCCCCCAAAAAAAAACCTTCAAAGCTCAGTTCCCATGACAACAATTTGCTTGGCAGTGTTCAGATAGAGCTTTGGAAGTTGCAATCCTCTGGGTTTTGAATTAATTTCCGTAAACCGAGCGAGGTGGCCAAGATGGTAACGTCTTGGACTCGCATTCGGAAGGTCCCAGGTTCAAGTCCCGTAGCCGGCCAATTTGCCATGGGTTTTTTCATAGTTTCCCCAGTCGCAAAGGCAAAAGCCTAATTGGATATTTACATAACATGGATCATCCTATGTCATATCCATTTAAATTAATATCAGTTGAAATTTTTTCCATAAAATTCACCCACTTCCACATGAGCTAGAAACCTGAGATTTAGCAGACTTATAACTGTTTGCTTGTAACCAAGGGAAAAATTCCAAGAAGTTTAAAATTTTATTTTTTTTATACCGAAAAAATCGTAAAGTCTTCCCACACTATTTTTAGGTTTATTATATCTTAACAGTAATAGGCTATAAGGCAGACTAAATATAAGAACCCTGTCTCCAATATGGTATCAGTTCATTAAAGAAAAAATTAATAAATTAATTTTTAAAAAAAGCTTTCCCGAGAACCTAGCAGGGATTTAGAACCCCCAACGAGCGAAGAAAGTTGAATTATATAACATTGCGTTAAAAACATAATAATTATAAAATGTTAATTTGAACAGTAGCTTAACATATAATTATATGCATTTTCTGTACTTAGTAGATAATTATTATGGTACGCGGAAAATGCAATAGAGCAGGCGGAAGTTGTGAAATGTTCAAGAAATTGAATTAAGTAAAGAGCTCCTGTAATCACGTGGTTTTGTTTACATCTACTTCATTCTTTAGTTGGTTTATTTTATAGATGAAAGCAAATAATCTGTACTAAAGGATTCTACTGAAACATGTTGAAGATCTCCATTTGTTATCTACTGGTTTAACAGTTTCCGCTATTTCATTTACGTTTTTCACGTTTCTTGCTATCAATTTCAACGATATCTTACTTTCACTTGACTCTGAGTTTCCTAAATTCTTCTTACTAACTTACTCTCTCCTTACCAGTAACTCTGACGTGAGTTATCGCTTATCACCAGGCTTTAAAACTTAGTGCCCGAACCCACAGAGGGAGATGATTCCGGTTACCAACAACCTGAGTATAGGGGGTGGGGGCGATTGCGTAGGCTGATAAGACAGTCATTGATTGTAGTACTGAGAAGTCAATACGCTCGTAGTACGGTGCCTCTCAAATTGGTCAACAGTGTACCTTGTCATTATGCGTGTTTATAAATGTATAATACGTGTTCGGAATACCGAAAGTAAAGTGTTCTAAAACGCAAACATATATTGAAACATTTGGGAGGGACTATTACACACAAACAGGAAAACGTAACGTTTTGCATGCTTGTAATGTGAGTTTAGAGAATGAGAAGTTATTTTGTGGTCTTTCTATACCTGTAATCCGCTTTGTTTACTATCACGTGAACTAGCATATGGTAGCTACCGCATACGCCGAGCAAAGTCTGTACAGTACAGTTGCTGTTAACATATTCGATCGGGCACTAAGTTTTAAAGCCTGCTTATCACAAACATATTGTATGTTGCTGACGTTTTATGAAGTTCCTCAGCGTTTGAGAGAACTACTGTAAGTGTGGAGTTTTAAAGTATAGAGTTTGTACTGTTAATACTACCATATATTGCTTTAATTATTATTATTATTGTTATTATTATTATTATTATTATTATTATCTAAATAGCTGTTATAGTATAGTATAGTATAGTAGCATCATTATCTTTATTGTTTTTATGTTTTATGTTTGCACGAAATTGAAGGTAAAATCTTAAAAACAGAATTAGATTAGAGCCTTATGTTTAATGTAAGCTACATATCTTTATGGTGTTCAGTTTCTATATGTGATGGGGAATAAAACACTTTGAAAACCTTTTTATGAGGTTGATTTTTGTTTTACATGAGGATAAGGGATGTACGGCAATGCCAAACACACAACTTTCCAAATGAAGGTGAATATGTTTTCCCAAGTGTTTTATATATTCCATGAATATTTCTTCAGGCTGAGATTTATATTTTGTCAGTTATGCCTGACATGTTTGTAATGTTTAGGTTTTCAAAATTAACATCAGCATACTATTTATGCAACTTATCTCCTTTCTTCGCCAATATGCTATGATTAGCTGTGACAGAGATATAAATGAGGGCCGAGATTCGAACGATTCCTATGGCTCTTGATCATATTGCCTAGACTGTTCAGTGGGATAGGCTTTATATAGGTTTTTTAACTCACAGGATTTCATTGGTTGATTGGGGTTGAAACGTCGCTTCTCACATCCATAGAGAGGTCACCAACTAAATGATTTCAGAGACAAGTGGAAAGTTCATTTATTTTATTTGAATTAAAATAAATTAAGCCCTTCAGACTTGATGCCCATATATTACAACTTATTAGGAAAAGGATATGTTTTGCTCCAAAGTATTAGGAATTACTCAGGCTAGAAAAAGCAGCATTAAAAATCCGTGTCTTATTTCTCCAATTATTGGAGATTATTTTCCTGTACCAAAACCACAACAGACATTTGAATCCACTCGTCCAGTAAGGATGAACCTTGGCCGGGCAAATCAAATGAAAGTGAACAAGAATTCCATCACCAGTCCTTCAGAGAAACATCCTCATTTTATTAAGCAAGTAGAACTCAATGACTTGTGAGAGATTTGGAATTAAGTAAATCTAAAGTCGAATTACTTAGTTCTATATTACAAGAGTGGAATTTGTTTTCAGAAGACTTTGGTTAGTACTATTACGCAGAAAATTGTTTTACATTAATGTAAAGTTGGAATTTTCTCGAATTCCGGAACTAACGGTTTTTTATTGTCATATTCGTGATACATGAAAATCGTGTATCATATGTCCAACGAAATTTTCATTTCCATGTCATTTATATGTATTAATTAGATATTATAATAATTAAAATTACAAAATTTATGTAAACTATTATGCACATGTACTTTAAAACCGTGACCAATCGAACATTTTCATAACCAGTTTTGAAATCAGTGATTTCAAAATATCCAAAGTTGGTTATTCTTATTTATGTAACAAAATGTCTGTTGCACAGTCATATTATTACTATTACTATTATATGAAGTTCTTAGTATGCATCTTGCATAACAGACTATTGATAAAACTGTTACCGTTCTTTCTTCCAAGAAACTGGAATGGTTTATGACTTCCAAGATGTATTTTTCTTGATGACCAGAGATAGCAGTTCGGGAAAGGGAAGAGTAGAGACGAGTTGTTCGTGACTAGTAATTACTACATGGGTAGCAGTCTGTCATGCTTTCTACTCCAGCACTAATGATAATTGTCACACTGATATACTTACTGCATCTCATTCAGTTTCGGAAGTAAAACATGTTTATGCAGTTGCGTGATGAATTATAATAGCACATCAAGTTCCGGACATTACTCCTTACGTTATGAATCCTCAGCAATTATACATGCACTTCCTATTTTGTATGCAGAATGTAAAAAAATTGCAAACACGAACTGCAAGACATGGTAGAACATTCTAAGCTACGAATTATGCTACACTTTGAATTTACAAGTAATTTATTCTATGCAATGCGCCAAGGGTTCATTCTATTTTAAACTATGGAAGGAGATGCAGTGAGAAAGGAGAGACAGACTGGAAAAATTAGAATTTGTAAAGGACTTTCCCTTACCTTTATTACTGATTTAAATGAAGCAAGTTTCGTTCTTCGGAAATTGGTCTAACTATATTTTTATTTCATGCAGCAACTGCTTGTATTTGTTTTTAGGGGAATGTAGGCTTATTCCTGCTTTTTTCGCTGGATACTTCATTTTATATCACCATATTATGCGGTCCTAGTTTAGATTCAAAGCTCTTATAAATGACATATTTGAAAAGAAATACCCTGGGAAAAATCCTGAAAATTAATTTTGTGTGATAAAATACAATTTTACCATTCCTATCTAGATTCGTAATCTGTATTGTAACTTGTATGAATGAAAGATAATTGAAGCAACGTCCCTTACGACAACACTAATTTTCCTTACACCCTACTTATCTCCCTAAAAGATACGTAGGGCTAGCAATATTATAATACAAGAAGAAGATTTGGGCCTTATATCTGAGTTTCGAGTTCCCTGACCAGAGGCCATACTCGATGGTAGTTCTCAATGTTTCGTTTCATCTATTTTTCTTTAGCCTTCTGAACAACAATAAAACTGTATGTTTTAATGCCTTAATGTGCCGGTAACAAATTGGAAGCGCTAATACTAGTAGTTCAGTGAACAGTAGACCTCGCGACCAAAAAATCGAAGATCTGCTCTTTACCGCTGTCTTTAAACGTTTGGCCAATATTGTTATTAATTAAAGATTACATTGTTTCCATGGGAACCGTTTGACTAGAATCGTTAAACGAAGCTGAAATTGCATGAAACGCGACGATTAAAACGGCCATCATCTTGAAATGGGATAAAAAATAAAATGAAATCCTTAAACCCATATCATTTTTAAATACTTCTAGGAGCATTCATGCAAAATTAGAAGGAAATCAAACTGCGCGTTTGGTCATGACAGCGAACCAAACAAATTTACAGAAAACTGGAAGAATGCCGCACGATCGACTTAAAACAGGACCTCGCTTCGCTCTGGCAATTATTAAAATGGTAATAAGAATTAATAACAAAAATACAGTTTTTATGTATTTCGTATTTATTAAATTCACATTATTTATTATTTTTCATATTTCCAATAGCCAATATGAATATTAGTTTTTTTCTAATGGTCACTACTGTGACCGCCTGCGTTCTCTAGTAGTTAGCGTTGATGACTATAGATCCGTAGGTATGGGTTCGATCCTTGGTAACTCCTCGGATTTTTCTGAGGTAGGGAGGTGTGGAACATGATAAAGAAGTAGCAACTCCGGTCACTAAAGCCATCAATAAAGGCCGTGGGAGTCGGCATGCTGATCACATGTCCACAATCCTGCCATCTGCCAATAGTTGATGAGGCAGAGGATCGGATGCCCGGGATGTAGCGCCATGGCGGTATACTTTTTAGTTTTTTTTAGTTTGTTTACTGCTGTACGATTCACTTTTTTTATAAGACGTATAAATGACGGTAATGTCATCAGTCTAATTTAAAGACTGGGTCCTGCTTTTTGTTTTAATTTGAAACTAGTACAGTCACTTGTAAAAGTAAAGTGATCCCTATTCAGGCCATGGAGGCCCAGAGGGTTCCAGGAGGTTGAGGCTCCCAGATTTTGGACATTCGGCACATTAAGGTGGTAAGGTTGTCAGCCTTACGCATCGGCCGCCTTTACCCCCAGGATTGATCCTGGTACTCATTTCTGTTAGAGTCTGAGTCGACCCCAGGGCCAAAGTGCTACCAGAAGGATTAGGCCAATTGAAAAAGCTCTTGTACAAAAAACCTAAAACTGTTATTGAACATTTCCTGAAGATTGTTATAAATTAGCCAACTATTCCACAATCTTAGGTCTTAGGAACCACATGGCTTTGCTTGAGGCTAAGGGAAGTAAACGCAAACTTTAATAATGCAGCCATTTACTAGTTAGAAAATAGCAAAAGCGTAGTTGGGGTAGAGAAAGCAATGTGAGTACTTCACATCAGATTTCTGTACCATATATTCTGGCCACCCCGCATTAAGACCCTTCTGTACAAGCAAATGGCAATAAACCCAAGTGAGATGCGATGCAGGTGAGCGAATACCGTTACAGGGAGCAGCCATTGCAAATATCCTCAAGCGCTGTTAAGAGCTGGGGTCAAAACATACGTGAGCATTCCTAGACAAGCCATCAAGATGCTGTACGCAGGTGTCTACATGCCCCTTATGTTTATTAGTGTCGTTTAAACAGTATGACTAGGTTAAGGAAATTCGTTTTGCTTGTATTTACACGCCTAACCTCGTGTAAGTCACATCGCGTGTTTAGAAATTCTGGTATACCAGTAGACATGTAACTACTAATCTCCATTTTAGTATTATTATCCTCTGTTCATTTCAATTAATATCTGTTTTAGTGGTTACGATATTGCATGACAATTGAGACAATTGAGACATGGATAGAGACCCTGAAAATTCCCAAGTAAATATTTTTAAATTCATGTGTGTGTTAAAAATTCTTGAGTAAGAAACAAAATTTCATGAATAACATTACAGTATTTACAACAGCGGACTTATGTAATATTTTACAAAATTTCCACTTACTTCCATTATTAACAGTGAAAGATAGAGTAAATCTGAAATGTAAGATTCAATTCAATTTTTTTTCCTCTGCCCGTACTACAGGAAGTATTGTGTTCGACCCCGAAAATCTAAGTCGAGATTTTAACATAAATACACGTTTTGAGGCACCCTATATCCAAAAATTTCTATTTTCAGAAATCTGTGTGTGTGTGTCATTGTATCTGTGTCTGTGCTCGAGAACGAAAAGTCGTGTAAAACAACGTTTTATATTTGGGTTAGGTATCTTCTGGGGATGGGACACGGAGATTGGCGACGACTTCTCTTACTATGAATACCACTTTGCATTAAGAATATTTCGTTTCTCGCGATTTTCTCGAAAACAGCTCTAGCGGTTTTGTTTACATTTTCTATAAAATGCATAACATATTACTGAATAAGAATAAAAATTTCTCGGGTTGACGTCAGTTTTGAAGATCGATTTCCTCCAACGTTTCATACATCATACATTGCATAATATATTGTAATGTACGGTATATTATGTGAATATATTGAGGGTAGAGGAATTATGTGTTTCACAACAGACTTTTTGCACATTTCAATACATTATACTGTTAGTTTAGTCTATACATGCAATTAAGTTCTGGAAAATAAACACTACACCCGTACGAAGAGCGATGCCTTCTACAATTTTCCCTAAAAATTTATAGGCGTAAATTGCTTCTGAAGTAATGTTTATAGCACTTTAATGGCAGGATTGTATTTCATAATATGAACGTAAGCATTGAACCCAAGGTTGAGGTTACGAGAACCCATTTCATCTTAATTATACCTCCCCGGTATTAAAATGAAACGTTTCACACGTTCAGTTCGCATGAGGTACAGTACATAACATTTGAGATTTCCACATCTGCAGATGACTTCGCATGCTGATAGCTCCAAGGGCGGGCGCGGTGGAAATGTCAGGTATGATGCAATGATACAACTGACCTCTGAAGGCAGTCTTGGCCTTACTCACGAGACGTGAGCATTTACTCAATAGGATATAGCACAATGCAGTGACAGGGACAGCCATTAAATGCACGAAGTGTACCGGTACATAACAGGAACGGGATGTTTATCTGTTGTCTAAAAATGATCTTTAATTGGACGAAATGCAATCGCCTGTGCTGCCCTCTATTAATATAAACAGTGACAACGTGTTCTGGTAAATAATGATTCCATTACGAAGAATTTAAAGATTATATTTCTATAGGCAATATTATTTGAGTTTATATATTATACATACATATATAATTATTGTAATTGTTGTAGTAACAATTACTTATGCTACTGATTTACTACATTATAAATTTATAATACATCTTTAATAATTTTGAATTTATGCCTGTTATATTTCTGTTTCTGTAATTAGCTTCCAGTAATAAATTAATACTCTTAAGGAAAAGCGGTCGTGAATAGGGCTTTAAAATTCAAAATTAGAATTTTAGTGTCATTATATTCCTCTATCTTTGATTAACAAAATAGCGTTTACTTCATAAAAACTGGACGCTTAGTCTTAAGGTAAATAATTCATAATTAAAATGCTGCACTCTATTCTTAGTAAGTTTCCCAAATTTTCTTTTCGCTCTCCCGTAAAATTACATTTTCCGCACTTCAAGTACCATTTTCTCAAAAACTGTCCAAGATAAAAGAATGCATCTTTCATGATTTCTTTGAAATAGATGAATGGCAAATCTCTCTTAGGAGAATTATGAAATAATTCTTTAATATACATAATTTTCGATTTTTTAAATCGTGAAGTTTTCATGCAGCTTTTGGCAGTAATATTGTGCGTGTTACACTGATTGCGGTTAGGTAGAAATTAGTAGGCCTACCTATTGTTTGTAAGTTCCCCAAATTTCACAGAAATGTAAGCAGCAGAAATGGATTAAAGTTTAGGCCTAACTATATCAAGGCAAGCAAAGATAAATCTAATTTATCCCATACATATTAGAAATTATTTCCTACCAAACAGTGAGCTCTAGAACAACCATTCTTTACTTATTTTAAATTGCAGAGTGCACATGCAAAGCGTAAAATGTTTATGGTTTCTTGAACAGACACCACATTGCCTATCTTTTTGCTAGCGTTAAGTACTAAGTCCCCTTAAACCAATATTCTCCTACCTTTTTCTAGGCAATCATTTTGCTTGAAACATAACCTTAATTTTAATTTGCAGAAATGTGGTGAAGTTTAGCATACGACAGGACGTTCTTGGGTAATTCACATCGAGAAAGCAATCTTTTTTCTTACACTATGAACATAAGAATTAGGTCCAAAATAAAAATAAACGTGTGGATAATGAGTAGTGAGGATTTCTCTCCAGAAATGTGTTCAGCAGACTTCTTATATCCAAACGTAAACAATAGTATATTGCGATACAAGTGCCGTAAGGCACGTTTACGGGTCGAGGAAACAGATTGAAAACCCTCGGCTGCGCCTCGGGTTTTTAAGTTTTCGAGACCCGTAAATGCCTTTACGGCCCGTGTGTTGCATGCTATTTTTTGCACGATGATTATTTATATCAATTTAATTATATTAATTGTGATATTACCTGAAAATATTATGTAAATACATTCTTGAAAATAGATGTTTATTTCAGAAAGTGATTCGCATGTGTTTGTTGTTATGGGAACCGAATATTTGTCCTGGGGCCGTGTCCATAAAGGCTTGTATTATGAAGTGTATCGTAATGAATTATGACGTGGCGCTTGGACCGTAAGTAATTTAACCTCATCGCAACGCCCTTAGCAACACGATTGTGTGGGAATGTCAACTTACGATCCATGTAAACAACTTTCGTAAGTAACACTTACTAGCTAGGGAGTGCAAAAAAGCTGTTACTTCTTTCCAATGTGTGTTGTTATTCAGATGCGAAACCTTCTTGAAGTGGGCAGAGGTTTTCATTTTTCCCACTGTATCGGTATTAAGTGACAAACAAAGCTATCATAACTTCGTTATATATCGCATCCAATTAGATCCACAATTATTTCAAGCATAAACAACAATTCACTTTAAATATTTTAATTTCGTCCTGATACGTTGAGGAGAAAAATTTCTTCTATCACAGCAGATACAACAATTTGAACCGAAGCAATTGAGATATTTACTGTGAACTAGCAGAATCATTGTAGTTAATGCATCTTAGTCAGCAGAACAAGGTCATTATCATTAACTTGTACTTTTAGTATTGTTCCGTTCCTTTTTTCTTATCTGGCAATAACTAGCCATAATTTGAAAGCATTATTTTCAATTTGATGGTCTTGGGAAACTTTTAAGTTATGGCGAAATGTTAATTTAATAATTATGTCGCGTCTTTTGCAAACAGAGGTCGTTTTCCCAATCGACTGAGTTAGATTTAAAAAGTCTTCTCATTGGAATTCTTAGAGCTCCAAAGCATTAAATCTGGAATTAAATTAGGATATTTGCGATTATGTATCTCACAAGTAATGCTAATAAGAACGGGGTCACTTATACATTAAAGTGACTCTTGTTAATAATTGTGGAAAAAAGTATTAATGGACTAGAGAAACTCTGGAAAATTGTTTTAGAACAAAATACTAAGAAAAAAGTATGTCGGCTGGAAGGCAATGGTCAATGAAGGATACTTCGCACTGAAGATGTATACGTAAGCCTAGATAAAAACTCTTGCTAGTTGTAAAGACTGCTTTTAACAATGCATCCTTGAGAGCTGAGAAAAATTGAATCCAATAAATTGTTGCATATTGAGTTTGCTTCACCCATGGAGGATTGCCTATCGACATAACATACCTTAAAGAAGGAAGCATAATTATAATAACAGTTTGATAACAAAAATACAATTCCGACTATAAGCCATGGAAAGTTCACATAATATCATAAGTCCTTCTTCTGTATATGTTTTATTTCCTGAATATGTCCAGGGATTCTTTTAGTGCAATCTGAGAATTTATATTCAAAGAAAAATGAAAGAAATACTAAGGAAATCCGATTGCTAAGTTTAGGCTACCATGTACAAGAACCAATAGAATTGTCGAATTGTTTGTGTCTTCCTAAGGATGCGTGTTTTTCCAGCTTCTTAGCAAGTGATTTAAGACTGCCTACGTTTACAATTCCCTACCCTCATGAATCCCTGTCAAATGTAATACAAGTAAATAACTGATCTCCCACCTAGCAAAAGCCATTTCACCCGCGCGCTATAACTCGTCACTATTGAATACTGTTCTTGTAAATGGCTTACATTCATTACTATAAAAGTATAAAGGAAGGTATGTGTATATTTAATAATACTTTTTCATGTATGGTACAAAGTTTACATCTTAAGAACAAAATACCTGTTTTTGTTTACTTTAGGGTCGTTCTAAGAGCGAACCGACAGTAGGCCTACTTGCCCTTCCCACTCTTTAAAATGTTTCTGCGTCGACTTCACAAAATTATTTAAACAAACTTGTACGAATGCAAATGTGTATTAACTGTTTTCCTTCCTATCATATTGATTGATGTGATGGTGCTTTTATTCCGAGTTCAGAGCACCAGGGGCCAAAGGTTTCTACTGCGAAGACGACAAAGATGTAATTATCGATTATAGCACGATATTTCTTCCTCTTTAGCTGGACAGCGGATTCAGCAGGAGACCCAGCAGGTTTATAGGTGGAGGATAAATGGGATGGTGCTACTGTGTCTACACATGTTGCGTCCCATTAGGGTCATTCCATATGAAATCATCCAAATTTTTAAAAAATGGTTGCATGACCATTTTAGGAAAAAATAATTTTTTGTATATGAGTTCATACATGTTTCAAGATACCAAAACAAGTTTTCAAAAAATCTTGTGTTCTTGGTTTCCCAGGGGTGTTCATTTTTCAATCCTGGTGTAACACATTTTTTGCGAATATAGCTGATTACGAATATTTTCATAACTCAACAACCATAAGAGTTAGAAATTTGAATTATGAACCATTTTGTAACTATTGAAGCGTACTTTCAGAAATACTTTATTGTTTTCTTCAAAACAAAATTTTTCATATGAAAATATGAATTTAAAATTCGGGTAAATTTTTCCAAAAAAATCACTTTTTGGACCAAATTTTATATGAGAAGGAAGTGATTGTAAAAGTTCAAATTTTTGTTATGTTCAAACCTGCATGTGATTTGTATGTGGGGGAAAAATCATGGTCTAAAAATACATCCCTTATTTCTAAACTGGCCTCGAATATTAGCGTTTTTCAGATTTTGACTACTTTTGGGCTTAAATATCTCTGGTGGGTACCCTTCAAAAATCTGAAAAATTGCATAAAAGAAACCTTTCATGTCCCTAACTCACAGTTAAAATTTCTATTTTTTGATTCAACTCCTTCTATTAATTTTATAGAACTGAAATATCACACTTTTTAGGGTAGCGAATTTGGGAAAAACTACATACAACTCAACAACCATAAGAGTTACAAATATGAATTATGAATCATTTTATCACTATTGAAGCTTGCTTTCAGAAATATTTTGTTTTCATCAACACAACAATTTTCATATTGAAATATGTGTTTGAAATTCGGGTAAATTTTTCCAAAAAAAAATCACTTTTTGGGCGAAATTTTATATGAGAAGGAAGTGATTGTAAACATTCAAAAACATTTTATGTGCAAACCTGCATGTGATTTGTATGTGGGGAAAAAATCAGGGTCTAAAAATATATCCCTTATTTCTAAACTGACCTCAAATATTATCGTTTTTCAGATTTTGACTATTTTTGGGCTTAAATATATCTGATGGATAACCTTCAAAAGATCTGAAAAATTGCATAATAGAAGCCTTTCATGTGCCTAACTCATAGTTAAAATTTCTATGTCTAGAAACAACTCTTTCTATTAATTTTATAGAGTTGAAATATCACACTATCACATGTTATGTAGTTTCTCCCAAATACGCTACCCTAAAAACTGTGATATTTCAGTTCTATAAAATTAATAGAAGGAGTTGTTTCTAGAAATAGAAATTTTAACTGTGTGTTAGGCACATGAAAGGCTTCGTTTATGCGATTTTTTCAGATTTTTTGAAGGGTACCAACCAGAGATATTTAAGCCCAAAAGTAGTCAAAATCTGAAAAACGCTAATATTCGAGGCCAGTTTAGAAATAAGAGATGTATTTTTAGACCATGATTTTTTCCTCACAGTCACATCACATGCAGGTTTGAATATAAAACAATATTGAATGTTTACAATCACTTCCTTCTCATATAAAATTTGGTCCAAAAAGTGATTTTTTTGGAAAAATTTGCCCGAATTTCAAACTCATATTTTCATATGAAAAATGTTGTGTTGAAGAAAACAATAAAATATTTCTGAAAGCAAGCTTCAATAGTTATAAAATTATTAATAATTCAAATTTCTAACTCTTATGGTTGTTGAGTTATATGTAGTTTCTCCCAAATACGCTACCCTAAAAAGTGTGATACTTCAGTTCTATAAAATTAATAGAAGGAGTTGAATCAAAAAATAGAAATTTTAACTGTGAGTTAGGGACATGAAAGGCTTCTTTTATGCAATTTTTCAGATTTTTTGAAGGGTACCCACCAGAGATATTTAAGCCCAAAAGTAGTCAAAATCTGAAAAACGCTAATATTCGAGGCCAGTTTAGAAATAAGGGATGTATTTTTAGACCATGATTTTTTCCCCATATACAAATCACATGCAGGTTTGAACATAACAAAAATTTGAACTTTTACAATCACTTCCTTCTCATATAAAATTTGGTTCAAAAAGTGATTTTTTTTTAAATTTACCCGAATTTCAAACTCATATTTTCATATGAAAAATTTTGTGTTGAAGAAAACAATAAAGTATTTCTGAAAGTACGATTCAATAGTTACAAAATGGTTCATAATTCAAATTTCTAACTCTTATGGTTTTTGAGTTATGAAAATATTCGTAATCAGCTATATTCGCAAAAAATGTATTACACCAGGATTGAAAAATGGGCCAAAATTTATATGAGAAGGAAGTGATTGTAAACATTCAAAATTTTTTTAATGTTCAAACCTGCATGTGATTTGACTGTGAAGAAAAAATCAGGGTCTACGTACATCCCTTATTTCTAAACTGGCTTCAAATATTATCGTTTTTCAGATTTCGACTATTTTTGGGCTTAAATATCTCTGATGGGCACCCTTCAAAAAATCTGAAAAATTGCATGAAAGAAGCCTTTCATGTGCCTAACTCACATTCCAAATTTCTATTTCTTGATTCAACTCCTTCTATTAATTTGATAGAACTGAAATATCACACTTTTTAGGGTAGCGTATTTGGGAGAAACTACATATAACTCAACAACCATAAGAGTTACAAATAAGAATTATGAATCATTTTATCATTATTGAAGCTTGCTTTCAGAAATAGTTTGTTTTCTTCAACACAAAATTTCCGAGACAGAATTATTTTCTGTTGTGATATTGTCTTTAAGTTCTTCTAACAGTATGTTACTATTATTTATGGGGAAACTTGAAAAGTAAAGTGTATAGGTGAATTTCCCAAGAACAAAGAAAATGACCAAAATATGACTTTAAATGAAAGATAAAAACGGTCCGATTTGGGTAGTAAATGTGCGATTCATGTTTAATTTGTGTTTTTGGCGAGAATGGTGGTCAGGATAACAATATGGCATGTCATAAACATCCGAACCCTAATAATAACTAACCCATCTTTTCCGACCAGCTCACTTCCTCCCTAAAGATGGACGCAGTGCTAGTAGCTCCCGAAAGCCCAGAATTACTACATCCATCCACCCGACTGGAAGGCTCTTCGTCCCAGGTCATGTGTAAATAAGATTTTACATAATTTTGAAATTTGAACGTCTGTCGCTCGCCTTAGACTATCAGCGTCCCGCTCGCCTTTAATAGGCTCTAGAAGTACTTTTTTACTTCCTCTACCCGTACCATAGGTACCATAGGAGAGGAAGTTTTCGAGCCCGAAATTCGAATCAAGTTTTTAACATAAATACACGTTTTGACGTCACCTGAATCAAAAAAGGCTATTTTTTATAAATATGTCTGTGTGTGTGAACAGCCTAGCTCTAGAACGAAAAATCTTATAAAAACAACATTTTGTATTTGACTCAGGTATCTTTTGGGGATGTGACACTCTTACTCTTAATGCCACTTTATATAAAGAAAATGTCATTTTTCGCCATTTTTCGAAAACGTCTCTTACGATTTTCTTTACATTTTGTTCTTGGGGTGCTTATTCTAAGAGCTAAAACTTTTTTTAAAACTTTTTTTGCATAAATTCTCTGAAGGATAGTTATAAGCCACCCATTGTTTATAGAAACTCAGTCTTACCTCGTGAAGAATAAAGTTTGGCATCAGGTTGAAATAACTGTATCCGTGCTCTTTGCAATACAGCCTCTTCTTCTATATCAGAGGGTGAAGTGAGAAAGCTGTATTGCCTATGTTTAGAGTAAAGAAAGTTACGTGAGTGCGTTAATCGAATTTTATTTGGGTTGTGTATCCTTCGGGGATGCGATGTGGTAACGACATTCTCTTCATTTTTAAAACCAATTTACATGAAGAGAATGCCATTAAAAATATATTATACTAAGAGGCAAAACTTTTATTTGGGCAGAGTGTGTAACTGTTCTTCCATTATAGCACTCAATTCTAAGATAGACAACCTATGCATTGACTCTGGCATTGTTGTTGCTCTTAACTTATGCCCTTTTAAATTTATCTCATTGTCTTATATTGTATTAAATAAAATACTAGGTGTAGAGAGGCAGATAACCTCTGTCTTTTATGATGCGAGGGTAGATGAAATATAAACGAGACTATTTTTCATTTATTTTTGTTTGCAATAAACACAAAATCAAGTGTTTTTCATTTTTTTAATAGAATTTCCTGCTTTGGAAATGCATTTTTTCCGAGCAAATCTGTAGCTTTTTAATTCCAAAAAAAGAAGAGTTGGTTGTGTCATTAGCCAATTGCGTACGAATTGTTCCATCCCATCAACGTTGTCGAATTGCTGGCCATCCTCAGCTTCTTGGACTGGACCAAAAAGGATGAAAATCGCAAGCTAATAAATCAGGACACTAAGAAGGTTGTTAAACTATTTTCTTCATTTTGGTACGTGTGACAGCTCTTGCATTGTCATGAAGAAGGATCTCTTCTTCTACCGGTTAGTCACGTCTTTTAGCCTCATTGAAAACCTCGCAGTAGTACGCCGCATTGATTGCGCAACGATATTGTACAAAATCAACGTATAAAATGCTCTCCCTCCCCCCCCCCAAAAAAAGCAGTCAAAAGCCTTCTGAATGCCCAGACTTGGCTTTCATAGGGAACTCCACGGCTTCTCACAAACGCCTTGTGCCAAGTAAAAACACGCAACGTTGTCACCAGTTTGCGCAAAATGTTGCGCTTTCATGAGCTAGATAATGCACTGCGCAACGGAAGGGTGCACTTTCTCCTGAGATATCCTGTTCCCGTATCGCAATCTCACAAGGGCGTCTCCCCTCAACATGTCATAAAGTAGCAGCTTCCTTAGCTGAAAATTATGCCCTAAAATAGTCTCGTTTATATTTGGTCCACCCTCGTTGCAAATAAATTGTAATGCCAGATCCGAGAAGTTTTACTCTTGCTTGATTTATTACTCTCCCTATGTTTTGATCATAAGCGCGGTATTTCACAGGTTTCAAGGTAACATTATAATCTTGAGTTGCCATTTATGCCATGGATTTCATGAACAATCCACAATTTTATAGTATAAGAACATGTCCAAACTTATAAGTCCGCTATTTTCTGTTGATGTTATATAGATTTTGAAAAGTTTGATCAATTTAAATTGCCACAATACTTTTGCAATGAATGAAATTGTGCTCTTTACTGTCATTGAAATCAATGAAAGCCCTGCGGATTTCATGAACAATCCACAATTTTATAGTATAAGAACATGTCCAAACTTATAAGTCCGCTATTTTCTGTTGATGTTATATAGATTTTGAAAACTTTGATCAATTTAAATTGCCACAATACTTTTGCAATGAATGAAATTGTGCTCTTTACTGTCATTGAAATCAATGAAAGCCCAGCGGCTTACGAACTTTCTGCTGCCACTATTTTATTGCTGCTGCGTATACTTGGGCTTGTGCAAGCCTTCAGGTGCCAGCGTTTGTTTGGCACTTAATGCAGTCTGTGTTTGTTTGACGCTTCACCGGTTTGTTTGGCGAAGCCTGCTAGCTGTACTGCTAGCCTCATTTAGTTGTTCGAAGTTTCGCGTGGTTTGCACCACATTCTGAGACAGTTCTGGAGTGCTGTCCATGAAGTCTATATTTTCAGCTCTGTACTTGAATTGCAGTCTTTTTGGCTGGTTGGGGATTCCGGAAGGATTAACCTCGTAGTAGCGAAGTTTAACAGGGAATTCTGTAGCGAATACTACCAGGCGATCTTCTAGGGACAAGTCTTTCAGTTTGGCCAAGTTTATCTCGGACAGTCGACGTACGTTTGCTTGTGGTAGCTTGATGCCAAGCGTTTCTTCTACTTGAGAGCTGTACTCTCCAGTTGATTTTGGTGCCAAGTCAGGAGGCGGTGTCAGTTTTGCTGATGGAGGTCTGTGTTCCTCAAGTGGTGTCGGTGGTTTGTCAGGCATTCTCTGATGCAGATTGGGGGTCAAGTCGATGGACTGAGATGGTCGATGCAAGTCGTCCCTTGCACTCTTTTCCGGCTTCGGTTCTTCTGACGGAGGAGGTAGCAAGCGGAGGGGAGGCAGCAAGCGGAGGGTTTGTGCGGGAGGATCCCTTGCATCATAAGCGAATTCCCTGAGCTCTCTGATCAACTTGCTGACGTAGAGGAAGGTTTCCGGGAAGTACGTTCTACTTCTGGCGATCCTCTCACTGATTAGTTTAGCGACGTGTTCTCGCAATGTGGGTCTCTTCTCAAACAGCTTGAAGCTGTGTCTAGTCAATGCTACACGGTTCTCAGGGTGCGCTTCTACAGGAACTGGAAGGTTCGTTGTTGGTTTCATTAGTTTCTCATATCTGTTTCCTACTTCCTTTACTTCTGGTTTCTCTTCTTCCGGCAGTTGAGCACTCTCCGGCTGATCGGCGGTTGCAGGATTGTTTTGCGCATGCGTACTATGCGTGTTGAGTGTCTCTGGTGTCGTATCCGTGAGGTCAAAGAAGTTATTTGTGCCTTTCATGTCACTTTGCTTATTTTTCTGATACATTGCAAGCAATGTGTGGGACGCTTGTATTTGCTCCTTGTAGGCTGTTTTCTGTTCCTTCACTTTTTTCATCTGCTGTAACTGATGAAAACTTGGGCGACGAAGCACCTTAGAGTCGTCGTATTTCATGAGGGTAGGCGGTGGATAACTTAGAGGCTGGGCGCCCATATTGGGTTGAGGCTTGAAGAATTGGAGTCTCGTGAGGATTCCGTCGAGTATGGGTTCTTGGGGACTGTACGCGCTGCTAACTTTATCACCATCCATTTTCACTGGGTCACTATGATGTGGATCGTACTTCTTCATGACGTCTTGGGACTCGAAAACCTCAGTTGCAGTCTTTTGTTCCTCAGGCTTCTTGGATTCCTCCAGTGTCTCATTCGAATGCCTGGGTTCTGATTTGGATAAGCGTTTGGAGGGAGTGTACACGATGCGAATTTTGTCACTATCAGTTTTCACTGAGTTATCATGATTTGGACTGTACTTTGCCATTGCATCTTGGGAGTTTGAAACCTGAATAAATCTCTTTTGTTCCCTTGGTTTTGTGGATTTGTCCAATGTCTCGTAGGAAGGTCAAGGTTCTGATTCGGATAAGCTTTTGGATAGACTGTACATGCCACAAATTTTGTCACCATCCCTTTTCACTGGATTATTGTGGTATGGATTGTACTTTTCTGCGGCGTCTTGGGACTTGAAAACCTCAATTTCACTCTTTTGTTCCCCAGGTTTCGTGGCTTGGTTCAATGTCTCGTAGGAAGGCCGAGGTTCTGATTCGGATAAGCTTTTGGATAGACTGTACATGCCACGAATTTTGTCACCATCCCTTTTCACAAGATTATTGTGGTATGGATTGTACTTCTCTGCGGCGTCTTGGGACTTGAAAACCTCAATTTCACTCTTTTGTTCCCCAGGTTTCGTGGCTTGGTTCAGTGTCTCGTAGGAAGGCCGAGGTTCTGATTCGGATAAGCTTTTGGATAGACTGTACATGCCACGAATTTTGTCACCATCCCTTTTCACAAGATTATTGTGGTATGGATTGTACTTCTCTGCGGCGTCTTGGGACTTGAAAACCTCAATTTCACTCTTTTGTTCCCCAGGTTTCGTGGCTTGGTTCAATGTCTCGTAGGAAGGCCAAGGTTCTGATTCGGATAAGCTTTTGGATAGACTGTACATGCCACGAATTTTGTCACCATCCCTTTTCACTGGATTATTGTGATATGGATTGTACTTTTCTGCGGCGTCTTGGGACTTGAAAACCTCAATTTCACTCTTTTGTTCCCCAGGTTTCGTGGCTTGGTTCAATGTCTCGTAGGAAGGCCGAGGTTCTGATTCGGATAAGCTTTTGGATAGACTGTACATGCCACGAATTTTTTCGTCATCCCTTTTCACTGGATTATCGGTGTATGGTTTGTACTTTGCCATGACGACTTGGGATTTTAAAGCCTCAAATGCTCTTTTTTGTTCCTTCAGCTTTTTGGATTGCGCCATTGTCTCGTAGGAAGGCCAGAGTTCAGATGTGGATGAGCGTTTGGAGAAGCTGAATACCTCTGGTTTGTATGCGTGATTCTTTTTAATTTCTGGGTAAATCGTAGACGGAATTGCTAGGAAGTCTAGAGTTGATTCTAAAATCTTCACTTGAACTGGAGGCGGGAACTTGGGTTCATTTGTGCTAGCCATTTGTTTGTTTCCTCTAATCAAAGTTTTACGGAGACCCTGTGGTTTAATTCCCACGTTCGCTTTCGCTGTGGCTGCTGAGTCTTGTGGCTCCCCGGCATAGGTAGCAGTCGCTTCAGGTGGGGATCTGAATCTCTCAACGGCTCCTGTCGGCATCTTGTAAGCCATATACACCTTAGAGATGAATTAAAAAGATAAAGGACCCTTCATTATATTGAGTGCTAACTAAAAACCACCGCCGTCTCGAGAATTACACTACCTGTCCATGCTTAATTTTAACATGGAGTTCAGAGTACAGTGTAGTTAAATTGCCTAATTTTTCCAGTAGAGGCGACACAGTTCACACCCAGATAGCATGAAATTCCAGCATATTTCAGTTTCCGAGTTTATACTTCAGAGGGCAACACAACATACGGTAATGTAAAGGGTATTGCAGCTGGATGTGAATGGTACTGCCATCTGTAATGTGCATACGCAAAATGTGCATACGCAAAATTAGCCGTATAGGACAGGCAGTGTATACACGAGTAATACAGTCTAAAAGGCAGTACTAAAAATATACGACGGTGGATCGAAAAGTAACTCAATTTTTTTTACAAAATTTAATAGGTACAATTACAAACAAATGCACACATGAAGGGACATCTTTTGTCTATTTTTCTATATAGTCGCCACGTTTCTCAACACATTTCTCCTATCGTGATACCAGTTTCAAAATACCCTGTTCATAGAAGTCCGTTCGGTTGCCGTATACCTATCTGCGGACTGCTGTTTTCACTTCTGCATCTGACGCAAAGCGTTGGTCCCATGAAGAAATTTCTGGCCGGTAAACGCTTTGCGTCAGACGCAGAAGTGAAAACAGCATTCCGCAGATGGCTATACGCCAACCGAACGAACTTCTATGAACATGATATTTTTAAACTGGTATCACGATGGGAGAAATGTGTTGAGAAACTTGGCGACTATGTAGAAAAGTAAACAAAAGATGTCCCTTCACGTGTGCATTTATTTGTAATTGTAATTATTAAACTTTTTGTAAAAGAAATTATTATGCTTTACTTTTCGATCCACCCTCGTATATTATATAGCATACTAACTATAAATTATGAAACTATAGAGACTTAAAGCAATAATTGCTAATGCAAGTATTTTTTTAATAGTTCATCCATGGCTGAGCAGTTAGACTGCTCCCCTTCCACTGCTGGGACCCGGGATCAAATCTCTGTGGATCCATGTTGCATTTGGGATGTACAAAATGGGATCAGGGCAGCCGGGTGTCCCGGTTTCCCGTGACGTATACCTTATAGTCCCGCCGTTGGCACCACAATATCAACTAGACCTGAATAATGTTTTTAAATCTCGTGGCCTGCTTATTTGACATATTTTTTTTTTGTTTCCCCAGTCGTAAAGGCAAATGCCGAATTGGATATTTACATACCATGAATCATACTCACCATTTCATCTTGTATCATATCCATTTAAATTAATATCAGTTGAATTTACTCCATAAAAATACTCCAGTAATAGAAACAATTGATAATCAATTGTTCCATGGCCTGCCCTACTGTATAGACACATATCCCGAACCCCTGGCATGGCCTCGCAGCTAAAAGGAGTATAAATGATTTATTTTGCCTGGCAGAGTTAAGGCCATCCACTCAAGCAGGTTAAAAATACAATGTAGTTTTACATTAATAACAAAGTAATGGATAAGATACTAATGACTAATACTAAAACTAAGGTTAAGGCTAATCATAATAATTAATTAAGTAAAAAGCATATGTTTCATAAAAAGCGTAAGTTTCATCGAAGAAAAAATAATATTACAAGCAAAACAAGGAAAATGTCAAGATGGTGTGAGTAAAAGAGCTAGTTCTGTTCAGTGGGCAATAATTGATTAATAAGCGCAGATTTGGAAGAGTTTAAGCTCCAACTACCCCTGATATCTTGTGACAAAGAATTCAAAGAACGGACTGTGGCTATGGTGAATGAGTGAGAGTACAGCTGAAATAAAAAAGTGTTTTTAATATTGCCCATAATGGTCATTAAGACAGTCGTATGAAAATCTTGGAAAACGAGCATAGCCACATACTCCTGTTTTGATAAATGTCTTTATGGGCTTGTGTACTATTATTAGACCTGGGATTTTAAGGCAAATGCCTATTTTGTTCCTTATGAAATAACATGAAGTTCTGTAAATTTGTTGACATTTAAAGATATATCACTTAAATTTATAGAGTTTTATAGTGTCCTAAAATGCCTATTTGGACCTTTGGAGCCTATTTTTGCTCTTTTAGTGCCTAAAATGTCTATTTTGTAAATTTAAAATAAAATCCAACTTCTGTAACTTTTACAATCATTTAATGGGCATCCCTGAATAAAGAGCAGAACAGCAGAGGGTGGGTTTTTCACAGAAACTTGATTTTCCCAAACACTTGTCGCAAAAGGAATGCTGACTGACGGGGAGGATTCGCTCAAAACAACAAATAGCAGGTATATATATACAGTAAGAAGGGACATACCGTGTGAATTTTTCATATAATACAAAACTGTTTTTGATAAAAGTATTTTTAATTCTGTCTTTTTTTTCCAATAATCAGCATGCTCCATTGCTTGCATCGCAATACTACAATTATTTCTGTTCAGAATAGGTACCGTATATCACGCTTTTTACAGTAAAAAATATCACGTTACAGTTTAAGAGCATATTGTAGTATTTTAAAGTCTATTTTCTGTCTATTTACTCATTTTTAAAGCTTATTTTAAGTGCCTATTTTCTCTTTTAAAAGTCTATTTAAGTTACTTGTGTTAAAAGCCTAAAACTAATATTTTAGAACCTAAAATCCCAGGTCTAACTATTATAGTATAAGACGGATTCCATGTTATACTATTTAATTACCTTAGGGATGGACTCAGGCATATATTCGGGAATCTTGCCGGACTTTTGAAACCTGAGGGCATGGGCAGGAAGTGGCTCGTTGGGAATATGGGACAGCTGCCTCTTTTCTGATACAGGACTCTTCTGCCGGGGTATGTCCATCACAGACCTGGTGTGTGTTGGCCGTAGCTTCACGATTCTAAGACTGGCCGGTGAGGCGGACTTGGACTTGGTGAGGTGTCCTTTCTGTCTTCGGCACTAAGGTGAGGTGGGGTGGTTCAGGTGATGCCGATGCTGAATCTTTACTGTGGTCGGAGTCGCTCGGTTTGAAAATATAAATTGACCTAATTTTCTTTCTAAATTTAGATATCCAGGAGTGCTTGGTATTTTTTGTAAAACCACTAGACGTGGATTCGAAGTGGGCCGATCCATTATTTTGTTTGGTAAATACTTGACTGAAAATTTTGAAGGATTCTCGAAAGGCCGCCATGTTAGATGTTGCGCGGCAACGACGATAATCAACCATTTTCGCGCATAAGACAATGGCAACCGAATCGCCGAAGACTGGCGAACTGATATTTTTGTTATTTTTCATTTATAATTTCCACCTATGCTCAGTGTTTAAAAAGACAATGGCAACCGAATCGCCGAAGACTGGCGAACTGATATTTTTGTTATTTTTCATTTATAATTTCCACCTATGCTCAGTGTTTAAAAAGAGTAGACACTTAACCTACTTTATTAAACATAACTTATCTTATTATGGTTAACATATATAAGTAGCATACGCTACTAGTCTAGAAATATAAAACCTTGTACAAACAATGAATTAGTGATAAATAGGGTTCGGATGTTTATGGCCTAAAAGAGCGGAAAATATGACTGCAAATATGGCCTTCAAATGACTAAATATGACCAAAAATCCTAAATATGACCTAATAAAATAACGTATTTTCAAAAAACTTAACGTCCCCGTTTAAAACGTTAAAAGACACTAAATTCTTACCTCACATTAATTCAATCTGATCATCACTTTTTACAAATTTTACAGGTGATTTACAGTTTTACTTGTAATGAACTTCTATTTTTAAAGAATTTTCTCCACTTTGCTCGCTTCATCAGCTCCAAATACTCGAAATATTTTGTAGGCCTTGCGTGTCCCTTTACCCCCAGGATTGCTCCTGGTACTCATTTATGTTAGAGGCTGAGTCGACCCCAGGGCCATAGTGCCACCAGAAGGATTAGGCCAATTGAAAAATCTCAACGATCTCATCGGGAATCGAACCCGCGACCTTCTGGCTTGTGGCGCAGCGCCTCAACCACTACGCTACGGCGTACCCCCCAAAATATGACTATATATGCAAAATTTTAAAAGGTCAGATTAGGATAACAAGCGTGTAATTAGTGCTTAATTTCAGTTTGCGGCAAGAATGGAGGTCAGGATAAAAATATGACATGTCATAAACATCCGAACCCTAGTGATAAATATTACTAAAAACTTTTAAAACGGTTAAAAATGTACTTAAAGTCCATACAATAAAAGTGTTGTACTAAAATGCAGATGTTGTCTTCTACGCGTTTCGATGCTACTGAAGGCTGACCATCCAGCCCACAACGCAACAGATGTCTACAACTCATGCAGAAATTACCTGAAGTAATTAGGGAAATGAAATTAATTCATTTTTTCTCAGAAAGTTGAATATTTCCTACTTTCTGTGCCCCTACCATAGTTATTAAGTTAAAGGTGAGGAAATTCTATTCCCTGACACCTTATTCATCGCTGTTGGCTTGACAATATAAATTATATCGTTCGTAGTAAAAACTCTCCTTGCTATTTTCTGTACACATTTTGTTTCTTATTTAATTTAATTTCTACGACCCAAAAAATTACCCAGTCATTTCTGGGGGGGATTGAATGTCCGAAATTTCCAATGGGTTTACTGTTATCTAATATTCACAATTTTTCTCTTTTGTTTTTATTTTACAGCTGGTATATATAAAATATTTCTCTAATTGCAGATATTGTCGAAGCCATCATGGAGTACCCGGCATCGATGTCGCGATTTACTTTTTCGGTGTTTATCGCTGTATAATAGTGACGTGTGTACAAACTTTACTATATCAAGAAACAAGAAGACTAGAAGATAGTGTTTGTGTTTTTATTTAGTGTTTGTGACATCAAGAAAAAGACTTTTCTATATCAAGAACAAGCTGAGGAAGACATCACTAGATTCAGACCTTCGCTTCATAATTCTGTGCTCTTGCATGGAATTTTGAATTGATTTCTGTGTATGCTCCATTCCTAATACTGCTGGACACCTCAAGGTATTAACGAAAGCAGTGCTTAGAAAGGAGCTTAGATAGGGGCCTCTTTTTAGAGGTGAAGAGCGGTCTTGGTGTAAACCGAGGCCACTGAACACCAGAAGATCAGCGATTCTCTCATCGAGAAAAGGTAAACAATATTTGTATATTAAGCATGATCCCTTGAAAACTATTTTAATTATTAAGTACCAGAATGGTAATTTATGAGATCGTGTGGTGGGCGGGAAATATCTATCTGTCCGTATATCTGTACGCGCGGTAACTCAAATACGCTTTATCGGATTTTCATGAAACTTTGTATACGCACTTATAACGTCGTTGGGAAGAAGCCTATTGATATTGGACCAAATCGGTTGACCAGTACTGGAGTAATGCCCAATTTAGTGTCTATTTTATGGTAATATATAGAAAGAATTTATCAAATGCAAATCAGTTATCATGACAACATATTGTTTTACAGTGTTCATATACGGCTTTGGAAGTTGCAATACAGTTAGCTTTGACAAATAACACTGTTCCTTTACATATTCTTATCAAACTAGACCATTAAACTGAACGAGGTGGCCGAGATGATGTCTTGAACTCGCATTTTGGAGATCCCTGGTTCAAATCGCATAGCCGGCCATATAGACATATCTTTTTTGTATTCTGCATATCATAATTGCAATCATAACTGATTAAACAAAAACATACTGGCACTTTGTTACATCAGTTTACTTGATTTTATTGTATACTGTAACTAAATCTTGCAACCCCGCGTTTCAATCCACGAGGAGCAGACACGTTGCTGTCACAGCCGTCACAGGACATTCTCAGATTTTTATTGGCTGAGGTAACTAGCAGATTGGTGAGGTAAAAATAAAAAGCATGAGTTTAGCGGTCGACAAACTTTTCTTCCTAACAAAAGGAAACTGTCTGGGTATGGACAGAGAGTTTGGATCGTAGCTCATATCTACTGATGGTGAAAACCTTGTATAAATATGCAATCGTGAAGCATTTCATTCTGCAATGAATATACTGGTCCCGCCAGCCTTTGTTTTATCTTTGCTGTTTAAACACCGGTTCCGTAGAGCATAATGCTGCTTTCGACTACAGGTAAATGTGTGATAAACTTCAGTCTTGAGGTACCCCGAATGCTCTCTCTATTTAATACAATGTTTTGCTGGTATATCAAGAATCGAGCTACGCGTAACCTACCAATATGACTTTTAAATTACATGTATGAGAACAATTACATTTAAGGGAGGGGGTGGGACATACAGGTTCCGGTGAAATTCACAGGCGAGAAATGAATGAATGAAAATGAAATGAGAAATAGGTGAATTTTATTATTTTTCCCTGAGCAATGAATTGCATTTTCTGCAAGACCAAGACCAAGACTGCAAGACCAAGACTGGTCTCGCTCATCACTAATTCCGATGCCACACCCTACAAAAACAAACAAACAAACAAAACAAAAACCTACAACCACGTAGGCTACGTTTATCAGGTTTTGCATCAGTCCTCTAGAACTGCAGAGTACGTTACCCCTAGGCAGGTCTGGAATCGTAATAGCCCATATGGTAAGGATCCCATGTGATAGGTTATTCTGCACTGTAAAGTGTCGAAATCGGAAAAGGCGACAAACATTGCATAGAGTGGGCCAAGGTTTCATACGAACTGTAATATCATTTAATGCACGCAGTCACATGCAACTGAAAAAGAAGTGTCTTGTTCGTCCTTTTATGCACTTAAGGTCCCTCAATCCCTGTGACCATCATATAGTATTACTACGTTGTTGTTATAGGCCTAACATTCTACGACAACCAACTTCTGCAGTCAGAAGGGCAAAACATAAAATAGCCTATAGGCCTACTCGCCAGAGATTTTTTATTCTCTTTTCTATTATAGTAGGCCTATACACCACTTCACAGAAATGTTATTTCATCTTATCATTGTCGAGCATGCAGAACTCTGCCAAGAGTCTAATGAGTAATGATAGTGCAGTGGTGCACAACCCCTGCAAAACGGGTGAAACTTACCCGCCGAACATTCTTCAGGGAGGTCGACTGTGCTATATTTTCGCCCTAAGTGAAAACAGATATGCGGTGTAGTATCGCCTAAAATTCAAGGGTTACTCCTATGTGAAAACACAATTTTAATACTGGCATAAAAGACTAGAAGTATTAATGTGAACACGCTCATATTTAAAAAAAAATACCTACCTATCTTACATTTTGAGCATTGCATTTAAACCGGTAATATTTTTCCCATTCTTTCAGCTAGACGTTAAAAATAATTTAGTCTAGTTAAACAAAAATATATATTTTTTTAATATAATTTAATTGGACAATTTTAAGTAGGCCTATAATTTATTTTTACTTATTTATTTAATCTAATGTTGAGGGGTCGATTCTGCCTGGAGTTAGGTCTAAGGTCCCGGAAAGAGCCGGGGAGGGGAGGGGATGGGATGACCACGACACACGCCCCAGGACTTCTCGGCAAGGATGATACATCGTAAGTTGCTAGATCCTTTCGCGGGATGGGAATGAGGAGACACAACACCTAGTCCTGACCCAGGAAGGTAATTTTCCATCTCTGGAAAATCCCCGACCCGGCTGGGAATCGAACCCAAGCTGACTGTGAAGCACGCATTAATGCTACCAACTCTCTCACGGTGGCGGAGCATTTATTCTAAGGCTCAGTCTTTTGACGAGTTGTCATTAGCCTTTTATTTATTTTTTATTACTTCCTCTACCCATATTATAGGTGATTGTAGGTACAGTCAACGTTCTTAGAAATTCATTCTTGCCTGTTGAACTTCTTTGCATCAAGCTGAAACAACTGAATGCGTACTCCTTGCAACATGGCCTCTTATCTATATTAATAAAAGAAAGAAGAAGAAGACAGAAGGTTATATCTTAAACTCAACTCTTGCTGGGAGCTCTCATGCTAATAGGAAGAGACGGAAATGACCTGAGTACCATCTCTTGAATTGCAAATTCCAGGCAAGTCCTCGCGTCCACAAAAGAAGCTGACAGGAATGTACCGATAAATAAGTCTACTTTCAGTGTCCAGCTGTCTCCACATGGCGGAGTGTTTGGACTTGGCTGCAGGGGAAATTCTTCAGAACAGGAATATTCACTGTTTTCCGCATTGCTCCATAGTTTGGAACATCAGAACTTCAGAGGGAATGGGATGCACCGTGTCCTTTTTTTATCGTTCAGTATTCACATATCGTGTCCCTAAACTCCGGCAACACATTTCTTAATTTATTACACAAAAACTACGAGGGTTGGAAGTTTGATAGTGGCAGTACATCTATAAAATCAAGGTGAATTACAGGAAGTTCAAATCGCTTTTGTTGGATGTTGGTTGGATATCCAGAGCAAATAGGAGCCTTCTATCGCTACGAATGCCTTCACAGTGACCAGACGAAATTGAGCTGGCTATATCAACTGGTCTAAAATGAATTTTGAATCTGACAAAAGTCCAATGATTAAAAATAAAAATAATTCACTACCTTAACATTTTTCTTGTTCCACAATAATGTGAATAACATAATGAACTGTTTCAAGATTGATAAAATTGTTTACTCATTATGATGAATTATTGAGTGTAATACATGATTGTACCTCCGCAGGAAGGAAGAGAAGAACAAGTGACAGGCTTTGACCCATCTTGCTCCTTTTCGATATGGAATTATTGTGAATCCGGGAAGTCGCCATCTTTACAAAACGCCAATTGCGGCGAATGCGGAAAGTACGACTTTGCCAGTAAAATCCAAACAAGACTATTTGAGTTCCTCTTTCATATGACATCTATATGGAAGCTGAATCGTTTGTAGTTATTGTGTAATAATTTTTTAAAAAGTTTATATTTTGGTATAGAAGTGTTTAAAAAAGATATTTGCTTTATTAATGACAATAAAAACAATATTCATGAATTCGTCGCTCACGAAAACTAGGTATCTCTATCTATGATTCACAGTTTGTGTACTCAGTGCCCAGTGGTAAGAAAGATCCCTATGAAATTTCAGCCATTACATGTTCGCTGCTCGGTAGAAGTCGAACCTAGAACAAGTATATGCAGGATTCTGATACTTAGTTTAAGTACTGATTAAGAATTATTATCATAATAGGATTGTGGGTTCTTTGAATAATTTTCATTTTTGTCAAAACCTGTATTATGTAGGTCTACATCTTAGCGCCTTACCTAACATAAAATATTTATGTCACACACTTTCCATTATCGATGTTAATAATATCACTGATATCTATAGTAACGGGCAAGCAGCCCATTTGTTTGGATTGGTGAAATATTCCTCCTTGATGGCTTAAAATGCTTCAGTCTGGCGAAGAACTCCTGTAACACTTTAATGAATTGCACTCTATGTTGTATAAGGTTAAAGAAGGCATACGTTTACCGTACAATAAAATTCCGTTTATAAATTCAATTTCGAAGTAAACATTTACACTTTTCACGCAGAAATTTTTTTGTTTCATTTTCATTTCATTTTTCCAGTTTACTTGTTCCTGACGATCAGCTTTCCTCCCCTTTACTTGTTCCTGACGATCAGCTTTCCTCCCCCCCCCCAAAAAAAAAGTTGATTCTATGAGGGAAACCCTTTTTATTTTGGCTTTTAAACCAAGGAACCGAAATATGAAATGAACATAATCGTATCAACATCGCTGTCTTATTTTATTATTTTTTAGAAATACTAGAAACACTAGCATTATTTTAGCTTCAAATAGTATATATATATGTACATATATATATGTATATATATATATAACTGTGTGTGTGTGGGATGTATACATAGGCCTACATCTGTACCTCGCAAATTTTGGAGACTGTGTCCATTTTTTACCGAAATGGGATAAATACACACCTATATGTGTTTTTTATCCTACCCAAAAATATAGAACGATATTTCCTACATCAATAACTGAGGAAGTTACATTCTTTTAAAAGAACACAAAGTCCACTTCTATTTAGAGGAATACAACACCATCTGGACATAATACTTTAAGTTTCAGCTCACTGTACAACAAAAGACTCAGCAAACTTTCCTCTTGTTAATAGGAAGGATGTTGTCAAACAACAAGTTTTTCTCTCAAAATATGTACAAATACAAATGCAACAGGAAAAGATGGGAATACTGTTCAAACTGCTCTCCTGTAACGTTTCTTAAAAGTAACATGGGATCGTATACCACCGAGGTACAGATATATAAATACTATATAAATATATATATACATATATATTTTTTTAAATAAAATCTTGAGGGACTTTTGAGCATCCACAAAAGTCATCTTTATGTCGTGGGGGTATTTAGGCAAATGACATTAACTCTGCCAGAAAAAAAAATCATGTTAATCAATGCCAGTCTTTCAGTAATCGGCGATCAGCGTAACCAATTTCCTTGCTTCAAATAAATAGTTTCTGTTATAGCTTTCTTCTGCCCTTATCTTTCCATTTGCCCCATTTTCCAGGTTTTAGTTTTGATCGTATAGCTCTTTCATCGTATTCGTGTACCTATAATTTATTCTGCGATTCTATCTTTGTATTTATTCTGGCATTTTAAACTCTCAATTTAATGATTGGAGGTTAAGAGTACTGATAGTGAGATTTAACAATGGGACACAGTAGACAAGAATAGAAAGGACGGTAACAGTACAGGAGACGCAGCCGGTTCTAACTGTATGGACGGGGATCTCTTGAAACTTAAACGCAAGTGAAGCTGCTTCCAGCCCGGGGCGTGCAGTCCGTTACTGAGTCTGGTCTGACTAGAAATTCCTGCCCATCATTCTTATGCCCTTCATTCTCAATGGCTCTTTTTTTATTATCGGAATCTTTTCCTGACGGTACATCAAACTTTTCAAACTGCAGAACAGCTATCATAATGATACCGTGAGTGCTGATAGTTTACAGAAAATTGTTTAAAACTTAACTAAGGATTCTTATCGCATGATTCCTGAAAAGAAACATGAGTTTAAAAGTGAAATTAAATAGCCAAACTGTAACTCGATACCAAGTGGTATCCGGGTGGATAATTGCATTAAAAAAGTAAATGTTATGATCTGCCTTAAAGCGAAGAATATATTAAGTAACAATAAAATCAGGTAAACTGATGTAACAAAGTGACAGACTACTTTTGTTTAATCAGTGATCATTGCAATTATGATATGCAGAAAATAAATTATTTTGAAGCAATTTCCGAGTTAAGCTCCAGATCGATTTGCATTTGATAAATTCTTTCTAATATATTACCATAAAATAGGCATTAAATTGGGCATTACTCCGGTACCGGTCAACCGATTTGGTCCAATATCAATAGGCCTCTTCCCATGGACGTTATAAATGCGTTTTATGAAAATCTGTTAAAGCGTAATTGAGTTATCGCGCGTACAGACACACGTACAGACAGATAGACGGACAGACATTTTCCCGTTCCCCAAACAATCTCAGTCACTTAATAAAATCACGTAAACTCTTATTGTTTAAACTGTGATCATTGCATTATGATATGCTGAAAGTAAGTTATTTTTATTTTGATTTCCAAGTTAAGGTCCAGATCGATTCATTAAGCAGGGCTTACGGGAAGACAAAGGTCTAAAGTAAAGTTGATAAGCATATGTGAAGGAATATGTGGGTAATGTTATTTGTCAAAGCTAACAGTTTTGCAACTTCAAAAGCCGTATATGGACACTGCAAAACAATATGTTGTAATGAGAACTGAATTGGATTTGATAAATTCTGTCTAATATATTACCATAAAATAGGCACTAAATTGGGTAGTAGGGCCTACCGGTCAGAAGATTTGGCCCAATATATTTTAGAGAGATTTTACTAAAAGCTATTGTATGCACCGCGTATGAAAAGTTTTAGCGGACTCATCCAGTATTTCGGACTCGGCTTACCCCTTGTCTTGTATTCTTTATCCAATACTTCATTCGTCCGCTAAAGCCTTCTTTTGCCTACCTGATACATAAATAGCTATTAGATGTTTATGATTATGACAATAATAACATGCTGCATCGGCTACGACAAATTGAGTTCCACTTAGAGTCGTGAGACTTTCTCTGTCCACAAACAAAAGACGTGTAATTAACTGTGGGGTTTAATTATAACCTCCAAAACGTGGCTTCTCTCAACGGCAAAAATGTTTTACTTTGCTTTATGGGCATTGTAGGGAAGTGTGTGTTCCTTCCTACCTTCCCCGATTTTATATTAAGACTTTTTAAATCTCATATGTAAATGAACGGTAGTGCAATAAATGTTTTAAAATATTTTCTTCTTAAATTTATTGCCACATCATATGTGAAATTGAAATATTTGGTATTTTTATGTAGAATATTTTACATATTAACAAAGTACAGTACAGTCTCGATTATCTGACCTAAACTGTACCTGGAGTAATTCGGATCACTGAAAATGTCGGATAGTAAAGAAAAACAAAGATATAAGTTACATAATAAAACGCCGAAATGTCATTATACGTGTCCATAGCTTTAGCCTGTACGTAAATTAGCGCCATCTCTAAGGAACTTAAACCTTCATTGTGTACCATCTTGTTCGCTCTTTTTCTATGCTCTAGTGCTGTTCGCACAGTTTGCAGCTCGACATCGCGGGATAGTACAGAGTACGGTTATAAAGTCCACTAAAAATGCAGAAAAGAATAAATTTCGTCTACCATGAACAGTGACGGATAATATGGAATGTCGGATGACCGAAGGTCGGAAAATCGAGACTCTACTGTAATGGCAAATATTGTATTCTAAATAAGGGATAGACATATTGATTTCCAAATGTGTTACACATAGGTTTTTCTTCTGTCAACGAATTGCGAGAGGAAAATAAATTAAAAACTTCCTTTTAATTAGCAAATATTTATCTATATTTATTATCACACCATAATATTTATGATAAAAACCTGCTTATGAACAGGCAATAAACATAAAAACAACGCCATTACCGATAACTTCTAATGAGGCCTCTCTCATTGCTGAGAACCACCAATTATTTCACAGCTTCAAGGCACGTAATCATAAAATGGTTGGCTTTTCGCTTACCTATTAAAGTGTGGAGATGAAGGAAAATCATGGGAGTGAAACTGCTGAAAATTTCATTCAGGCCGTCAGAGATAGCATTTTAACGAAAAATAGGCCTGTTTGACTAAGCCTATGTATGTACTATGACTATGTAATTTTGTGACAACTAATATCTCTTTTCCAAAGGGAGGCTTGTACGAAATAGGCCTACCCTCGACCCTTGTGGTTAGTGTCGCTGGCTACTGATCCCCGTACCTCCTTGGATTTTTCTGAAGTGAGGAGGTCTGAAACGGGGTGCATTCAGCCTCGTGATACAGCCTCGAGCTACTTGATTGAGAAGTAGCGACTCCGGTCACGGAAACCATCTTTCACGACTTGGGTATCGGCACGTTGACATCATGCCCCAATCCTGACATCTGCCTACGGTAGATGACGCAGCGGTCGGATGGTAGGCCTAGTCTCTCCAGGGATGTAGAACCACGTAGTTTAGTTTAGTTTAGTAGAGGCTCTAATTTAGGTCTGCAGTTCTTTTATGTGCCGTAAATCTATGATACGGAGTCCTTAGTTTAAAGTTCCTTCCGACGGACTCCGTGCAGAGGATTTTTACGCTCTGAAAAATCCATCGACCGCGACCGGGTTTGATCCCACGACCTTCGAATCTAGATGCGACGTTATGTACCTAGATACCGTACATTAAAAATGGGATGAGACCAAGCTTGGAGATAAGAAGGCTATGAAATATTTTCATTTATTTATTCACTTTATTTCAGGTTATGGTTGCATCATAGAAAACTTGGAATGTTGGTTGTGAAACCGACCGTGTTGAGGTTCAAGGGCAACCTGAGCAATTTGACAGTTGACTGCCAGTAGTTCCAATATTAATAGACTATAGAAAATAAATACCTTCTCTTGTGAAAATTATAATAACTTTCACTCTGGTTTCTTCTATTTTAGATGTGTCATCTTAGCTAACTATATTCATGTCTTTCCATTCCATTCTTCTCTGATCCGTCTCATAGGCCTATCCCTTCTAACGCTGACTGCTATTATTGCGATTTTATTTATTCTTGTTATTCTATATTCTCTACTTAGTTCATATCTTGTTAAATTTTCTTCTGATTGTTCTTTTCATTTCTCCTCCTCTCCATTTTCCTCATTTGCTTCTTATACTCCTAGTTCTGCCTTACTCTACTCGCTCTCTTCTTCGTTCAAGTACAATATTCGATTTTTTCTTTCTTTATATATATTCGATTATATATATATATATATATATATTCAATATTCGATTTTTCTTTCTTTATATATATTCTACCAATAACTTACTGGTGGCTTCTGGTTTTCTTGTTACTACTAGTAGGCCTAATATTTACTTTTCTTGTTCTATTTTCTCTGTTTAGTTGATATTTTGTTAAATTTTCTTCTTATTGTTCTTTTTATCCTTCCTCATTTTCATCTCAGTTTACTTGGACTATTCATATTATAATTTTTAACGCCCTTCTTACTATACTAGCTTTTCTTCATGCAAGTTATGTTATTTAATTTTTTCTTTGCTTTCTACGATTAGCTTATATTCTTTAATCTCTTCATTCTCTTTTATCTCCTTTATTTGGCCTATTTTCTTCAAGCTTATCCTTTTCTTGTGTTTTCTTATTTTGTCCACCGTATTATTATTCCATCTTTGCACTCTTGTTTCTCACTTTATTGTTGCTGTAGCTATTATTATTTTCTTAACCATCTTTTCCCATTTCCTTTCCTTCTTTGTTATTAGTCATTCTTTTAAATGTATGTCAGATCTTATAATTTGTGATTTCTTGAGTATGTGAAGATAATTTCATTTAGACTCTTATTGGTGAAGAAGCAGAGTAGGTCTTTGAAGCGTGAGATAACTGCCTGGAGCACAAATTTTGGTCATTTATGACGTCATTAGTCTATTGCTACGTTTTTTATGGAGAATTCAAATCGATCTGAATACGCTTGTCGATTGAATTTGTCATGAAAACGGGAAACCAGATCGATTTTAGTCTCAATTTTGATACACCTAACAAGTGGGATCGGATCTGATTGAGATCGTATTCAACGCCTTGAAAACATTACCATATTCAGTTCGATCTCAATACGTTAAAGCAGGCGTTTCATTGGATCTCAATTGAGTAGCGCGAAATGTTTCATCGGTCGTCGAACATGGGACTAGAGCATTCGGTGGGTTCTCTTGGAAACATTGCTTTCAATAGTATATCGAAAATTTCATAAAAAAAGGTATAGTATTCGTTTTATTCGATTTGAAATCTGCATGATAACATGATAACTGTATAGGTTATGTCAGTTTACCATATCCCATAACACACCAGTTAGAATTCGAAGTTAAGCTGCAGATTCCGGATACTATAATATCAGGTTCAGTAGTCCTGAACTCACAAGAGAAGTTTCTTCGCTATGCTCTGTCTAGTGGACCACATTTTGAAAAGGCTTATTTTCATCGTACAATGGGGTAAAGGGAAGAGGTGCTAGGTCTTTAATATGGAAGAGGAAACACATTAACGATAATAATAATAATAATAATAATAATAATAATAATAATAATAATAATAATAATGAAGATTTTTAACAGATTTTAAGCAGCTTTCGTTTATCTGTCGTCTCGTGACGCATGGGTGTCAGTAAACTTAGGGACAGAAGGGACTTGTCCACCCCTTCTTAATTACTTTCTGAATCATATCCAATGTCAATGATTTCAATGTTTTATTTATTCCCAATGGTAAATATATTTTGGATAAGTTACCGCAATGAAACTTGTAACATGTTAAATGTTGCTACCACGCCTAGGCATATTCTAATATACTCGTAGTATACCTTGCAGTTAAAACACTGCTCACTTAACCTTTTCGCTGTTACTTACGTATAAATTTGTCATCTAAAAATACTATACAAAAGTAGAGATATAAGATTAATAGTCTGTTGTTTTATGTAAAATGTACGGATTTTTTCCCCTCTTATGATTATCATTAATAGATGATAGCTCTTCTACTATGCTCTCATCGATTCTAAACTAAGAGCCCACTGATGATTTCATTCATGATTGCTTGTATAAGACTACAAAATCAGCTCTGGGAGGGTTAATATATTATTTTATGATGTTCCCTCAATAAAATTGTGAATAGGTGATTAAACGATATGCATGAATACACATACATGGCACATGCAGACAAAAATACTTTCTTGTAACGCGCCGCATTGAGAATATGAGAAGGCATTGTTTTCATGGACGCTTTAGTTAACAGATGTCACTTTCTAGATCAGGTCTTGGACCATGACAGAAGTCTTTTCACGCCTCTGGTTCGTAGCAATTGTGTAACAGGTAACTGGTCCCCAAGTCGCTAGCATTCCATTCCGCATAGTTAACATGCACGCCGTCAACCTTGCCACCCGAGTTCGAACAGTGTTCACGTCTTCTAAACATTATCATAGGTTGTAATGCCATGAGTGACTTGGAAATCGCCGCCAAACTCACGAGTGACGAAGTCCAGAGGAACTTTATCTGGGAGAGTTCCAAGTCACGAGTTGCATTTATAATGGCTATTTAACTAATAATAAATTAAATATATTTAATTTGAGTAATTTGAATAGCAATTAGAATATGATAATCTCTCTCTATACAGGGTGTATCACGAAGTTTTACCGCCACTTTGTGAGTGCATTCTTGAGGATATTTGGAACAAAAATGTGATCTGACTTGTAGTTACGTTGTTATAAGCGTTTGAAGTTTCAATATTCGTGACAAAATAGCAATAAATTCGGCAATAAATCGGCACAGAAATTGAAAGTAACAAACAAAATGGGTTTAATTTACATACTTAACATACATTTCACCTTTATCTCAGTTTGCCATCAGATTTTCAAAGATGCCTCCCTCTACGCACTTTGACGCGCGGGTATGAACGGCGCGTTTCGCGTTCCGTAAATTATCAGGACAGTGCGTGGTGTCAAATCAACGTACGTTGAGCTCTGTTCACATCGAGACGTTCATAAATATCTACATTACTCCGTAATTATTTGAGATAGGTAAAACTTTTATTAGGAAAAGTTGTTCCAAATAACGTCAGGAACATGCTCTCTTACTGACGGTAAAACTTCGTGAAACACCCTGTATATAAGAGGCTTTGTCCTGACTGACTTAATGACTGACAGAGAATCAACGTAGAGCCTAAACTATAATAGGTAGAGACTTGTAATTTTGACAGGTAATTCGTTTCATAATGTAAGTGCACACTAAGAAAGGGTTTTGAAAAATTTAGATTTTAAATGCCAAAAATCAAATCGTCGCCTATCTGCCATAACCACGAATGTGAAAAAATTAAGATTTCGAGTTAAGTGCATTTCTGGCGTCTACTGACATTTATCTTTGTTCTGCAAGAATCGCGAATGTTGTATCTTCTTTCCTTGGCGAGTAATAGCAAGTATTATTAAAAATCATTCATGACATGTACTCACTCTGGCTGTTTCCTCTGAAAAAACACGTCCGTAGACCTGGAGGAAACCCAATAGTTAATAAACATCTATTTATTCAAGTATTGAAAACTAGCTTGGTGGGCCCATCACAGAATTCGGGGCTTCTAGATTAAATGCCAATGTATGGAAAAAATAGAGGCATCTGCTAATTCACTTCGTTCACGTTTGTTTAAACCGATTGTTCTACTTTCAATCAAGTTCTTCACACATGTTTTTGTTCCTAATTTTACTCTCTTTATTCTCAACACCACTTCTTCTCTCTCTCTCTCTCTTTCAACATCCCTCACTTTTTTATATCATGATTGATATGTTTCAGCGATGCTCTTCTTACCCAATTTGCTATGGCAATGGAACAAGGCCACCTTTAATGAATTTCATAGTTGAATGCGGTCTACACGGAAACACCAGCTCAAATAATATATTAATAGATATCTTGCGTGAAACATAATTATATTATGATTTCATCTCTCTCGAGTACAAACATTTTCCTAAGCAGCCTGTTTTCGAACACTTTCAGATTACGTTCTTCCCAAAAAGTAAGCGACCATGTCTCACATCCACATAATACAACCGGCAGGATAATTGTCTTATAAATTTTTACTTTTAGATTCGTGGACAGAAGACGAGAAGATAGAAGTTTATGCCTTAATATTGTTTGCATCTGTAATTATTGCTCCCAGATATTTGAAATTCCCCACTTGTTCGAATGCTTTATCGGGTACTCTAATATTTTGTAGTGCATTATTTTGATCCTATAGAGGACTTTTAATACTTTCCAGTATTTTGTTTTGTTTATTTTGCCTTATTCATAACATCATGTCTGATGGTCAGTTGTTCTGGATAAATTCCGGCAATATCAGTGAAGAAATCCCAGAACAATAGGAACAGATGCACATTATTGCCTTTTTGTAATTTTCATTCTCTTTTATGATTTATTTTCTTAACCTAGGAAATCTAAACGGATTGGCCTAGTTGGCGCAATTATTTATTCAGTTAATATGTCTGATGCTCTAAGGAGAATATCATGTGAAAAACTCAGTCAGATCCCTACATTTCTTTAACCTGGAGGTGTAAATTAATATTTGAATAGTGCAAACCGGTTTCTTTCGTCAACCTAAAATCATAAATAATACAAAACTTAACAAGTACATCTGATAAAGTGTGTGCAGCATCTTTTGTACCGTTTACTTTTAACATGAAGCAGACGATCTAAGACCCTTGAAATGTCGTAAAGTATAAATTATTAGTCCCACTAGAAAAATTTTACGACGTTTCTAATATTTTAGGCCAAAATGACCGTGTCTTTGACTTAAACCACCTATCCACATAGGATGTACGGACCACGTATGTAATTTGCAAATTGTATGTAATTTATTTGCTATGCAAAAATTGCTTGGTTCATGAGTCTTTCTCAATGCACTGTTTATTTTCTGAAATATGAATCTGAAGCACCACTTACAAGAATACATGTTACAATTAAAGTTTTTGTACCACATAATTAACGGCAAGAAGATGAAAGAGGCAGGACCTGAGTGACATAAGACGGTGTGATGGAAGGTCCGTTAGGGCGAGGAAACACGACCTGGGGCACGGGCACCGCTATGCAGCTCACATTCTCGCCTGCCCTCTCTCCATCAGTTTTTTATTAAGCCTTTTTTACAATATAGTTATCCTCCCTTTGAGACCATCCTCCCAAATTCCCTGCATCCTCTGTTGTTATAGCATTCCACGATTCCTCTTAACGCCACTCATTCACATACCACGTTTACATGCGGGATTGAAATCGATCTGAATCCGTTCCCGACTCAATACGTTCCCTGTTTACATGGCAAATTCTAGAAGAATTTTGAGTTTTTTGTACTACTGGTTAACTTGGTTATGTATGGCTATTTGTGTAGCTACAAGCGCCGTGTTTATTTCGTGATTAATAAATACGTATTCTATCCTTAAGTTCTAATGACACAAAAGGGCATTTTATTTATAGGCCTATACTATGCCAGGAAAATCTCAAATCACACAATGATATTATAGTTTGTGTAAGTTCCATGATTCAATTGACGAATCAGCTGGCTGAACAAATGACGGACGAGCGATTGTACGCACGCGCAGCAGGATTGAATTCGCTAGAGTTTAATCGGAATTGAATTCGATCTGAATCCGATCCGTTCCTCCATTTGCAGAGGATCGGATCGAAATTTCATTCCGGACCGAGTCCGCGTTTAAATGACGATCTCGATGTGGGGAACGGTTTCAGATCGATCTGAATCCTGCATGTAAACACAATAACTGTTAGAGGAAATTATCATAAGGGTTGGTTCGTAATTTAGGGTAGGTTTACCTGTACGTTTGTTTCGGATGTTTGAAAGTATGATGAACACCAAGAAAGATAAATGGTGCAAAATATATTGCACAAAGGTTCTCGCATATACGTATTAAAAGCTAGCACAGAAAAAAGGAGATTATAGAGACAATTAAATTTTTTGTCAACACAAAACTGGCAATGAATTAGGCCTAAATAGTTTTATTGTACATCAGCGCCGAACTTTAACTACACTGTTTTTACCGTGAAATAATAATAATAATAATAATAATAATAATAATAATAATAATAATAATAATAATAAATAGCGGCGGGTGGATATTTTGAGCGGGTGTGCACATCGTCGATTTTCTTTGTCTAAATAAATCATCCATTTGACAAATCTTATTTACCTGCCCATAATGAAAGAACTCTATTTGAGCAAAGAATGTACACAAGAAAAGCTTAAACATTTTGAAATATACTGGTGTTGTACAAGTATATTTTATTTTATGTTTAATATCCAGTGGTAATAGAATTAAGTCGTCACATTATATAAATCGAGTTCCTATTGATATCAACATTATTCTACAACGCTCCGCTACGGCTACCGCCTCCGCTCCTTGTTCTTAACTATGTGGATATTATTATGCATTATTTAGATTATCTGTGCAAAATTTATTTATGAAATATAGTTCTGTACCTCAGAGCCAAACGAGCGTAACTGCTAGAAACTAAATTTTACAGGAGAAGCGAAAAATAAAATTATGAACAATAAAGGGGAATGGAGTTACTACTATTTGGCTCTCAATATCTTGGTTTCTAATGAAATTATGGATATAATATTAATTGGTTCTATAGAGGTCAAGAAGTTAGTAAAGAATATGAAAAAAAAACAAAAAAATATTAAATTTGGAGTTACGTTCCTTTGGCTCTGAGGTACAGAGTTGTAGAATTAATTTTAACGTAACACGTTCCATTGTGGTACAAGACACAGTCAATATAGCAGTGCAGTTTAGCAATGAGCTGCATTGCTGGCATGGCGGACGAATAATGGTGTTGGCAGAATCATACGATCGTTCGTAGGCAACCGACAGACCACATAATCACACGAAGCAGCAATTGCACAACCGTAGTACCAGCTATAGTTGACCTATAAATAGAAGTTACAAAACTATGGGCAAAAATGAAGTAAATACAGAAGATTGAAATTAAGTGGGAGTAAAAGAAATAAACATAAACCAATGTATTTATCCTCTGGTCATACAAATTATATTAAATATATTATATTTAAATTAATACCGTTTAAAAAATTTTGATACTATACTATTAATCTAAATTCATTATGAAAACCTCATTAATGAAAAAGAATAAAACAGTTACAACCACTAAATTTACAGAACAGATTTTTTTTTAAATTGACAAGACGAAAGCCGGGGAAATTATCACAGGCAGAAAAGAGAAAGAAAATAAGGAAAGACCGGTCGCTCAAATAGAATTCCCTTATTTGAATTAATCAAAAAGGTGCCGTGCAGTGATGTCTTCCTTCCTGATATTCACTTTAAACTATTATAATATCCAGTGACATACCGGCGATGAGTTATGAAAAATAAACAAGTCCTACAAATCCGGCGTTTGTCTTTGCGAATGTGGAAACCATGAAAAACCCAAGTCAATTTGGGAGGCCATTAGGTTTGATTTGAACCTAGGACCTCTTTCCTACTAGTCTATACCACCTCGCTCTAATTGATTTTGGTGTGTTCATTACGACTGAGGTAAACTGACTACATTTCACAACAATAAGTATAGTTTTCTTGTTACTATGTTCATATTTTAATTAAAATGTATGTTCTGAAATTCGCAATTAAGCCTCATCTATTTCGTTTTTATCTTGATACCTATTAATTTTATAAACAAATGTGTTTAACAAAAAATGTTCATTTTAATGTTCTCTACAACTTTACTCTGGTAGGTTTTCATGTTTCGCCTACGGTAAAGGAGATAGGGCCTAATCTAGAAAATTGAAAATGGATAGAGTTAAGTACCCCCAAGTCATTTTTACATTTTTTTTTCATTTTATTAGTCACAGAGAGAAGTATTGAGTTTTATATTTTTATTAAAATCATTAGAGCCATTTTAAGAATATATATTTTATTTGAAAGAGTTTAAACGTAAAGTTCTTGTAATATTTCAGTTATAAAAACCAAATTCTGGGCGGTTCGATAAAATTCCGAAAAAGTCCTTTATTCAAAAATTAAGTAAATACAATTAATCATTTATCTGTTGAGGTTGTCATTTCAAAAATACTTTTTTTATTTTTCTATGCATCGAGAAACATGTTTTCCCGGTGTTATCTCGATTTCTATATTCTTCACGATCACAATACTTTCTCTATACTAAATACATGCGAGGAAGTAAAAGCAGTAATGTTTTCTGGAAAAAGAGAGTCGTATGGCTGAGTGAGGGGCCGCTTCAATAGAAAACAAAAATAATCCAATTAATTTTTTTAATATTTTCATCACCACTATCACTTTAAGTTTTTCTTCCATTTTTAGAATTTTCACCAAATCAATTATCATTCTATTTTAAACCAACAACGAAAGATATCTATTAAATATATTCTATAATTTTCTTGTTCAAATTAAATATTAACTATTGTTAAATTTTATAGTAACACTCACTACTAATTTTGGTAACGTGAGTTTCCTTTTTGGTGCACTTTTAACTGCAGTAGCAGTCATCCTCAGCAACTAACTCCCATGTTGCCAACGTTGTGGTAAGGAAGATGCTTTAAACGACTTTGTCGTACAGTGTTTGAGATCTGAATTGTTGTCCGTTTAAAATGTTTGAATTGTCTTACATTCCACATTGAATCTAAAATGCGGTGACTCCACCTTCTCAATATAAAAGTTTTTTAAAATATTAAAAATAAAATATATTTCGACCAGCTTGTGGTCATCATCAATGATAAAATTTAAAAAGTTAAAAACTAACTTTTTAACTATCATCTTTTTAACTTATCTTTCTAGATTGGTTTGATATGGCCAAGATTTTAACTCTTTAAATATTATCACTGAGGATGACCACAAGTTGGTCGAAATATATTTGATTTTAATATCTTAAAACTTTTATATTGACCAAGGTGGAGTTGTCGCATTTTAGATTCAAAGACAAGTCAATATGGCTCTCATTGATGTTTGCGTAGACATCACACAGATATCTTATAAGATTACTGAAATTTTCTTAAGACTTCCGCTAGTTAACTGTGTTGACAGATTTCTATTCTCAAGAGCACAGCAATATTTTAATGAATCTTCAAACTACCAGCACACTTTATTCATGCTTAATTAATAGGCATCTAATTAGGCTTCCTTGGATATATTGAGATTATTATTCCGTTGACATTACATGATAAAAATTAGAACAAAAATTCCTCTGACACAGCACCGGGACCTTCAGCTTTCCGTGCTTATGCTTGACTAGAGTTCAGAATACGGTGGCAGATGGAATCTTCCAAATCTAATAGTCTGGAAGACGTTTGCTTTAACCTTGCTATTGATATCAAAGTAGAAACTACGGAATTTTTATCATCCCTATGGACTGCAGGCTAACCGATAAATTGAAATGTAATCTTAGAGACTTGATCATATCACCTTTCCTATATCTTCCCCTTCCCGCCCCCCACTCATAATTCGGTATAATCTTAGTCCTTGAAAATGAGCATCAAGAAAGCGTGAAGAGTATACACGAACCCTGAAAATGTGATGTTTCTGTGACAAATTGATGATGCAATTACTGTACGTCATTGTTTTACTATGGACATAACAGTAATCTATGTGCTAAGTAAGAGTGCGAGGATACGTATCGGTACTTACAAGAGCCTTGTATTCGGAAAGAGTAGTCTATTTAAATTTTACAATATAGTACGTTTGTTTTTCTCAGTTTATCAGTACCGGTACGTGTAGCAGCCCTAGTCAGATAGGTTATTAACGGTATCTAGTATCTCATTAGCAGTATTTGAAGAAAGTATGAAGCCCTAAATTGAATACAGGCGATTAGTTATCTTATCACTAATATTTCAAAGAATATAAAATTAGTTCATTTAATATACGATTCATTTAATATGATTGATAAATCTACGTTAGGAACTATAAACACAAATGCACTTATTTTAAAATAAATAGTTATTCTGAATTTTTTATTTTAGTTTTGATTTTTTTATATAAATTCGCAAAGCAACCCTTATAGGCCAGTCAGTAGAGGTATTGTATGTTGCAAAAGGTGGTGTAGAAGCTTTTATTTTTTTAACTTGTATATATAGATACAAAAATGTAAAAAGAAAAATGCTAAACGGGCGACCTCAGGAAAATTTTGGCAACAAAAAAACCTCGAAATTTTAGGACTTCTTTTTTTCGCATATAACTAAACTGTGTATCCTATTGAAAAAGTTACGACATAACAAATTAAAGAACATTACATTCTGCGTCGTATGAGTATCACAAAGTAATAATTCGGTTAGGTGGTATGGTCGAACACCACGTCCAAAGATCGACAATTTTTTACAAAGTTGGGAAAAACCGTCGATTCTTGACCGTGGTTTTCGACTATACCACCTAACCGAATTATTACGCCGTGATACTCATTCGACGCAGAATTTAATGCTCTTTAATTAGTTATAGTACTTTTTCAATAGTTTAGGAGTTATATGCGAAAAAACAAAAAAAGTCCTAAAATTTCGAGGTTTTTTACTGCCAAAAGTTTTCCCAAGGTCACCCGTGTTAGCATTTTTGTTTTTTACACGTTTCTATCCACATATACCCGTTTAAAAAAAATAAAAGCTTCTACACCATCTTTTGCAATATACGCCTCTGTTTCGATCCTCTACTGACTGGCCTATTAAGGTCCGGAAACAATTGTAAACACTAATGTAGGAAATAGGCACACACTAAACATGACGGTACAATAGATCTTAAAAATATGGAACGAACAACAATTTTAAATGTTTTGCTTTATATAAATTGAGCATATTAAGATGTTACTATACAAATACATGTCTTGAACTTATTTTCGGAAAAGAGGGAATTACTTTCTTACTTTCAGAGTTTACTTTCAGAGTCTGTCCATCACAAAGTACACCAAATGCGCTTCAGAGATAGTTACAAAATAGAAAACGGAGTCAATAACGAAATGCGTTGTTTTTAATTCGCAACTAGACCTTAAAGTAGTTTTTAATTTAGTTTTTTTTTCAAATTGAGGTAGATTTTTGTTTTGCAGCAGTTACAATTATTGATAAAATAATTAGTTTGCTTAAAAACGAACTGATCATAATTTCATAAACTTTCGCATGCCTATTCCAGTTTTACATTTTTCGTGTAAAGTTCATGAATGAATTAGTGGAGTATATACCGTAGTTTATTTGAGTTAAGAAGAAGTTCTTGGATGGAAAAGTGTAAACTTATCTTCTTCAGAATGGTAAGTGAAATGACATACCAACTTAGTTCCCTATGGCTTATAGCACAATTTATTAATTACATTGAGTATAACCGGTATAACCTAAAACAGATGTCTACCTCAATTGAAACACGATAGATTTTTTTACGTTATTTTTCAAAAGATAATGAAGGTTATTTTATTCGCATGAAATTGCCGTTTTATTATAAGTATTTATTCAAATACACGAAGTGCTAAACGCCATTGGGACACATACCACACATTCTTTTAAAGGTCTTAGGTAGCGTGATTGGAGCCCAGCAACTTTCATATAACTCGTAGGCGTAGCCAGTGCCTTATAGGGAACGGGCTTCATGCTCTTATTCCTTGTCTCAACATACTTATCAATTCCCATTTCTTAGTTGCAGTTACTAGTCAAGTGTATCAGTTCAGCGATTTTGTCCCATATATAAATTTCAAGCCAGCATGCTGATAAGTAGGCCTATCAGAAGGACTCCAAGTTAACAAAAGTAATTTTGGGGGAAATTAATCTCTAAGGGTCTATTTTTTTCCTTGTTCTGGTGCATACACACATACTATATGACAATAGTATGTGTATATGCACCAGAACAAGGAAAAAAGAAAACACAGACAAATTTTATAAGGATCTCCAGAAAACTATGAATCAAATAAATAAAAATGATTATATAGTAATTGGGGGTGACTTCAATGCAAGAATAGGGTGTCAGCCCATACCAAATATAATCGGTACAGAAGGAGAAGCAACAGAAAATGAAAATGGAAAAGAACTTAAAAAATTTGCCGTCTTTAATGAATACAGAATAACGAACTCTTATTTTAGAAAAAAGAATATTCATAAGTAGGCTATACCTGGACAGCTAGAGGACTAAGATCAATAATCGACTACTTTTTAGTAAATAAGAACTGGCTAACTGGCTAAAGCCCACTACGGCGGAAAGCGAAAATGATTGGACTGAATAAGTTTAGAAGCTTATTAAATAGTCATTTATTTTATTTCTTGTTACCATTTTGATTTAGTATGTCAAGATTAACAAAAATAAAGTACATTATTAGTATTATACTACATACGACTATAACTTCCATTGCGCCAATGTATTTTTTAATTACTTAATATTTATATTCATAGATATTTCGAATTTCAGGTAAAAATAGACTCATCAACCCGTACAAGGTGTGCATAAAATATGTTACGAGCCCATGAGTGTAGATTTACAGGCATGTAAAAGATCTCCTGTGGGGCAAAATTCCGGCACATCGGTCACAGGACTAAGTTGCAGAACACCCCCGTGTTAAAAATGTTTATAAAAAATAGACAATAAATGTCACATCACGAAAATAATTGTTCTATTTTTTAAAAGTTTTTTATAGAATGCCATTACTGATTTTATAGGAAACTGTACTGTAGGAATATATAAAATTGAAAATGTAATTTTTCACTTTGAGCTAGGGTCATTTTGCGGAATATTCTTATACTGTATTAACGTGCGACAGTGATAATGCTTCGGAAAATAATAAAAAGTGTTCCCTATACAGGCCATGGAGGCCTTGAGGGTTCCAGAAGGTTGAGGCTCACAGACTTTAGACATTCGGCACATGAAGGTGGTAAGGTTGTCAGCCTTACGCACCGGCAGGATTGCTCTTGGTACGCATTTGTGTTATAGGCTGAGTTGACCCCAGGGTCAGAGTGCCACCAGAAAGATTAGGCCAGTTGAAAAACTCCAACGACCTCATCGGGGATCGAACCCGCGACCTTCCGGTTTGTAGCGCAGCGCCTCAACCACTAGGCTACGGCGTACCCCTCGGATAATAATAGCCTACGGCGTACCCCTCGGATAATAATAGCCTACGGCGTACCCCTCGGATAATAATAGCCTACGGCGTACCCCTCGGATAATAATAGCCTAATTATATTAACAAAGACAGAAACAAAATTATTAACTCATTTAAGGTTTCCGCGATTCCACTATGGATTGAAAGGAATTTTACGTTAAAAACGTTTGAGAAACGTTCGGCAAAATAACCATATGAAAGTGGTCCGACTGGGGCCGCGAGTCACTCGAAGCCCTCAACGTCTTTCTCATTGGTTCTGTACCATACGTAGAGAAAGTAGGCTTGGTAATTTCATATTGTAAGAGGGATGGGGCATAAGTCATTGCAACTATTTTTTTTTCTTTTGGAAACGTGGCCAATTTAAATTTTTGAAATATACAAAAGATAGGGCAGGATTTGGAATATATGTGCATTATGCGGATTATGGGTACTAGAAGTAGGATAGTGAAGGAATCAGACACCCATAAAGGCACCCAGACAAACGTATTACGGTAGTTGGAAGCGTGAAAGCACTCCTAATATACCCACTTCATGATCCCGTCAAGTTCAGTACGGATGGGCATTATACCCCAAAGCTTCCATCAGCTCTTTGTGGTATTCTCTAACATTTCTTCCTCGGATCATGACTATTTTGACGTGAGAATGCTGTTCACATCTTGTCTCATATCCATTCTGCACAGGCGGCTGACTCACAACTAGATTACCATCGTCTCTATTCGTATAACCGATATCACGATGCTACTAAATGATGTATCCATATACTAGAGGTGCCGTGGCATACAACATTTTCTTAGTATCATTGCCTTACTTTGAGAAAAAAACAGTTATTATGACTTATGCACCATCCTTCGTATTATTTCGCATTAAATAATCAAGCATATTTTTATTTTAAATGTCTTACTACTGGGTTAAATGTCTCATGATACAACTAGAGCATATTAATTTTAGATAATTTTACATAATTAAGAATTTAAATATTAGTCCAATCATGTTGAACTTCTGTATACTACTTATTTAAGTTAACTTTTACTGCTGTTGTAGGTGTTAACTTATTCGATTGATTTTTTTACTCAGTCGTCAATTTCATGTTAAAATAATGAAAATATAGTTAAAACAATACTAGCGTTTGTGTAAATACTTTTTTACGTTTTATTAGTAGTTCAAAGCCAATAATTAAATCAGCAATATAGCATTGGTCCTAGGTATGTCTAGCGAAAAATGACCTGTCACTAGAAAGGGAGTTGACCAAAAATTTGCACAAAGATAAGAACATTACATTTTATAATGTGGCATAATACATTCAAATAAGCCACTTATATGGTTTACCGGCAACACATTTCCAGTAACTCCGTGTTAGAAAATATTATTTCCAATATTCCTCCAGGTCACTCAAGCTGACACGCAAATGCCAGATACAACAAACAGATAATAATGTAGTTAAATGGACGTTTTTAAGCTCAAAACTTACCTGGCAGATGTGTCAAGAAATCACTGGTAGAACAAACAGTCAATACAGAAGGAAGCACTCGCGTCACTTTGTAGGATTCACATGTCACAAGACACACGGCTGTACACACCGAACACCTGATGTTACTCAGACTCCGGTCACTTGGCGACTGAAGAGTTTGCCGCGCCACTCCATACCTTTCCTCACTCGACCAGGTGGGAGAAACAGGGGTGAACAATATGTAGCTCCATTATCGTTATTTATGAATACTGTATTAAGACTTTAGCAGACGAATCTAGTATTTCGGACGGGGCGAAGCTGAGTCTAAAATACGGAATGAGTCAGCTAAGTTTTTGCGTACGTGGAGCTTTTAGTAAAAGTCCTCTCTAATTTCACTAATAATGAACTTAGTTTTTCACTCATTTTCAATGACCCTGCGTAATGAAAGCAAGTAGATATGGCACTTGTTCCAATAGTGCATGTTTTTTGTTTAAGCTTTGCTAGCTATGGATTTCTGTTCTTTAAATACACTAGAAACATCGTTATGATAATAATATTTTGATTAGACTAAATTTATTTACTTTTATTGAATTCACACGTCATTTTTATCAAATTTTCGCAACAAAATATATTACGCCTTGTTAAAAGAATCAATTAATACAAGAGGCATATCTCCCTCGTTCTTGTCAACTGGCGGTCGTAGTATAGCGGTCTACGCTATAGAGCTCTGCGCTTTTAAGATGGCCGCCGAGAATGAGGTATTATCCACTTCCGGTTATCTCAGAGGCCTGTTTTTACAATACAGTTCTGTGCTTTTGTCTTCTTTTGGAAGTAATTTTGCCGATTAACTGCTATATTTTCGGCTGTTCAGCCGTTGCACACAAAAATTTAGAACTTAGTTTTCCAAAAGAAAGGGCTGTTTTTCAAGAATGGATGGTAAAATTACGCCATGGAAAAACACCTTCCCAGTATTCTCTTCACAGAAAATGATTTTAATGTTCCTATGAGCAGTTTTGGCGAGTATATCATGTTTTTTTGAGTGATTAAGATATTTTTTATATAGTAGAAGTTGAGAAAAATATATAAGCCTATGAAATAATAAGTATACCTGACCAACTTAACCTCGTTTAGGCTCATAATCAAGTTTCATTTCCACGTTAAATTAGTATTTCATGTTTTCAGTGCAATTTTATTTGGTCATTTATTTTGACATTTAAGAATGTCACTGTCAATCAAAATTTCTCCCGTAACCCATAAAATGGTCATTCTGTTTTGTAATTGAGTAAAAAACAAACTACATACAAATTTTTAGGAAAACATGGGTCCGGGCTTGATGACTTTTTAGAGTAGAATGTGGGCCTAGGCCTAAGAATAGCTTAAATGTGTCTGAAAATGTCCAGATTTGTTGTATGCCTGTAATAGAAACTCTTGTAACAAGTAGATCAAAACCTGATGAAGAAAAATATAATCATAATAGGCCTGTAGTTAATTATAACACCAATTTTGTAAATGTAATGTTTCTTAACATTCAAGGTTTTCTAGGTAAATCAGATATGTTATGTATTATGTCATCAGACAATAATTTGGAGGTAATTGGGATGGCGGATCACTGGCTGAGCCCGGAAAATATAAATATGTCAAATTCTCAAAATTATAAAGTAGCCTCTTATTTTTGTCGTAGTCATAAAAAGCATGGTGGTTCAGATATTTTTATTTAAAACAAATCAAAAGACAACAGCAACTGTACAACTAATAATTTTTATTGGCATTTTGCAGAAGAGGCAAAAATACTGTTTGATAATAAACATTTACAATATGAAGTCGCCCCTAAGAAAATGTTTTGTTAAATTTTGTGTTGAATAATGATGCCCTTCTTAGTCCAAATAACAAAGTCACACCTGTGAATATCAGTCAGTAACATCTGTGCCTGTATGTGAGTATAATGTTTCTTATTCACTAACTTGAACTTGATGAATTTCTAAATGCTAGAGTCCGGCCAGCTTTCATACTGCCAAGTGGTTATGGAGTCTTCGTCAAAAAGTTTAAACCGTTCTTTCTTGAATGAATTTATCTTGAAGAAATTTGTCGAAGGAAAGTCGCTGGTACTTTCTGATTCTATAACCTCAACGTCGAATAAGGCAAAGTTCCTATCCGGATTTTTTCTCGCCTGAGCAACCTGCAGCCAAAACAAATAGCGTCGTACATTAGACTGTGTGTTCAATAAGTTATGATACGAAAAAGTTCATGCATATTTGTAAAAAAAAACATGAAAATAAATCGTGCAACAGTATACAAAAATATTTGAGACCGAAGGCATATTGCACCATATTAGAACAGTTAGCGAACGTTTCAGAAGACAGATAGCTTTGATTTCTCACCTTGCAATCAACTCTTGCTTTGTTAACTATGAAATATTTGTTGCACCATCTTCGGATAACATCCTTTTTAACTCCTTCACTGTAAAATTGGAAAACCGTCCCGAACTCATATTGAAAACACACAAGATTGAGGAAACCGGAAGTTGACAATACCTGAATGTGGAGAGCAGCGCGCTCAAGTGGCAGGAGGAAAAACTACAAAAGCCCAGAGCTCTATGGTAAGGGAATGCTGACGTACCGGTTCGAGTCCAGTTCCAATTAGGTTCAACATAAAATATTATTATTGCCCAATTATTTATTGAGCACAAGTTGTGCGAATGACAAGGTTTATATCCTTCTTAATAATATTATTCTGTACATATAAAAAGAACTTAATTGGACGAGACTAGAGACAGCTAGTTACCATAGCTGGAACTAGTTGATTAAAGAGTCCGCTCAAGTTACTTGTTAGTTTTCGGCCTCCGAAAAGCAGCTGTTTTATCGAGTATGTACTAAAAAATTAATTTCAACTCTTTTCAGATCTGGAACATCACTGTTTCGGATTCATGGGTAAACCTTTTAAGTTGGACACCCGTTTTCCCTGGATACTCCTCCATGTTTGACACTTTTCATTGGAACCAGTGAATGTCTTATACTATTACACACCCACGTTACCGGTAATGGAGGGTTAAGTGAACAAAGATCAATTGAATGTTCAAAGTTTATACATAAAGTTACAGTCAAGTGAAGGGTGGACAGTAGATTAAAAGGTTGTTTTTATTTTTTTTTTTATTTTTTTTTTTTTTTGTTTTTTTTAAAGCTTGTAAGCTTATGTGAACATTGATTAATCGATGAATGTAGGGTTTTGAATAGAAAGGACTTTACCAAAGAAACGTTTCCTTTCTCTTGTTATTCTTAACTGTAACTTTAAGCTGTTCAAATTTAGCTGTAGAATGCTCTTCTCCCACAACAAAATTGACTCTGAATAACAGTGAATCGGTTTATATCTTCTTATACAATTAGTTCAGTCACTTGGTAGTTTTGCCTGGAAAGTTTTCCGGGAGTTTTGAAAATTGGTGATTTTATATATTTCGACGTGCTCTTTTCGAATTTTCACTTTGCCACCTCGTATCTTTGCCGCTCGCGCCGCCATATCGAAAAAAATGGCGCCCAAAAACAGTTTTTTGACAATATCTCCTTTCCGACTCATTTTACGATGAAAATAGTTATGTAATAAATTAAACTAGTGAAAATTTCCTATAATTTATGTAGTAACGATTTTTTTGTAAGATGAATAGTTTCAGCGTACGAGCTTAATAAGCGATTTTAACTAAATAAGGTCTCCTGATTTCAAAAATGTCACTATTTTTGTTGTTTCACATCTAGTTTTCGTGTTTGCTGATGCGGCGGATGCAGTTTTAAGGACTGTGTAGACTTTTTGGGGGGCTTATCGTAGCTAACCGGCAAGTCGTATCAAAAAACCTGTTGCAGAAACAGTGACGGATTTTGAGAGATCTACAAGTTTGATCTTATAAGTTTTTGACGTATCTCCATCGGTTTTTCTTTAGATTGAGTTAGATTTTTTTTCCCCAATAAATTTTGTATATTTTTCTCACATAGGGTATGGCAATTTTCTTTCTTGTGCTATAAAGTGCGATTCTTTCCTCCAGCAGAAGGTCAGCTGGTAGCACTCCTGCTATGGCTGAAGGATTGACGAGCAATGAATGGAAGTACGCTTTTAAAAATACAGCTAATGTTTGTCCTGTTCGAACGCTGTCGGCTCGCCGGTAGAAACAATCGCCACCACAAGATCAGGTCACTAATTGCAACTGCTGTGCGAAAACATATTCTAGAAGCAGAAAAATTCCATGTCGTTTCAGAATAATCGACATCATCGCCATTCTACATGCTTAGTAAATATATGTAATATTGATCCAACCATAAGATTAGAGGCAAGTTACACCCAACCAACAAAGGTATATGAAGGAAAATTTCCTATTAACGAACCCACCTTCGCATACTATATTACCTCCTTGGGATGACGACGGGTGTAAGAGGAACAACCCTGCACTCCCTGTGGAGTTCTGGAGAACATTCCATCTTGACAACTATTTAAAGGGGTATGTGTGACCTCGCTGAAAGATTACCTCACAATGTACAGGACCACGAACCATGACATGAGAAGATGCTATTCTGTTTTTTTTATTATACGCATATGCAATCATTTATTCCACAGAATTGTGTTGTGCCCGATGAATCTCCCACGATAATTCATTAACAAATTAAGAGCGAAATAATTAAAACGTATTTAAAACTAATAATAATTATAATGAAACAGCTACAAATTCGGCTTCGGGATGCATTTCATGATTAGTTGGGAAAAACGATCTCAGATTCGAGTTCCTTGGGCCAGAAAACCCCTTCATAGTGAGTTCCATCCACAAAATGCTGGATGTAGTATAAATTCGTTTCGCCTCAAAACGATAGCCTACCTTTATTTTGCATTTTTTGCATTTATCGGCATTTTATTCTCTACCGGTCATTTTTAGGAAATGTTCATTATTTCGTTGCTTTTCCCTATATTGTCTTCAAAATGAACTTTTCCAAAATTACAGAATTACAGACACACCTGTCTCATTTCTTACCTCAGTTAAATGCATACTGATTTGGGTTCCTTATCGTGAGAAAAAACTGTACAACATTCGATAATAAATGTAGTAAACAAATGATTAATAATAGTAATAATAATAATAATATAAAATATATTAATAAAAATACTAATAAAATACTCAAATCTTTGTCGTTCGTTTCTTAATATTTATTATAAAAACTATGTGTTCTCTTTTTTAAAATAGATATTCTGAAATATTAAGTCCTTTTTTTTCAGTTTTTCATGTCATATCTTCATAAATTTAAAGTCATTTTATAGATCATGTTTGGGGCATTTTTTCCGAACCCAATTTATATTGATGAAGTTGTGTTGTATCAAGATGAAAATATTTCCACGCTATGGTCAATTTCGTCTATTTTCGCTTTCAACGGTAACTTATATTTCATCCAACTTAAGAAATGCTAAAATGTTAAACAAAAATTATGGAACTTTAATAATTAGGAACGTGTTTTGTAGGCAGGTTTTGAACTCTTTAACTAAGCAACAGCACTATAGAAAATCTGTGTTTTTTTTATTATTTGTTTTTGGTGACAGTCCGATAAAAATAACTGTTTGAAATGGATACATCCACAAACAATTATTCGCACTATCAACTTTCTGTCAAAAATTTAAAACTTCTTTCATCACACAGTTCCGTAATAGTTAAAGCTGCTAAACCAAGCAAAGAGTTCCATTGCTACAAAATGCCTAAACAAATATATAGAAAACATGTATTAATAGAGCAATGGATTGCAGATTTCGAGTGTTTTACTTCAGTGTGAATTACAGTTGATGAATTTGGTTTTATGTTGAACAGCTATTCGTCTCTTTCAAGATTCCATTTTAACGAATTTATTTTATAATAGCGAACTTATACTATCTTGAATGTAACTTTGCTTTTCTGATAGAATGACGTAGGGAGTTTGACGGGAAACGTCATAGCCAGCAAAGGCTCTTGACAATGTTAGTAGTCAATCGTCTTTTCAAAACTCATCCACTTCACCAAAATTTATTTCCGCTCTTCGAGTTATTAGCAAGCATTAATGTCAGCTCTCTTCTCCTTGTAGCTATATAAATACAGCTGGGTTTGTAAAATTATGTTTATAAACTTGATTACCATGCGTTACACGCTCCATGATGTAGCAGTGATTCCTTCCACTTAACCATCTATCGGAATACCAAACGCAATAAGTAACAGTTGAGATAACTAGCTGACATATGTACACAGGACTCACTTTTCATCATTAAGTTTAAGGAAATATAAAATGGAAAATATTACTTTAGTCTAAAATGTGTGATTATTATATTTAGAATCTACTTTATAAACAATAACATATAATTACCAACAAAAACATTTAATCAATACTCATATTAATCTTGTGACAATGACAACTTTGCAAGTAAACCATCAGAAGTATTACCCGGCCAAAGAAGCATAGTTAAAAGAAGATTAGGCCTAGTCTAGATAAGACACTTAACTTATCATGAGTCAGGACAATCCCAAATCTCCAAACATTGTTCTACAAATAAAACGTTTGAAGTATAACTTAATATTTAAGTAATATTTCATGTAATCTACTACTAGGTTCAAAACACTATATGCTGATTTAACTCTCTTAATATACTTCCGATAAAAAAAACCTAAGAATAAAAGCATTAAAATTCATCATACACTTACATTATTTATTACAAATCAGATAAATTACAGCAAAAGAATAATATGCCCCTGGTCCGTCTTACTCTTCGATCACTCCATATTTGTGACAGGATACCTTCATATTTGAATCAGATGTTTGTGATACGTTGTCTCTATTCTGCCACCAATTCGAGGTTTATAAAATGTTGTCCTTTTACAATCATGATCGATGTTCTTGATTCATTGTCTATCTCTATTCTACCAACAAATCGACTGTAGTATTATGTTTTCTCTGTATTACCATTAATCAGTGTTTGTAACACATTGTCTTCTTTCTTGCATTATTTAATTTTTTTATTCGTTGTCTCTGTTCTACTAACAAATCGACCTTAGTACTATGTTGCCTCTGTACTACCGTAATTCATTGTCTTCTTACTTCCTTTATTTGGATTTTCTTATACGTTTTCTCTATTCTACAAACAAATCGACAAAATATTATGTTGTCTCTGTATTACCATTAGTCGGTGTTTGTGCAATATTGTCTTCTTTCTTTCTTTATCTATATTTTTTTATTCGTTGTCTCTATTCTACTAAGGAATCGACCATAGTATTATGTTGTCTCTGTACTATAATTAATTGGTGTTTGTGACACATTGATTTCTTTCTTGCTTAATTTAGATTTTTTTTTCGTTGTATCTATTCTACTAACAAATCGACTGTAGTATTATGATGTCTCTGCACTACCATTATTCATTGTCTTCCTCCTTCCTTTATTTGGATTTTTTTACTCGTTGTCTCTATTCTACTAACAAATCGACTTTAGTACTATGTTGTCTCCGTACCACCATTAATCAGTGTCTTCTTACTTGGTTTATTTAGATTTTTTATTCGTTATCTCTATTCTACTAAGTAATCGACCATAGTATTATGTTGTCTCTGTACTACCATTAATTGGTGTTTGTGACACTTCTATCTTGCTTTATTTAGATCTTTTATTCGTTGTCTCTATTCTACTAACAAATCGACAAAATATTATGTTGTCTCTGTATTACCATTAAGCGGTGTTTGTGACGCATTGTATTCTTTCTTTCTTTATTTATATTTTTATTCGTTGTATCTATTCTACTAAGAAATCGACCATAGTATTATGTTGTCTCTGTACTACCATTAATTGGTGTTTGTGACACATTGATTTGTTTCTTGCTTTATTTAGATTTTTATTCCTTGTCTCTATTCTGCTAACAAATCGACTGTAGTACTATGTTGTCTCTTTACTACCATTATTCATTGTCTTCTTTCTTCCTTTATTTGCATTTTTTATTCGTTGTCTCTATTTTACTAACAAATCGACAAAATATTCTATTGTCTCTGTATTACCATTAATCGGTGTTTGTGACGCATTGTCTTCTATCTTTCTTTCTTTATATTTTTTATTCGTTGTCTCTATTCTACTAAGAAGTTGACCATTGTATTATGTTGTCTCTGTACTACAATTAATTGGTGTTTGCGACACATTGCTTTCTTTCTTGCTTTGTTTAGATTTTCTTATTCGTTGTCTTTATTCTAGTAACATATCGACTATAGTATTACGTTGTCTCTGTACTACCATTATTCATTGTCTTCTTTCAAACTTTATTTGTATTATTTTATTCGTGGTCTCTATTCTACTAACAAATTGACGAAATATTATGTTATCTCTGTATTACCATTAATCGGTGTTTGTGACGCATTGTCTTCTTTCTTTCTTTATCTATATATTTTTATTCGTTGTCTCTATTCTACTAAGGAATCGACCCTAGTATTATGTTGTCTCTGTACTACCATTAATTGGTGTTTGTGACACATTGATTTCTTTCTTGTTTAATTTAGATTTTTTATTCGTTGTATCTATTCTACTAACAAATCGACTGTAGTATTATGTTGTCTCTGTACTACCATTAATTGGTGTTTGTGACACATTGATTTCTCTCTTGCTATATTTAGATTTTTTTATTCGTTGTCTCTATTCTACTAACAAATCAACTGTAATATTATGTTGTCTATGTACTACCATTATTCATTGTGTTCTTTCTTCCTTTATTTGGATTTTTTTATTCGTTGTATCTATTCTACTAACAAATCGACTTTAGTACTATGTTGTCTCTGTACTACCATTAATCAGAGTCTTCTTTCTTGCTTTATTTAGATTTTATATTCGTTGTCTCTATTCTACTAAGAAATCGACCATAGTATTATGTTGTCTCTGTACTACCATTATTTGTTGTTTGTGACACTTCCATCTTGCTTTATTTAGATTTTTTATTCGTTGTCGCTATTCTACTAACAAATCGACAAAATATTATGTTGTCTCTGTATTACCATAAAGCGGAGTTTCTGACGCATTGTATTCTTTCTTGCTTTATTTAGATTTTTTATTCGTTGTCTCTATTCTACAAAGAAATCGAACATAGTATTATGATGTCTCTGTACTACCATTAATTGGTGTTTGTGACACATAGATTTCTTTCTTGCTTTATTTAGATTTTTTTATTCGTTGTCTCTATTCTACTAACAAATCGACTTTATTACTATGTTGTGTCTGTACCACCATTAATCAGTGTCTTCTTTCTTCGTTTATTTAGATTTTTTTTCGTTGTCTCTATTCTACTAAGAAATCGACCATAGTATTATGTTGTCTCTGTACTACCATTAATTGTTGTTTGTGACACTTCCATCTTGCTTTATTTAGATTTTTTATTCGTTGTCTCTATTCTACTAACAAATCGACAAAATATTATGTTGTCTCTGTATTACCGTAAAGCGGTGTTTCTGACGCATTGTATTCTTTCTTTCTTTATTTATATTTTTATTCGTTGTATCTATTCTACTAAGAAATCGACCATAGTATTATGTTGTCTCTGTACTACCATTAATTGGTGTTTGTGACTCATTGATTTCTCTCTTGCTATATTTAGATTTTTTATTCGTTGTCTCTATTCTAATAACAAATCGACTGTAGTATTATGTTGTCTATGTACTACCATTATTCATTGTCTTCTTTCTTCCTTTATTTTGATTTTTTTATTCGTTGTCTCTATTCTACTAACAAATCGACTGTAGTACTATGTTGTCTCTTTACTACCATTATTCATTGTCTTCTTTCTTCCTTTAATTGGATTTTTTATTCGTTGTCTCTATTCTACTAAGAAGTTGGCCATTGTATTATGTTGTCTCTGTACTACCATTAATTGGTGTTTGCGACACATTGCTTTCTTTCTTGCTTTGTTTAGATTTTTTATTGGTTGTCTTTATTCCACTAACAAATCGACTATAATATTATGTTGTCTCTGTACTATCATTATTCATTGTCTTCTTTCTAACTTTATTTGGATTATTTTATTCGTTGTCTCTATTCTACTAACAAATTGACGAAATATTATGTTGACTCTGTATTACCATTAATCGGTGTTTGTGACGCATTGACTTCTTTCTTTCTTTATCTAGACTTTTTTATTCGTTGTCTCTATTCTACTAAGAAATCGACCATAGTATTAAGTTGTCTCTGTACTACCATTAATTGGTGTTTGTGACACATTGATTTCTCTCTTGCTGTATTAAGATTTTTTATTCGTTGTCTCTATTCTACTAACAAATCGACTTTAGTATTATGTTGTCTATGTACTACCATTATTCATTGTCTTCTTTCTTCCTTTATTTGGATTCTTTTTATTCGTTGTCTCTATTCTGCTAACAAATCGACTTTAGTATTATGTTGTCTCTGTACTACCATTAGCCTAATTGGTGTTTGTGACACATTGATTTCTTTCTTGCTTTATTTAGATTTTCATATTCGTTGTCTCTATTCTGCTAACAAATCGACTGCAGTACTATGTTGTCTCTTTACTACCATTATTCATTGTCTTCTTTCTTCCTTTATTTTGATTTTTTATTCGTTGTCTCTATTTTACTAACAAATCGACAAAATATTATGTTGTCTCTGTATTACCATTAATCGGTGTTTGTGATGCATTGTCTTCTTTCTTTCTTTATCTATATTTTTTTATTCGTTGTCTCTATTCTACTAAGAAATCGACCATAGTATTATGTTGTCTCTATACTACCATTAATTGGTGTTTGTGACACATTGATTTCTTCCTTGTTTAATTTAGATTTTTTATTCGTTGTATCTATTCTACTAACAAATCGACTGTAGTATTATGTTGTCTCTGTACTACCATTATTCATTGTCTTCCTTCATCCTTTATTTGGATTTTATATTCGTTGTCTCTATTCTACTAACAAATCGATTTTAGTACTATGTTGTCTCTGTACCACCATTAATCAGTGTCTTCTTTCTTCGTTTATTTAGATTTGTTATTCGTTGTCTCTATTCTACTAACAAATCGACTGTAGTAATATGTTGTCTATGTACAACCATTATTCATTGTCTTCTTTCTTCCTTTATTTGGATTTTTTGTATTCGTTGTCTCTTTTCTAATAACAAATTGATAAAATATTATGTTGTGTCTGTATTACCATTAATCGGTGTTTGTGACGCATTGTCTTCTTTCTTTCTTTGTTTATATATTTTTATTCGTTGTCTCTATTCAACTAAGAAATCGACGGAAGTGGTACGTTGTCAGTCCATGTGTACTACCATCAGTCGATGTCTCTGATGCGTTGCCTTCTTTTCCTTGTATCCCCCTCTTTCGTTTGTTCTTGTTTTCTGCACACTGTAATTAGGTTACATAAAAGATTCAACTCACCTAATACTAGACTGGCCATAAACTTTCAATTGGAATGACGTCCAAACTTTATTAGTAATAAATTCCGTGACCCACACGATCATACACTCTTTTGAAATTACCTGAATAATAAGTATTAAATTCCAATGAAAAACATATAATACATTCTTTTAATACTAGCTGATTTGCAATATAGTCTAAATTTTGTTAATTGTTCAAACTGAAATACACAATGTCATAAGCTGATTGCCATATAACACAATTGTTAGAATGAGGGTAAACCTAAGGGCATACGATCATGGCCAAAATTTCCGTCCCAAGATTTTGCTTCTGTGAAGTGTTTCATTGAAATCCAAACGATGCAGAAGGTTATTCATTTAAGGGTAACTCTTAATACTTCTGAGTACTTAAAGGCTCTTCGGTAGCATAAGAATACACGTCATCTCCTTTTCTTTCATTGTCATCACTATTCTCTGCATTTCTAATCTCATCTTCAGATACAGCCAACCCTTTAAAACTAGAACTATTAGCTCAACAAAATGCACAGTTCCAATTGCTGAAAGATTTTGAGATACTGTGTCTTTTTTTCTTTCCTAAACCTTTTGGTATTTGGGACACACAAATAACACGCTAGGTCACGGGAATTCTGATAGGTAAACCCTTATGTGGTAAAGTCTTCACAGATAATATTATACTATGTCTTTTTTAATAATTGTAAAGTGACGTCTCCTTGTAGCCATGTACGATAAGGGGGATTGAGGGGGTTGAAACCACTCCCGAAATATCTGAAATATTTTGAAGATTATAAATCATGGAACGAAATTTAATTTTTTTAAACTCGGATTCGGTTACATATTTTACAATTTCGTACATATCAAAGCATTATTTAAGATTTATCGTAATTTATTTAAGATTCAAATTTTAAAACCTTGTGGTGTCAATAGTTCTTCAGCTTAATAACAGTAAACAAAAATCCCTTCGGAATCTGTCAAACGACAACTCGAATACTCCCGCCGAAATCCATCAACCTCTTTGTAAAACCAACAGTAAACACGAGCTCATCACAAAATTATCATGAAGTAATCGGCATTAATCGGGTTTTTCCACCGGTGGATTTACAGATGACTTTAAAAACGTGCCCTATACACCATATAGTATTATAATAATTTATTCAAAAGAAAGTTTTTATTTATAAACTCTAGCTTAAACGAGAAATGGATAGAAATCTCAAGAAAAAAATGTCAAAGTCTGAGCTGTATATTAATTTATTACAGTGTGTTAATTATCACAATACAACTGTTTAGTGATTTAAAAAGGTATTAATTCACAATGTGCGCAAGGACATGGAGCTGAGACGACTTTACATTGAACCCCTCCCGAACAAAATTTCACCGTACGCCCATGGCCATGATCAGAGACAAATTGATCAGGATAAAAACGGAAACAGTTTTCTCATATCTGTACAATACTACCTTATCACATGTCAATCACATACACATAAATTACTGGAATACCTAAGTATTACAAAGTATGGCAATTCATAATTTTCACTGTTATATAAGTATTTAATCCTTCCACATTTCTTTTAAAAGTAGATAGTTTGTGTAATTTTCAATTTCGTAATTTCAGTGTCTGTGACTTGTCTTAATAAATGATATTATATATTTTAAGTGGTAATCTCTTTACCTACATTTTTGTACATAGGCTATTTTTATGAGATGGTGATATATGCTAACCAGACTTCTACGGTTGAGAACCACTGCTCTAAGGCAAGTCTGTCATTTTCAGGACAGGGAAAAAGGAAAATCCACCACGGCAAATAAAATAAGTCTGTGCATGTAAACGATCTTACCTTAAATTCTGGCACCGCAGCTCACTAAAACCAAGAGATTCTTCCAGTTAGGCACAGTGATGTTTCCCTTCAGATACTTTAATAATCGTAATTTATGAACATAACACTTTTGCTTTTTACACAGTCAGTAAAAGGTTTCGATTGCCCTTTCCTAGATCAATTAAGTTCAATGAATGAATCCTTCCATTTTTTATACAAAAAGGTATTATTCTTGCCAGAATTGACTCATGACTGCTTATCTGAAATGCATCATAATAATCGAAAATTGCGATATATCTTACGTCACTTGAATTAAACAATTCCAAAGAACGCACTCTTCAGTTATCGTCTTCCATCTTTTCCTAGGATGTACGATATCTAGTTTCTCTTTAGTTTTTTGTCTATCTATTATTATTTTAACTCCATAATACGACCCATATGCACTTTTGATATTTATATATTTCTAATTTTTACTTCATTTTGACTGTAACATATTTTGAAGAGCTCAATACGTAGACTTATATCTTCATTTCTCATGAGGTCTCTCCTTATACTGCCTAACGTTTCATAGAAATAGCACGCATTTCTGTCCTTGTAATTTGCTTTGGTCTTTCTGTTTTTGTATCCATGATTTTATGTAATTGTTTCATAACATTAGATTTTCGTGATTATTCTTGTCTACTTTTGTAATATTTTGTAACAGTTTCACATATTTACTTATCTTTTCTATAACTTCCCTATCTCTGTAGCGAAATTTATATTACATCCCAAATGGTTAAAATTGCAGACTTGTTCCAGGATTTGATTTTCAATGCAGTCTTTCGAGCGTAAACTATTAAATACTTGACGCGATGTGGCATTAACTTAAATTTTATTCTTGAGTTTTTTAAATTGTCTTCTTATTACATCAATTTTTAATTGATTTTTGAAGATATTTTTTACTATATTATTGCATTGCATTATTGTGACATCGGTGTAGAGTACCATAATCCGATATGTATTCTTGGATTTCCTTAAGCATTCTATTTCTTTATTATCCTATATAAATTTTCAGTCTAATAGATGAATAATTAAGCATGCATCTACTCGTGGTCAGGTAAAAGGAACACTCAGTTTCCATATTCTACATTTACAATTCCGGAAGTGAATTCATCCATTCATTTTTACTTTGTATTTCAAGCTCATTAAGGCTGAGTAATATATTTCAAGTATTTGGGCGAGAGAGAAGAATATTCACAATGAATAAAATATAGTTGTCTACCATTTTGAAATCTTAAGGTATCATTAAACATGCAAAGAAACAATAGAATTACATTATAGAACATTTCAGAATGGTTGTTATAAGCAATCCACCTGGGACACAACAATCAAGAGACGATGATTATAATGATAGACATCGTAACATTATGTAACACCCACTTGTATCATGTGACAGAAATGACTCCATCTGTATTGACAATGCTTCTTCTGACATTACTAAATGGTGTGATGCTAATAACCTGAGTCTTAATGCTAGTAAGACTGTTGAATTGACAATTAATCTTCAACGCTCCAATAGCCTACTAAGGAATCCTGTAAGATTTTTAGGATTATATATCCAAACTAATTTGGAGTGGCATTCTCACATTGACCATGTTGCCAAGAAAATAAGTAGAGGTCTATTTATGTTGAGAGTACTAACTCATAACATGGATTCTAAGTCACTCTTGCTAGTGTATCATGCCCATATACACAGCCATCTCAGTTATGGAGTCCTATTGTGGGGAGGACATCCTTATGCCTACAAAATATTCATCTTGCAGAAAAGAGCAATAAGAATTATCTCTAGAGCATCGCCTACAACATCCTGCAAACCACTCTTTACAGAACTTAATATACTTACATTACCATCAGTGTTTGTTTTGAGCTGTCTTCTCTATATAAAAAAGAATGCACACTTGTATAATAAATGCTCTACTGTCCATAGCTACTCTACCAGAAACAAAGAAAACTTATATATAAATAAATGTAAATTCAACACCACCCAGAAAAGTTTTGAATATGTTGCCCTCAGATTATTTAATTCATTGCCGAACAAAATTAAGGAGTTATCATATGTAGCTTTTAAAAGGAAAATTAAATCTAACCTGATGTCAAACACCCTGTACAGTGTCAAGGACTTCAATGACATTATCTGGTGAAATGTGTACTTGTATATTCTATCTCATTTGTGTCTATTGTTATTGCTAATACATTGTACAATGTCTGTGGCAAATAAATCTAATCTAATCTAATCTAATCTAATCTAATCTATGGAGAGAGACTGAAATACAAACTAATGTAAAAACGGAGTGTGACGAGAAGATAGATGCTTACGGCAGAGAAAGATATTTCACACCATATAATTTCATGATAATTCCAGAATTTTCACCCATATTGTTGTGTTTAAGAGAAAAGAAGATTTTTATATAACTTACGTGATCCAGAATCGGAATGGTGCGATGTTAATTCAGTGTGCCAGAGGTCGCCAACATATTCGTGTACCGTACTCAAGAGCTTCCAATTCCCAAAAATGTTCATTAGTTGTGTATTTATATCGGCAGATCCTGCTTGCTGTTAAGAATCTTGCCAATCTTCATCAAATCTCACATAATATGTTATTAAAATTTAAAATAGTACAAATTTTTTCGCATGGTGTTCATAAGTTTTGTATGTTATTTCCTCAGCAACGAGGAATACCTGTTGATCTCACGAGACAATCAAATGTACTATGTTTCTGTAGCAACATACAAGGAATAATTTGCTTAAATTTTTTAATTGGGTAGAGCTTATCCTATATCCTATATTCCTAAATATCCCTAAAGCGTCGGGGCCTTAAGGTCTCCAAGTAGAGGTTACTGCTACCCACTGCTACCTATGTGAATTTTGTTACCATTATTTTCCAAGAGAGGACAGAGGGACGGGTGGTAAGCCTATCGCCTCCCAACTTCCTCCGGAAGCATGGACGTGAAAAGGGCCGAATTTTTTTCCCAGATGCTCCAATTTAGAATTGTTTTTCTTCGAGCCGTAAATTTATGACACGGGCCTCCAGCTTAATATCTCTACCTGAAAACTCCATGCCTAGAATTTTTACGTCCTGAAAAACCATCGACCGCGGCCGGGTTTGATCCCACGACCTTCGGATCTGAATGGGAATACACATACGATAATTGAAGCCTTTAGTTTTATAAGGGTTTAAGTGCCAAAATCGTGATTTTTCAGCTGATCATTTCAATCAAATCCATGTACCCAGCCCAATACATTTCAGAAGGTTCCAAGTGCCAAGGAAAGTTATGTTAGTAGGAATAAATTCCAAGCGATAGCGTTGGGTCTATCTCCACCGCCTCTTTCTTCGGGTCTAAGGGTGGCGTGCACCATCCAGGAGTAAATCTTACTAAAGTAGTAAATTTAAGACGGAGACCTGGAGTATACAAGAACCAGTACATCTGTCTCACTCTTAAGTCATACTAATGTATGTGCTAGAGTGAGACAGACAAACCGGTTTTTGTTACGTAAGGTTCCCTTCCTAAATTTACTACTTTAGTGCTACTCTTTTAGTAACTTACTCTTTTAGTTGGTGTTGGAGAGCTCAATTGATAGTTACTTCTTTAGTTGTTACTAAAGTAGTAAGCGATTTTTACTAAAGAAGTAGTCGAATTCTGCGCAGAACAGAGCAGAAACGTTAGTGCAGCGCAGCAGAACACGTGCATTTCAATTGCCAGTATTATTCAAGTGCCAGATAATGAAAAGGAAAGGTTCGCTGAAACAATGAATATGAATTTGGGTTGTTCCAAATATTACTAATGACAATCTTCATGTTTTAAAATAGGTCTAATAGTAATGTTTTATTCATTACTAATTTTAATTCCTTCAATTGAGTATTTTCAGTTTAGTAGCCTACGTATGGGTACGTATTTTTGTGCAACTATTTCTGTATTATAATGCAAACAATTGGAATTTCCAGTTGATTTTCATAATTGATTCACTGTCAATATTATAATTATTTCTCTCATAATAATAATAATAAAGTTCTAAAATATATTAAAATATTTATACTTCCTAAAGTTACATATTCTTCCCCAAAAACGATAAATCAATTATTCTATACTTGTTTATCATAAATCTCACTATAATGAATTATTAATACTTATTGACTGTTTAACAATATTAATAAGAAGTATTACACAAAATCATGAAAAAGGGGGGATAAAAAGGATAACAAAACTAATAAGGGGCATTATGTTTCTGTCCTTTTTCAAATGCACAGAACATTTACTTAAAAAATATTACCTTATAAAAATAATAATATTACAACTGAGAAATGTAATATTTAAACAAAAAATAGCGGTACAATATTTCGGAAGCTATGAACTCCAATAATAATTATGTTGATGGTTGTGTGTTTAAAAATAATTTCAGTGACTACTTCTCTAGATCCTGTGCAGCTTCAACCTCCGGGCCCCTCCTTAAAATTTTCTTTCGGCACTCATGTTGGCATTTTTTTTCTATATAGTTTATAATGCTTCTCACTTTCCTGTCCACAGGGTTAATTAAATAGTTAGCAGCATACTATAGACCTGCAGCATCTGTTATAGTTTATTCCCAAACATGCAAGTCTCGTCTCACTCCACCATTCGAGACTTGGGGAGTCTTTAAGGAATGGTTTTACAATGTGTCCCCTTCTCAATGTACGCTAATCCCAGAGTCAGTCAAATTTTCTTCCGATGTGGCCTGTTTGGACATTTTTACACCTGGGTTAGAAAAAAAGGACATATTATTCATTAACACTGCGGGTGCAACTATTGAACTTTTAGCTCTTATAATTATTATTATAATCTGGCATTCGCAATGTTGTGCTTTCAGTTAAGCTATAGAAGTGTAATGTAATAAAATTAATTTACAATAATTACATTAAACCGTTTAACAATGAGAATCACCTATTGTTCAGTAATTCTATGGTTATGTAGCAGGGGGAAGTGTTTTCTGGGTAGCTCCAAGAACGGAGGCTTTCATTTTTTGGAATGTACTATACCTCGCCGATATCTGTATCCATGTGATTAGCTTGAAATACATCGTCGTTTTCTGACCCAAAGTTAGGGAGAACTGCAACATCTAAAGGCCGATCCAGCTAGGAAGATATTTGAGAGCACATGCGCTGCTTGTACCGTGCAATGCAAACGTCCCTTCCACTCACTCTCCCCCTCACCTTTGGTGGACGTCTTCCTAGTTGGACCGATCTCCGCAATGATATTTCCACATTTGACTGGCTGAAATCACATGGATGTAGTGAGAATCTGACATCGTTTCTTCCAAACGCCAAAATTTCATGTAAGGATTTATGAGCTTAATTATTTACGTTATTAAATGCCCTACTAGGTATGGTTTGCTTAATATTTATTAAATCACCTGCCACAACTCTCATTTTTGGTATACAACCTTCTTCATCTCAATAACTTATCCTCAGTTTGAACTATGTAATCCATTTAATGTGATATGTAACTCATAACTCACGCAAATGCCACAGAACACATTTACTCCACAACTTACTCCACCCCCTGAGTAGGAGTAAATATTGGCCTTATTTACTCCACAACTTACTACGTTAGTAACGTACTCCGTGTTGGTGCTCTCCACCACTTGTGGAGTAAGTTCATTTACTCTGGGAGTAAATAAAATTTTTACTTCTTTAGTACATTCCTCTATGTTGAAAGCCGCCGAGTTTAGTTTACTCCTGGTTGGTGCACGCCGTCCTTACTAAAAGAGTACGGTTACTAAAAGAGTAGCTTACTAAAGTAGTTAGAACTAAAGAAGTAAGGCTTACTAAAAGAGTAAATGGCATGAGTTTGGTGCACGCCACCCTAAGTGTTAAGATGCACATAACCTGCCATCTTGTCAAGGCGTGGCATGATAAGAATAAAGAGATCACACAATGACCTCAGACCTTGGGAAGAAATTCGCATTTTCAAAAAGGTGTTAAATATGAAAATCTCTGTAGCATTGTTATACCTCAACTTCAGCGAGATGTGGAAATTATTCCAGAAAAACTGAAAGACTTTCAAAATATGCTCACATACATTCCAGAAGAAGCAAAAGGGTTTTACTTGAACATTATTAATTATGCATGCCCATGCTAAACACTGCTTTTCAGGACATTATAAGACTAGGTGTTGAAGATCATGTTTCCTTTTTTATTATACTTTCTTTTTTGTGTGCCTTTTGGAAAACTTTGAATGTAAATGTTTATATATTCTCATCCTTAATAATTTTAAAGTGTTCATTTTTACCTTTATTAAAGATTTGATATACTTTGATGCCATGTGTCATTGCGGTTTAAGTTGGTAGATAGACCCTTTTGCATTTTTTAAAAATACTTCAAGAATTGGCAAATGTTAATTTTTGTAATGGGATTATCTTCACAAATATGGATTATGTGGATTATCTTCAGATCTATTTGTCACTTAACAGAAGCAAAATCATGAATAGATGCCTTAAATAAATATCTGAAATTTGCTTTTCAGTTCTTTTTCCCTCGTTTTCTCCGAATCATGATTTTGGCACTTTGACCCTTATAAAACCAAATTGTTCAATTCTAGACAAATGGAACGGTGGAGCAGTTGTCAATGGCGAAGCTGTAAGTCCAAATGAACTAATAGATAATGAACCTCCGTCTAGTAAATATCTTCGACTTGTGAATGTGTAGTTAAATGGTTTATACCGTTGTCTGTTTCATCGTATACCGTTTGTATTTAACTAGGAGGTGCCCGTGGCTTCGCCACGATAATTCTTTTAAAAATTAAGAGTATAATAATTATTAAAGCATTATATTTATTAACACTTGCACGCGAATCATTCATAAACTAAGCCATTAATAATTAATGAAACAGCTAAAATTCCTGCTTTAGAGTACATTCCAAGACATGAAAGCGCCCCCTGGGAAAACTATATCAGAATCGATTATGCAGTTCCAAAGAACATGTGAACACATAATACGTATTGTTTCTCAGCTGTTTATTGACATGAATATGATGTGAATTTTATTTTATCAATTCAGTGTAATTTTCAGAAATTATATAATGTTTCAAGGGAAGGAATGGTTTGTTTGGATTATTATTATCAGCGATATTTCAAGAGATAAAACCATCAATATTTTACAGCTGTTGCTCCCGGCTTCGCCCGCCATTATTCATTGACTCCAGGATTTTTAAGAAAATTACACAGGTAGATTATTAAAAATGTTTGTGGTTCAGAGCTATAAAAATTGTAAGTAAAAATAAAATTAGAATATTTGTTCATTGTGTTCATTTCACTTAGGCCTTATATAATAGCGGTTTACCTAATTTTGTAGTCGTCATGAAAGTTTAGACTGCGAGAGACGAACATCGCCGAGTATACCCGATGTCCCACGAAGCGGGCGAGCAAGCACGCTATTTAGGGCCGTTGAATTGTATAAGAGTAGATAGATTGTTTCTACCTACAATGCCAATCGCAACATCCAATTTAAACAATAACAAATTTATATATCACCACGAATATAACTGGCTAGTTACAGGGAATCTTCAGGTCTCACCATTTGTTGAGTTTAACATACTTGAGCAGAAAACCCATGCTCGATTCCAGCCCAGCACAAATTTCCCGTGAAAATTTTGCTTTTATATACTTTTCAGTTTATCATTGACAGGCGACCAATAGGCAGTAGGCAGTAACCAGATTATTGCGAATTCATATCATCTCACACATAGCTAGTCTGTAATTAGATTATTGCAAGTTCTTGAGTACAAAATAATTATTCTTCCGGATGTATTCTCAATCTTTGTTTCATATTCCACCATTTAATGTTTCAACAAAATTTTCAACAATCAATTTATATAATAAAACCAATCTCGTTTGTCGATTTCGTACTTGCTTCCTCAATGGCAGTAGATAATTCCTCAGGAAGCTAAAGGAATATTATATATTTTATGGAGCCGGAAGATTCATTGCCAAATTTACCTGGACCTCATATTCAACCCTATTCTGTGCAAACTCTATCCAATCAACTCTCGAAAAACCTATTTCCTTTAAATCTATCCTACTATTGTCCTCCCACCTACGTCTAGGTCGTCCAGGTGGTCTTTGCCATCGGGTCTCCAAGTCAATACTTTTGAGATATTTCTTTCCTACCCCTTGCTCATAACATGTCCAACCCATTTCATCCTCCGTTATTTAATTATCCTTACTATATCTGGTGAAGAATACAGGTAATGAAGCTCGTCGTTATACAGTTTTCTCCAGTACCCATTTTCATATCTCTTAGGCCCGAATATTTTGCTAAATACCCTTTTTTCGAACTCTCTCAGATTATGTTCTTTCCGAAGAGTAAGCGACCATGCCTCACATCCATACAACACCACCGGCAGAATAATAGTCTCATAATCTTTATTTTTATATTTCTGGACAGAACAAGAGAATATAAGAGTTTCCGAACTGCATAAAAAAATCGTTTCCTGATTTAAGTCTTCACTTAACTCCTGCCGTAATATTATTTGTGTCTGTAGTTACTACTCCCAGATATTTGAATCTTTCCACTTGTTCGAACGATTTACCGGCTATTCTAATATTTTGTAGAGCATTATTTTGACATTCCATTACCATATACTTACTTTTTCTGTACTAATTTCCAATCCAACATTCTTGCAAGCATCGAAAAGACTTTCTGCATTTCTCTCGATTGTGTTTATGTCATCACCCAACAAGCAAACGTCATCTGCGTAAACTAAAATCGGGCCTACCTTGTTATCCTGAACTTTCCTAATGGCATATTCCAAAGCGAAATTATATATATATATATACATACATACATACATACACTGTTTTATTGAAGCCACTTACACAAAGCTCAAAGTCTAAAATAGAGCCTGTGGAAAAAATATCTCGGCCCTTTTCATGTAATAGATTAATTAATTAGTTTCATTTTTCCAGTGGTATAGTTGATATATGGTAGTTTTGTAGATTCCGCCTATATACCACTAAAATATAAACAATAAGCTGAAGTTAATGAGAAAATGAAAATATATATAATTGAATACTATGAAATACTATGGGTTTATTAAGTTATTATAAAGTAAGTAAAATTAATACATCAATTAAATCTAAAATATTAAAATACCATTGAGCTCAATGAATATTAGTCAATTTAGAGAAAAAATTGTTTTTCTCTTAGTAAAACAATATTAAAAAAATATAAAGATAATCTAGTCAATTGTTGGGTTAAAATATGGTTAGATTAAAATATAATCATATTAGAATTAAACATTCAAATAATTGTCATAAAATTTGCAAATGACTTGTTGACATATAAGTTCCGTCACATAAGCAAGTTAATCCTTATACAATCCTCTTTTGCTCCCCTCCTCCTGTATAAGGCGCAATTATCACTATTACAAGAAATAATCTGATAATGTCTTTCAAAACAAATGCAACATAAATAATTCCTCTTCCTAGTTAGGTTAGTGTAAATTTTGGATGAAGTACACTTGCTTCTTGCTTCTTTCTTCTTAGGTAATATGGTTATTGTTACTATAAATGTCAAAGTTGATTTAGTCAGTAAAAGATTAATTAGAGTCTGCTTAACAATTCTTCTTCTTGAAATAATAGTAGATCTTGTAGTATTTTAATGTAGTGAAGTTTTCTCAATAATCTTCAGCTTTATTTGTTTATTGTTGAATGAGATGCATTTCGACGAAACAAGGCGTCATCATCAGTCAGATCTAAAATGAATATATAAAAATCAAAAGAAGCTCAAATAAATTTAATATTATTGAAAACTATATGAATATGAAATGGTTAATGAATTATGTTACTATATATGTAGATTTTCTGAATATATGTAATCTGGTAAAATTATTAGATTTAATATTTAATAATAAGATGTTTTATTAATTTATTGATAATAAACCATTGGATTTGTATAAGGATAGCTCATTAACTGTAGAAATTGCAAACGAAAAAATAGAGTGATATAGAAAACCTATAAGTGTTTAATGGTAATATATTATATAACTTACCGATGCGTAGAAGAAGTCATGTTATGGTGAGTGCCTGGTTGCTACTAAATAATAAAGAGCTATTACGCTTATCTTGTTAGGTTGAAGTATGTTTCAAAAAGTATATTGTGGTTTATTGTGTTCTCATTTAAGATGTTATTCTTATGTCTATAGATTTCTAGTTGCTCTAGAGTATTGAGTTTGTGACTTTTTCTCTGTTTATGTAATATTTGTAAAGAGTTTTCTATAGTTGTGGGGTTGTGATTATTGTCTGATAGATGTTTGGCGTATGTAGATTTATTTCTGTTATACCTGTATTCTGAAATGTGTTCTTTAAACCTTGTTTTAAATGACCTACCGGTTTGACCGATATATATTTTATTGCAATCTTGGCAGCTAAGTTTATATACGCCGCAGTTTTCATATTGATTATTGTTATTGTAATTATTTAATTTATTGGGAATTTTGTATTTTAAATTATTATTAGTTTTAAATGCGATTTTTATGTTATTTTTCTTTAGCTCTTTAGTGATTTTGTATATCTTATTACTAGTGAAATTGAAGGTTGTGAATTGGTTATTATCCTTAGTAATTTCTTTAGTTGGTTGAAGTGTAGTTGGTGGGTTCTTTTGTTTGTTAATAATATTCTTATTCTTTTTTATTAATCTATAAACTAGATTATCATTGTATCCATTGTTACGTGCTATTTGTAAAATGGTCTGTAGTTCAATTTCGTAGTTCTTATGGGATAAGGGGACTTTTAATAATCTGTATACCATACTATTGATTGCTGCTGTTTTTTGATTATTTGGGTGGTTGGAATGTTGTTGGATTATGTTATCAGTGTAAGTGGGTTTTCTGTAAATGTTAAACTGTATTTTATTGTATTTCTTAGTTATGTTCAAATCTAAATAGTTGATGCTATTATTACTTTTTTCTACTGTAAACTGTAATTTGTTATGTAGTTTGTTGAAATCTTGTACTATATCGTTAATTTTGTGTTTATTACAAATAATAAAAATATCGTCTACATATCTTGTGTATGTTTTTATATTAAATGTTTTGATGATATTATTGATGTAGTTTTCTTCAATGTGCTGTAGAAATATTTCAGAAGTTATACCTGAAAGAGGTGAGCCATTTCATATTCATATAGTTTTCAATAATATTAAATTTATTTGAGCTTCTTTTGATTTTTATATATTCATTTTAGATCTGACTGATGATGACGCCTTGTTTCGTCGAAATGCATCTCATTCAACAATAAACAAATAAAGCTGAAGATTATTGAGAAAACTTCACTACATTAAAATACTACAAGATCTACTATTATTTCAAGAAGAAGAATTGTTAAGCAGACTCTAATTAATCTTTTACTGACTAAATCAACTTTGACATTTATAGTAACAATAACCATATTACCTAAGAAGAAAGAAGCAAGAAGCAAGTATACTTCATCCAAAATTTACACTAACCTAACTAGGAAGAGGAATTATTTATGTTGCATTTGTTTTGAAAGACATTATCAGATTATTTCTTGTAATAGTGATAATTGCGCCTTATACAGGAGGAGGGGAGCAAAAGAGGATTGTATAAGGATTAACTTGCTTATGTGACGGAACTTATATGTCAACAAGTCATTTGCAAATTTTATGACAATTATTTGAATGTTTAATTCTAATATGATTATATTTTAATCTAACCATGTTTTAACCCAACAATTGACTAGATTATCTTTATATTTTTTTAATATTGTTTTACTAAGAGAAAAACAATTTTTTCTCTAAATTGACTAATATTCATTGAGCTCAATGGTATTTTAATATTTTAGATTTAATTGATGTATTAATTTTACTTACTTTATAATAACTTAATAAACCCATAGTATTTCATAGTATTCAATTATATATTTTTTCATTTTCTCATTAACTTCAGCTTATTGTTTATATTTTAGTGGTATATAGGCGGAATCTACAAAACTACCATATGTAATAGATTAGTTTCCGGAATGAGTTGGGAGGCGATGTCCCTCTGCCCTCTCTCGGAAAATAAGCGTAACGAAATTCACATACGTCGCAGTAACCTTCACTTGGAGACCTTAAGGCCCCGACACTGGGGATATAAAGGAATATAGGATATGGGAAGAGATTTACTCCATTTAAAAATATCAGCAAATTAATCCGTGTGTGTTGCTATAGAAACAAAATACATTTAATTGTCTTGTGTTATCAACAGGCATTCCTCGTTGCTGAGGAAATAACATACAAAACTTGTGAAGACCATGCTGAAAAATTTGTAATATTGTAAATTTTAATAACATATTAAGTGAGATTTTATGAAGATTCATTGTCTCTATTCTATTAACAATCGACCGTAGTGTAATGTTGTCTCTGTACTACCATTAATCTTTGTCTTCTTACTTGCTTTATTTGGGTTTTTTAATTCGTTGTCTCTATTCTACTAACAAATCGACTGTTGTATTATGTTGTCTCTCTACTACCTCTATTCAATGTCTTCTTTCTTTATTTATTTAGATTTTTTATTCGTTGTCTCTATTCTACTAACAAATCGATCATACTATTATGTTGTCTCTGTACTACCATTCATCAGTGTTGTCTTACTTACTTTATTTGGATTTTTTAAATTCGTTGTCTCTATTCTACTAACAAATCGACTGTTGTATTATGTTGACTCTGTACTACCATTAATTGGTGTTTGTGACACATTGACTTCTTTCTTGCTTTATTAAATTTTTAATTCGTTGTCTCTTTTCTACTAAGAAATTGACCATACTATTATGTTGTCTCTGTACTACCATTATTTGGTCCTCTTGACACAATGACTTCTTTCATGCTTTATTTAGATTTTTTATTCGTTGTCTCTATTCCAGTAAGAAATCGACCATAGTATTATGTTGTCTATGTACTACCATTATTCATTGTCCTCTTTCTTCCTTTATTTAGATTTTTTTATTCGTTGTCTCTATTCTACTAAGAAATTGACCATACTATTATGTTGTCTCTGTACTACCATTATTTGGTGTTCTCGACACATTGACTTCTTTCTTGCTTTATATAGATTTTTTATTCGTTGTCTCTATTCTACTAAGAAATCGACCGTAGTATTATGTTGACTCTGTACTGCCATTAATTGGTGTTTGTGACACATTGACTTCTTTCTTGATTTATTTAGATTTTTTTATTCGTTGTATCTATTCTACTAAGAAATCGACTATACTATTATGTTGTCTCTGTACTACCACTATTCATTGTCTTCTTTCTTTCTTTATTTAGATTTTTTATTCGTTGTCTCTATTCTACTAACAAATCGACCATAGTATTATGTTGTCTCTGTACTACCATTATTCATTGTCTTCTTTCTTCCTTTATTTAGATTTTTTTATTCGTTGTCTCTATTCTACTAAGAAATCGACTATAGTATAATGTTGTCTCTGTACTACCATTATTTGGTGTTCTCGACACATTGACTTCTTTCTTGATTTATTTAGATTTTTTTATTCGTTGTCTCTATTCTACTAAGAAATCGACAATAGTATTATGTTGTCTCTGTACTACCATTCATCACTGTCGTCTTACTTGCTTTATTTGGATTTTTTAATTCGTTGTCTCTATTCTACTAACAAATCGACTGTTGTATTATGTTGTCTCTGTACTACCATTATTCATTGTCCTCTTTCTTCCTTTATTTAGATTTTTTATTCATTGTCTCTATTCTACTAACAAATCGACCATAGTATTATGTTGTCTCTGTACTACCATTATTCATTGTCCTCTTTCTTCCTTTATTTAGATGTTTTATTCGTTGTCTCTATTCTACTAAAAAATCGACCGTAGTATTATGTTGACTCTGTACTACCATTAATTGGTGTTTGTGACACATTGACTTCTTTCTTGATTTATTTAGATTTTTTTATTCGTTGTATCTATTCTACTAAGAAATCGACTATACTATTATGTTGTCTCTGTACTACCACTATTCATTGTCTTCTTTCTTTCTTTATTTAGATTTTTTATTCGTTGTCTCTATTCTACTAACAAATCGACCATAGTATTATGTTGTCTCTGTACTACCATTATTCATTGTCTTCTTTCTTCCTTTATTTAGATTTTTTTATTCGTTGTCTCTATTCTACTAAGAAATCGACTATAGTATAATGTTGTCTCTGTGCTACCATTATTTGGTGTTCTCGACACATTGACTTCTTTCTTGATTTATTTAGATTTTTTTATTCGTTGTCTCTATTCTACTAAGAAATCGACAATAGTATTATGTTGTCTCTGTACTACCATTCATCACTGTCGTCTTACTTGCTTTATTTGGATTTTTTAATTCGTTGTCTCTATTCTACTAACAAATCGACTGTTGTATTATGTTGTCTCTGTACTACCATTATTCATTGTCCTCTTTCTTCCTTTATTTAGATTTTTTATTCATTGTCTCTATTCTACTAACAAATCGACCATAGTATTATGTTGTCTCTGTACTACCATTATTCATTGTCCTCTTTCTTCCTTTATTTAGATGTTTTATTCGTTGTCTCTATTCTACTAAAAAATCGACCGTAGTATTATGTTGACTCTGTACTACCATTAATTGGTGTTTGTGACACATTGACTTCTTTCTTGATTTATTTAGATTTTTTTATTCGTTGTCTCTATTCTACTAAGAAATCGACTATAGTATAATGTTGTCTCTGTACTACCATTGTTTGGTGTTTGTGACCCATTGACTTCTTTCTTGCTTTATTAGATTTTTTATTCGTTGTCTCTATTCTACTAACAAATCGACCATACAATTATGTTGTCTCTGTACTACCATTCATCAGTGTCGTCTTACTTACTTTGTTTGGATTTTTTTAATTCGTTGTCTCTATTCTACTAACAAATCGACTGTTGTATTATGTTGTCTCTGTACTATCATTATTTGGTGCTCTTGACACATTGACTTCTTTCATGTTTTATTTAGATTTTTTATTCGTTGTCTCTATTCTACTAAAAAATCGACCATAGTATTATGTTGTCTCTGTACTACCATTATTCATTGTCTTCTTTCTTCCTTTATTTAGATTTTTTTATTCGTTGTCTCTATTCTACTAAGAAATCGACTATAGTATAATGTTGTCTCTGTACTACCATTATTTGGTGTTCTCGACACATTGACTTCTTTCTTGATTTATTTAGATTTTTTTATTCGTTGTCTCTATTCTACTAAGAAATCGACAATAGTATTATGTTGTCTCTGTACTACCATTCATCAGTGTCGTCTTACTTGCTTTATTTGGATTTTTTAATTCATTGTCTCTACTCTACTAACAAATCGACTGTTGTATTATGTTGTCTCTGTACTACCATTATTTGGTGCTCTTGACACATTGACTTCTTTCATGTTTTATTTAGATTTTTTATTCGTTGTCTCTATTCTACTAAAAAATCGACCATAGTATTATGTTGTCTCTGTACTACCATTATTTGGTGTTCTCGACACCTTGACTTCTTTCTTGATTTATTTAGATTTTTTTATTCGTTGTCTCTATTCTACTAAGAAATCGACCATAGTTTTATGTTGTCTCTGTACTACCATTATTCATTGTCTTCTTTCATCCTTTATTTAGATTTTTTTATTCGTTGTCTCTATTCTACTAAGAAATCGACTATAGTATAATGTTGTCTCTGTACTACCATTATTTGGTGTTCTCGACACATTGACTTCTTTCTTGATTTATTTAGATTTTTTTATTCGTTGTCTCTATTCTACTAAGAAATCGACCATAGTATTATGTTGTCTCTGTACTACCATTATTCATTGTCTTCTTTCTTCCTTTATTTAGTTTTTTATTCGTTGTCTCTATTCTACTAAGAAATCGACTGTAGTACTATGTTGTCTCTGTACTACCATTATTTGGTGCTCTTGACACATTGACTTCTCTCATGTTTTATTTAGATTTTTTATTCGTTGTCTCTATTCTACTAAGAAATCGACCATACTATTATGTTGTCTCTGTACTACCATTCATCAGTGTCGTCTTACTTGCTTTATTTGGATTTTTTAATTCGTTGTCTCTATTCTACTAACAAATCGACTGTTGTATTATGTTGTCTCTGTACTACCATTATTTGGTGCTCTTGACACATTGACTTCTTTCATGTTTTATTTAGATTTTTTATTCGTTGTCTCTATTCTACTAAAAAATCGACCATAGTATTATGTTGTCTCTGTACTACCATTATTTGGTGTTCTCGACACCTTGACTTCTTTCTTGATTTATTTAGATTTTTTTATTCGTTGTCTCTATTCTACTAAGAAATCGACCATAGTATTATGTTGTCTCTGTACTACCATTCATCAGTGTCTTCTTGCTTGCTTTATTTGCATTTTTTAATTCGTTGTCTCTATTCTACTAACAAATCGACTGTTGTATTATGTTGTCTCTGTACTACCATTATTTGGTGTTCTCGACACATTGACTTCTTTCTTGCTTTATTTAGATTTTTTTATTCGTTGTCTCTATTCTACTAAGAAATCGACCATTGTATTATGTTGTCTCTGTACTACCATTCATCAGTGTCTTCTTACTTGCTTTATTTGGATTTTTTAATTAGTTGTCTCTATTCTACTAACAAATCGACTGATTCATTGTCTCTATTCTACTAACAAATCGACTGTAGTACTATGTTGTCTCTGTACTACCATTAATCATTGTTTTCTTGCTTATTATTATTATTTATTATACAAGTTTTAACCTTGTTTTCTTGCTTGTTTTATTTGAATTTTTTAATTCGTTGTCTCTATTCTACTAACAAATCGACTGTAGTATTATGATGTCTCTGTACTACCATTATTCATTGTCTTCTCACTTCCTTTATTTTAATTTTTTATTCGTTTATCTATTCAATCAAATCTACAGTAGTGGTACGTTGTCAGTCCATGTGTACTACCATCAGTCGATGTCTTTGATGCGTTGTCTTCTTTTCCTTGTCTCCTCGTCTTTCGTACCTTCTTGATTTCTTCATAAAGATTCAACTCACCTAAAATTGGACTGGCCATAAACATTTAATTGGAATGCAGTCCAAACTTTATCAGTAATAAATACCATGACCCACACAATCATACATTCTTTTGAAATTACCTGATGAATAAGTATTAAATTGCAATGAAACACATATGATATATTCTTTTAATACTAGCTGATGTGCATTATAGTCTAAATTTTGTAAGTAGTATAAGCTGAAATACAGAAAGTCATAAGCTGATTGCTATGTAACACAATTGTTGAAATGAGGGTAAACCTAAGGGCATGCGATCATAGCCAAAATTTCCGTCCCAAGATTTTGCTTCTGTGAAGTGTTTCAGGGAAATCCAAATCACGCAGAAAGTTATTCATTTCAGGGTAACTATTAAAACTTCTGAGTAGTTAAAGGCTCTCCGATATTAGAATAATACACGTCAACTGCTTTTCTTTCAGTGTTATCAGTATTCTCTGCATTTATAATTTCATCTTCAGATACAGCCAACCCTCTAAATGTAGAACTCTAAGCTCAACTGAATGCACAGTTCCGATTGCTGAAAGATTTTGAGATACTGTGTCTGTTTTTCTTTCCTAAACTGTTTTGTATGTGGGAGACAAAAATAACAATAACTTTTATGATCCTTTGTTTCTCGCTAGGTCAAGGGAATTCTGATAGGTAAACCCTTGTGTGGTAAAGTCTTCGCAGAGAATGTAATACTATGACTTTTTCGAATAAGGGTGATGTATCCATGAATGCAGCAGAAAGTCTGGATTAATTGTAAAGTGGCGTCTCCTTGTAGCCATGATCACACAAAAATTGATGAGAATAAAAACGGAAGCAGTTTTCTCATATCTGTACAATACTATCTTATTTAATGCGAAACACATACATATAAATGACTGGAATACCTACGTTTTAATTGCATGAAAACTAAAGCATTGAGAAAAAAGTTTTCAGATTTGAAATCAGTACGTCTAAATGATTACGAATCACTGAATAAATTAATGTAACTAAGATTATGGAAAAAAATTGATCAGTGTAATAGGCTACACATTAGTTATATTTTCAATGATGTCACAAGTTTCGATTGTTGGGTTATATACTGCATTTTTTTAAAATTCATTCAACATAAAGGACCAACTATCTGAGTGGTCACAATACATATTTATTTCTCCGTACAGGACTTACAAAATTCCCCTTATCTAATGTCAGATCGTGCAATCCTATATTCGTCGGAAATTACAATAATCAAAAAGTGTTTTGAAGAAGTGATTGTACTGAAATCAGAATTTAATGAAATGTTTCCCATACATAGCTAAATCATCAGTGATAAAATGTATGCTGAAAACTTGAGCCCTGAAAACGTGAGGCTGTTCAGGTAGATTAATCCGTGGCCCAGAGAAGTGCTTAAAATTATTCGATTAGTGGATTGCGTATTGCTTATGGCTACATTAAACCGTCTTACTTGACCTAAACCCGCCAGTTTTTTTATATTAATAATGTTCATAAGATTACATTTCTTCCCTCCTGTAGACTTTCAGGACTTGAAATTTTAAAAATCTATGCGTGCAGTACTTCGGATTTTTAAAAATATGTTTTAAAATGTACAGTCCATCATATTTTATTTCTGATATTGCAGCTTGTACTGCCACAAGATTTTCATGCCACATGAAAGGAAGGCGGATTTTGTGTCTTTGAGCCATTACAAAAGTTAACATAAACCCTCGATGAGGATCAGTTTATATTACAGATTGCAAAATCAAAGTCAAGAAAGTTAGTTTTATAAGTATTACACTTGGCTATTCATAATTTTCATTGGTGTATAAGTATTTAATCCTTCCACATTTCTTTTAAAAGTAGATAATTTGTGTAATTTTCAATATCGTATTTCAGTGTCTGTGATTTGTGTTAATATATTATTTTATCTAGTGGAGTGGTTATCTCTATACCTACAATTTGGTTCATATTTTTATGGGATGGTGATATATGCTAATCATATGCCCCCTACCGAAATTTCATTTTCTTCCTCGAAATTTTGACCCTGGCTATGGGCCTGTATTTAAATCTAACATATAAATCCTCACCAACATTCATTACGTTCTTTATATGTCTACTATATTAACCGTTATACTTAATCACCTATGATGGGCAAGGCGCTGAGGAAGGGTTACAACTGATAGGGAGTATGGCGAGGTGTGAGGGTGGTATGTACATGATTCAATTCAAGCTGAGTGGTCCGCAGACTTCTTCGGTTGAGAACCACTGCTATAAAGCAAGTGTTTCATTTTCAGGACAGGTAAAAAGGAAAATCCACTACGGCGAATAAAATAATTCCGTGCATGTAAAACATTTTACCTTTAAGGTATATATATATATACCTTTAGGTATGAAAAGTTTATTTTTAAGCATTAGGACTCGCAATTTTTAAAAAGCTGTATATTAAGACACTGACACAAGAATATATTTTGTATTTATAATTTGTTTATAAAAATTGTTTTCTTGAAAATTAGGGCTACACACTTGCAACACGATTACTTCAAATCAATGAAAGATAGAAGCACAAAATGTTCATTATTTTTTAGATAGAATAATTCTCTAGTGCCTGTCGTCTTTTTTCTTTAGCTACTTAAGATTTTAAATTATGTTACATATATTTATATAAACTGAAAGATTTTTTGTTCACATCATTATAAGCAAAAATCTAGAACACAATAGAATATTCGTATATCAAAAATTTTTCAAAGTCAAGCACTAGAGAACTTTGCAAGCTTCAAAAGACACCAAAATCACGTTGATATGTTATTTATAAAGGAATTATGAGGTTTGAAAAAATGAATACTTAGCAATTTCCTACTTACGGGAAACTGAGATGAAAGCAAAATCTGTATCGAAATGCATGAAAACACATACAAGGAAAAACAAGAAAATACGAAGTTGAAACAGTTCATACTTACTCAGCACATGGCTCCACTTACTTACATAGGGTAGACCTGTTAGTGACAACTAATTGTCGTGGTGACCCTAGCTGTTAAAAAGCTACCTTAAATATATTTGTTTAAAAACCTAATTAACCCTTTTTGAATGCTAAATTTTTGCTTTTTATGACGTATAACCAGTCAGTGAAAGGTTTCGATTGCCCTTTCTTGGATCAATTAGGTTCAAGAGGAACATAACATCGAATGAATCCTTCCATTTTTCTTGCCAAAGTTATCATTCTTGTCAGAATTAATTTAGACTCCTACCTGAAATTCATCATAATAGTAATAATTGATAATCACGATATATCTTACCTCATTTGAGTTAAACAATTCTTAAGAACGCACTCTTCGATCATTGCATTCGAGAAATCTATTTCCATCTTTTCCTAGGACGTACGATATCTAGTTTCCTTTTAGTTTTTTGTCTATCTATAATTAGTGGAACTCTGTCTTCGTTCATACGACCCATATGCACTTTTAATTGTTCTCTATTTTTAACTTTTGTTTCATTTTCACTTTAACATATTATGATGAGCTCAATACAGAGTTCTATATCTTCATTTCTCATAAGGGGTCTCCTTGTACTACCTAACGTTTCACAGAAATCGCACGCATTTCTGCAGCTTGTAATTTGCTTTTGTTTCATTATCTATGATTTGCTGTCATTGTTTTATAACATTTGATATATCTCCCTACCCTGCTCTATGGCTGTGAAACCTGGGCATTGACCAGTAAGCATCGGAGTAGAATTCAGGCATCAGAAATGCGATTTCTCCGCAAAATAGAGGGAAAAACAAGAAAGGACAGAATCAGAAACCAGACAATCAGAACTAATCTTGATGTCCTACCTGTGCTTGAAAAAATTGAACAGAGCACGTTACGATGGTTTGGGCACGTCCAAAGAATGGATGACGCCAGAATGGCTAAGCAAGCTTTTGATGCCAGAATGCAAGGAGTAAGGCCGCGTGGAAAGCCGGGAAGAAGATGTAAAGGCAGCTGTGGAAGCTATGGATGGAGAGTGGAGGAGCGTGAAGGGATTGGCCCGAGACAGAACTCGCTGGAGGACCCTCTGGAAAACCTCAACACCGCAAGGTAGAAGAGAATCGACTAAGTAAGTAAGTTTTATAACATTTCATTTTTGTGATTATTCTTGTGTTATTTTGTAATGTTTTAGTAACAGTTTCAAATATTTACTTAATTTTTTCTATAAATTACCTATCTCTGTATCGAAATTTGTCACATCCCAAATAGTTAAAATCGCTGACTTCTTCCAGGATTTGATTTTCAGTGCAAATTTTCGAGCGTAGCCTATTAAATACTTAGGCGATATGGCATAAACTTAGTTTTTCTTCTTGATATTCTGAGATTGTAAAATTGTCTTCTTATTACATTAAGTTCTAATCTGATTTTTCACTGTACTATTTCATTACATTATTATGACATTGTCAGTGTACAGTGGCATATTTAAATATTGTTTCGTAATAATGTGTATTCCTGGATTTATTTAAGCTTTTTATTTTTTATAATCCTGTATATATTTTCATTCAAAAATATTAATTTTTAAGCATGCATTTACTTGTGGTCAGTTAAAAGGAACACAGACTTTTCGCAATCTACATTAGCAAATAATTCGGAAGTGAATCTACACGACATATACATTTTTTCGTCATCTATCAAACTTCTTAAGATTGAACACATTTTAAGTATTAAGGCAAAAAATATGGTGCAATGTTCATTCAATGTACTAAAAGCCGGCATCCTATTCTTGGGTGTCATATGTCCACTGTACTAAAGATCTTTCTTACCTCCAAAATGATCGTCAGTTTCTGTATTTATATCTGTAGGCCCCTACTGACTGCTTATTGCAAAGAATCTTTCCAATCTCCATCACATCCAACATAACCTGGTATGAAAATTTACATCCTTCGTGAGTTTTTCACATGGTCTTCATAAAGTTTAATTCGCTGTTTCCTCAGTAACTCAGTAACTGTTGATCTCATCAGATAATTAAACGTATTATGTTTCTGTAGCAACTCACATGGATTCATTTGTTGAACTCGTTAGCCTATGAAACATTTATTATTGGTGAAGGTAAAATTACGTCAATGGATAGCTGTAGTGGAACTTTTTTTCTTGCTGTTCCCCTACCCAGCTACTTAAGTGGAAGAAGTGTCTTTTCTGCCCCGAAATTCGAAGTCGAGATTTTATCATAAATACACGATTTGAGGGCTCCTGAATCCAAAAATGCTATTTTCATAAATATTCTATTTATCTGTTTCTGTGTGTATGCGAACTGCCAACCTCGAGAACGAAAAGGCATATAAATCAAAATTTATATTTGTGTTAGATATCTTCTGGGGATGTGACAAGAAGATTTGTGCGACTTTCTTTTACTTTTAATGCCACTTTAGATGAAGAAAATTTATGTTTTTGCTTTCTTTTTTTTTCCGAAAATGGTTCAACGATTTTTTTCAGTTTTGTACACTAGGTGTTTAGCTTAAACTTTTATTAGAAACATTTTTAGTAAAAAGCGTCTGAAGAGTAGTTATAAGCTACCCACAAGGCTTTTAAAAACTCAGTCTTGCCTGGTGAACAATAATGCTTTGCATGGGGTTGAAACAAGTGAAGGTTACTGCTACGTATGTGAATTTTGTTACTCTTATTTTCCGAGAGAGGGCAAAGGGACATCGCCACCCAACTCCCTCCGGAAACTAAGGTATTACTTGGACGTGAAAAGGGCCAAGATGTTCAGTCTAGAGGCTCTAATTTAGACTTGGAGTTTTTCTTCGTGCCGTAAATCTTTGACACGGGCCTCCAGCTTAAAGTCCCTACCTGAGAACTCCGTGCTCAGGATTTTTACGTCCTGAAAAAAATCATCGACCGTGCCCGGGTTTGATCCCACTACTTTCGGATCTATAGGCGGGCATGCTACCTCTACACTTCCGCTGCCAACGAAAACTCCGGTCCATTACGCCATTTACTCGAAGTTCATATTTTATTTATTTTCGTACTTTATTATTATTATTATTATTATTATTATTATTATTATTATTATTATTATTATTATTCATTACATGCTTAGTTCTCGTTTACAACAACAGCTATTCTTCACTGGAATTCACTGCCTAGCTACCTCAGGAATATTTAAAACAAATAATAATTCTATTGAAAAAGCTAAAAATCCGGCTTTCGAGTGCATTTCACGATTAGTTGTTGAAAACAACATCAGATTCGAGTTCCTTGGCCTAGTAAACCCCTTCATAGTGAGTTCCGTTCAAATAAATCAATGTTTATCAATATAGGCCTACGTTCACTATCGCTCTTCCGTCTGTGTTGAAAGTTTCACATGTCTGCTTTTCTTGACATCATAAACAAACAAATCGAAACTAGCTGGTTTGTCAATCGCTACAAAACCCACCTGGGGTTTGGATTCTACAATTTTGTACATTATCTACCAAGATGCAGCTATCCCTATGCTTCTGTATAGTGCTTCAGTATATCAAGACACTCTTAATAAAAAATGGGTTCAAAAGAAATTTGCCCAAATTCAACGTGGATTTGTCCTTAGAATTACTGGGGCATACCGTACTGTTTCCACAGAAGCAGCAGTAAGGAGAATTTTTATATAACTTACATGATCCAGAATCGGAATGGTGCAATGTTAATTCAGTGTGCTAGAGGTCACCAACATATTCGTGTACTCAAGATCTTCCAGTTCCCAAAAATGCTCATTAGTTGCGTATTTATATCGGTAGATCCTTGCTGACTGCTTGCTGTAAAGAATCTTGCCAATCTTCATCAAAACTCACATAATATGTTATTAAAATTTAAAATATTACGAGTTCTTCACATGGTCTTCATAAGTTTTGTATGTTATTTCCTCAGCAACGAGGAATACCTGTTGATCTCACGAGACAATTAAATGTATTATGTTTCTATAGGAACACACAGGGAAAAATTTGGTGAAATTCCTATATATCTCCAGTGTGTCGGGGCCTTAAGGTCTCCAAGTGGAGGTTACTGCTACGTATGTGAATTTTGTTACGCTTATTTTCCGAGAGAGTGCAGAGGGACATCGCCTCCCAACTCCCTCCGGAAACTAAGGTATTACTTGAACGTGAAAAGGGCCGAGAAATTTCTTCCAGAGGCTCTAATTTAGACTTGGAGTTTTTCTTCGTGCCGTAAATCTATGACACGGGTCTCCAGCTTAAAGTCCAAACCTGAGAACTCCGTGCCCAGGATTATTACGTCCTGAAAATACCATCGACCTCGGCCGGGTTTGATCCCACGACCTTGGGATCCAGAGGCGGGCATGCTACCTCTACACTTCCGATGCCGACACACTTGTTGAAATTCCAAGTTCCGCTCCATCACGCCATCGCTCCACGTTCCTCTGAATGGAAAAACACATACGATAATTAAAGCGTTAATTTTATAGGGGTCTAAGTGCCAAAATCGTGATTTTTCAGCTGATCATTTTAAACAAATCTATGTGCCCAGCCCAGTACATTTTAGAAGGGTCCAAGTGCCAAGGAAAGCCATGTTAGTAGCAAGTGATAGCGTTGGGTCTATCTCCACCACCTCTTTCATCGGGTCTAAGTGCCAAGGTGCACATAACTGTCGTCTTGTCAAGGCATGGCTTGATAAGAATAAAGAGATCTCACAATGGGAAGAAATTCGCGTTTTCAAAAAAGGTGTTAAATATGCAAATCTTTGCAGCATTGTTATACGTCAACTTCAGCGAGGCTTGGAAATGATTCCAGAAAAACTGAAAGACTTTCAAAATACGCTCGCATACATTCCAGAAGAATCAAAAGGCTTTTATTTGGACATTATTACTAATACATGTCCATGCTAAAATACTCATGCTCGATTCCAGGACAAATTTCCAGTGAAAGTCTTGCTTTTGTATTCTGTTTCAGTTTATCATTGACAGGCGACCAATAGATCTCATCTAGTAGGCAGTAACCAGATTACTGCAAATTCATATGGTCTCCAAAAATCCTAAATTTTAAAAATAAAAAATCCAAAATTAAAGAATTAAAATATCCAAAATTTAAAAAATCAAAAAATTAAAAAATCAAATATTTAAAAAATAAAATATCCAAAATTAAAATATAAAAAATCAAAGAACTAAAATTTAAAAAATCCAAAATTAAAAAATCCAAAATTCTAAAATTAATAAAATTTAAAATTTAAAAAGTCCAAAACCCAATATTAAAAAGTCCAACAATCGAAAATTGAAAAATCCAATAATCCAAAATTGAAAAATCCAAAAATTTAAACAAGTTTCACTTATGTCGCGTGGCGTGCGTGGGCACACTTTTTTTTTCTATACCGGGTACACTAGAATCACATATTCAATTTAAGTTCAGGAATATAAAGATTGTTTTACGAACAAAAACACTCTGAATGTTTTCCTTGCTATAGACGTGTTTTTTATTTTATTTATGTGTCTTATGAAAGGATTTTACGACATGAACAGGAATCTCAATACAGGTTGATTGCTTGGTTTTATGGTTACTTAACAACGGCGATGTACCGCAACTTAGGCTTGAGACCATCGCACACATAAATGCCATCGACCTGGGCCAGGATCGAACCCGCAATCTTAGTCACAGAAAGCCAGCGTGATACTACTGCACAACCAGCCGACATCTCATTATAGGTATACCAAACCAATCTGACGCCTCTAGGTGTTGAAGAAACCCCTCCATTATAATAATTTATAATCAAAATGTTCCTTCGAGTAAGTTAGGAAACTGTATAATTGGCGTTTAAGAAAAGTTACACTGATAAGGTAAAAACTGTGAGAAGTAACTAGCCTCACGTTTGGGAGATCCAGGATTAAAACCCTGTGATTGGCCTGTTTGACTTGGCATTTTTCTGAGACAGTTCCCAACTGCAAAGACAAATGGGCGAATTTAGCGTTCACTTATCATGAGTCACCTTCTATCATTCTTTTGCTGATATCATAATCACTAACATTAAAAGTGGTAAAGTGATCCCTATACAGGCCATGGAGGCCCAGAGGGTTCCAGAAGGTTGAGGCTCCCAGATTTTGGACATTCGGCACATGAAGGAGGTAAGGTGGTAAGGTTGCAGGATTGCTCCTGGTACTCATTTCTGTTAGGGGCTGAGTCGACCCCAGGGCCATAGTGCCACCAGAAGGATTAGGCCAATTGAAAAATCTCATCGACCTCATCGGGAATCGAACCCGGTTTGTAGCGCAGTGCCTCAACCACTACGCTACGGCGTACCCCACATCACTAACATTAGATATAATTTTAAATGAATGGATAATATAATAGACTACTAGGAAGATTGAAACAGATGCACAACAGTTACCCAGCCTACTGATATTTTATTTTATTAGGGAAACGTATAAAATTACAAATCAACCAAGTTGATAATCTAACTGCAGGCAGAAGAAGTTCTAACATTCTGTGAAAATGTCCAAAGCATGAAAGATGAAAGATAATAAACTAATACAAAGACCTATAGCCTACATTTATTTATTTATTTATTAGTTAGTTGCGGTACATTACAGTGTTGAATTATGGCAGTGACCGTTGGTCGTTTAGCCATAATTCGAGCAATTACATGGTTACTCAATTACATACAGGATATACACTTCCTCTTGCTTTTGCAGAGGTATCTTGACAATTTTAACATCAAAATTTATTTCGCTATTTGTCTATGACGACATTTGTTTTTTGTGTCTTTTTTCTTTAACTTTCCACAAATAAAAACCTAGCTTTCTTAGAGCCTGTACATTTGTAGTTCTTGATAGTTTAGCCAGCACAATTTCATTGCTACACTGCAACCATTCTGTTTTCATAAAACGCCTATCACTCCAATTCGTCTCTCTGTATGTTAAAAGTATATGCTTAGGATCTTCATTTTCTCCACAAAGTGGGCATTTATCTTTTTCTGCTCTACCTCTTAGTCCCTTGAGTTTCCAAATCCCTAGTTTAAACCATGCTATACCTGCTCTGACTTTTCTATCATTAATAGATATGTATGATTCCTGACCCCAAACAGTTTTGATCTCCTTGTAATATAGCAGTGAAGATTTCTCGCTCATACAGCTAAACATATATTGTTTTTCTATGTCATTGCATCTTTGCCTTATTATACTTGTTATCCTATTTCCATTTTTTGCATTCACTTCCCACAGATAGCCTAAGCCAATTTTCTCTAGTTCTTGTTTCAATATAGAAGCCCAATTTACTTTATTCAAATTGGTTTCCATATATCTATAACAGACTTTAAGTATTTCATTCTCCTCCATTTTTAAGATTCTGAGCCAATATTTAACAATCCTTACCATAATTTCTCCTCTACTACTACATTTACCCAGTTCTACCATTGCTACCTTCTTTGGTGTTGAGTTGAGAAGTGCTAAAATTAGTTTGCAATATTTGTCTATTATAGTATCTATTTGCCCCCAACTGTTTTTATAAAGCCCCCAGATCTCAACCCCATAAAATATTCTTGATTCTACCAAGGAGCTGAAAATGGTATTTAGCGTTTTCACTTGCATAGTTGGTGTTTTAGTAAGACACATGTTTATTGCTGACATTGCTTGCTTACCATGCACGATAGCTTTCTGTCCTTGTTTATTCCACTTTCCTCTCGAGTCTAATATTACACCTAAGTAGCTGATTTCATTTACACATTCTAAGGTTACTCCGTTCATCTGCCATTTTTCTTGTTTTTTTAGCCTATTACCATTCTTAAATACCACAATCTTCGTTTTCTTAACGTTCACTCTAAGATGCCATTCATTACAATACTCTTCGATAGCGTTTAATGATTTTTGTAACCCAGTTACTGTAATTGCATTACATATCAAATCATCTGCATAGAGCAAGCCATGTATGTTTACATTGTTTATTACTGGCATATGTGTGTTACCTCTACAAATGTATTTTATTATGTCATCTATAAATAGATTAAATAAGTGACTACTGATGGGACAGCCTTGACGAACTCCCATGTACTGGTTAAAGGCTTTTGTCACTCTGTCTATATCATACCTTACACAAGCAGTTGTGTTACTGTACACCTCACGCAAATTTCTAATCATATTTCTACTCATACCTTTCTCAGCTAATTTATAAAATAATGCCTCCCTGTTTACTGTGTCAAAGGCTTTTTCCAGGTCTATGAATGCACAGTACAACCTACCTCTTTTGACACTTAGATATTTATTAACTAACGTGGATAATATATAAATGTTGTCAGTTGTCCTACAGTTTTTCCTGAAGCCTTTTTGAAAGTCTGAAAGTATTTTGTATCTATCTATCCATGTGTTTATACGTTCAGCTATAATGCCAAAATAAATCTTTCCCAGCACTGGAAGTAGTGCAATTCCACGGTAACTATTAACGTCATTAACACTACCTTTGCCTTTAAAAATGGGATGTATAATTGCTGTTTTCCAAGTCTTGGGCACTGTTCCTGTTTTTACAATTTTGTTAAATAACCTTACTAAAATATTCACATTTTTTTCATTCTTACAAAAGACTTTAAAATATTCTCCATTTATCCCGTCTATACCTACGGCCTTCCCTGCCTTCACTTTTTTATTTGTTTTAATACCTCCTCGCGTGTTATGTCTGCGTCTAAAACATCTACATTTTGGATTTCGGGGGAATTTTGTATTTTTCCAGTCCAAATATTTATAATTTCGTCTGACTGAAATAAACGTTTGAAATATGATTCCCACTCATGTGGGCTGATATCACCAGTTTGCACAGGTTTTTTAACCATATTCTTGATGGCTGCCCATAATTTCCTTGCATCATTTAGTTGTACAAATTTTGCTAATTCTGCCGATTTCCTATCTTGCCATTTCTGTTTAGTTTCGTTTAAAAAATTTAAATAACATTTCTTCCCTTCTAAATATTTATTTTTATTTGCATCGTTGCTATTTTTTTTGTAATTCTTTAAATATTTAGTTACCAGTTTTTTCAATTGTGCACATTCGTTGTTGTACCAGCCGTTATAATTACTTCTGTGTTTTCTTGCCGGTATGGGTATTGCATCATAACATACTCTATATGTGAAAAATTGTAACAAATCTAAAATATACTCTACATTGTTGTGATCTAGTGCATTTTCTAACCCAATTAGACAAATTACATTTGAACACTCCTCAAATCTATCTGCTATAACCTTTTCAAAACCATTTCGCCACTTTATGCGTTTGGTTCTGACGCCTTCTTCACTATATAAACCTATATCGGGTGATATTTGATTGGACGTGTGACTGTCCATTATACTCACATGAATTGGTAGATGCGGACTTGTTAGTGTTTCACCGACTTTGAAGTCAGAAATATTTCCTATCAAATCGCTGGAAGCAATACCTAGATCTATAACACTTTGCCCATTTGAACCGATAAATGTAAAGTTACCTTCTTTGTCGCTTTCAAAATATCCATTAAGCACTGTTAAATTGAAACTTTCACAAAATTCTATTAATTTTTTTCCCTCAGTGTTTATAATATTGTCTTTACTGGTTCTCTTGTACTCTTGCCAAACATGGTCTTCACATAAATCCGATATTTCTGGTGTTAGTTGCCCTATACGACTGTTGAAGTCTCCTAAAACCAATTGTTCTGACCCTGGGAATGTTTCTTGCATATATTCTATTTCCTCTGATAATTTTTCGTAAAACCTTTCATTATAATAAGGCGATTCTTTAGGATGATGGTACGTTATTCCTAGACACAATATCACATTTGCTTTATTTTTACCATGTATACCTAGCCAAATTATGTCTTTAAATTTTGTTGTGATTTTGAAAACTCTATTTTCAATAGACTTTCTTACATATATAGCTAATCCCCCGGGGTAACGACCTTTATCGGCCCTTCTAATCTTATCTTGCCTAAAATGTATAAATCCTTGAATATCGTAATTTTCACTTGGACGCGCCCATGTCTCACCAAGCCCTAATATGTCAATTTGATGTAACAAATCATATAAACTCTTGTTGCTAATTTTTTGTTTAATGCCTTCAATATTCCAGTAGCAAATTCGTAAATTATCTAGTTTCTTTCCAGGGTCAGAATAGGTTTTGGGTGTTCGTTTGCATAATTCACGTGGTCATTTGCAGTCTTTTGTACCCTGTGTTGTATTTAGGTTCGCTCGGCTTCTTGTTACCACTGTTTGCGGGGGGTCGTCAGCTGCGTTGAACCAGGTTCGTATATCTCTAGATTCAACGCTGAGACGTCGTTTATCCAGTTGTAGTATACTTCCGGCTGGTGACATAGCAATTTCTGGCGATGACTGAATATCAGCTGTTGCAGCAGTAGTCTTTGGTTGTGTAGAGGTCGTGGCAGTGACTTTTGTTTTCATTGCCTCTGCATTTTCAAACTCTCCGCGTGTCGGAAGGTGTGACTCAGCGGTATTGGTATTGCTGTTGCTTGGTATTGGGCCTTGATTGCTTTGATTTGTATTTTTAACCTCGCCTTCCAATGTCTTGCCCTCTATAGGTACATTATTTCTGCAATATTCTAAGTTAAACTCTCTCCCATTTACAATTATTTTGTCGTGTCGTGTTTCTTTTTTGCATCGATGAGGTATTTCCGGAGTTCACTTCTCGTTTTCCTTATTTCTGGGGAGTAGTCGTTTTCAATTCGGATTCCTGTGCCAGCTAGGTGCCTACACTTCGAAAGAACTTCCATTTTCTTGTTAAAAGATGTGAATCTAACGACAATCGGTCGTCTACCACTTCTTTTACCGATCCTGATAGTTGAGTCAATCCACCAGTCTATATTTTCCACCCATAGTTTATTGTATAATATGTCCGTGACGATGTTTAATGTTTCAATGTTTCTTTCATTTCTCACTTCATCTACGCCGAAAATAACTATATTGTTCCTTCTTTGTTGATCTTCTAGCATCCTACACCTCTCTTGCAACTTCTTGAAACGTTCTATAGTTCATATAGTGAACTTGTCCATTTCCTCTTTCATAGAAACACAATAATCTGTAGCGTTTTTTATGTCACTTGAGATTATTTCAAACTTCTCCATTAAGGTAGTGAACATGGTTTTCAGTTCGTTAACATCGTTTCTCCCTTCTGCGATTACTCTGCTTTGTTTTTCGAACTCCGCTTGTAGTTTGTCTATTTTTGCATCACATGATCCAGGACCCGGGTTTAGTTCCACATTTCCGATCACTAGTAACACGAGTATAATTATTCCTAGCAACAACTTCTTGTATTTATCATCTTCAGCTTCACTTACACCTTTATTTATGTTCATTTTCCTTGCACTCCACATCCCTATTCTCGCTCTGTAAGCTGCTATGTCGATCATGGCGTACCGGCTTCCACAAACACGTCCGTACTCTACCGCTGCTCACACGCAACTCCTATAGCCTACATGAAATCCGAACATTTCTACTTCCTGCATTTAAAAAGAGTACTTAGTCATATCAAGAAAAACAGAAACAGATTGGATAAACATTTAGCCACCAAAATGATCGAATCTATTTGACTTACTCACACCATTATAATACCTAAGAAATGAACCCTAATAGTAATAGCAATAATAATAGTGTCATTTCTAATAATTAATTAAAATAACAAAGATCGGATATGACTTGAAGTTACGAATAAATAGAGAGTAAGTAAATAAACAATAGTCTGGATATAATTCATTCTAATTTATTTTAATTCCATGTAATGAAGTGTGCCGATTTCCTGAGACATGGTCCATCGTTAAATCCAGACTTAATTTACGTCGATATAATGGTATCTTCCGTAAGTAAGTTTTTTGTTTCATAACACAATACCATCCCATATATTGAATGGATGGCATCTTATCCACTTCGTGGTCGGGAATATAGGGCATCTGAGTGGAGGTTTCATTTCTGAAGATAATAATCGGTTATGTTTATTTTTCTACAGAGGACAATGAAATGTCGGTGAAGTCCGAGGTCTAGTGATAACCATAATAATGGTAATAAGTTTAAAAAATCTGATGTGAAAGTCACATAACTTCCTCTGCCCAAATAAAAGTTAGCTCGTATATGCTAATAACTCAACTTCGAATTTTGGGGTCGAAAACAATACTTCCTCTACCTAAGTACCTATGGTACGGGCAGAGGAAGTAATATGTGATATGATTATGAAGGTGGTGTGATTATACCCGACAGTACCAACGATTTATAGCGATTGCTTTTAATTTTCGTACTCACAAGACGCTAGCAACCGCAAATAATATTCAGTCTTACTCGCGCATTGAAATCACCAGGCAATATGAAGGTTCTGTAGTAATGAGCCGGTTTTATGTAAGATTCAACTTTGGCCGGAAGTTCATTAACAGAGCAAGGTCAGGTACATTGGCAACACTGTGTATAATCCTGCTTACTCCACTGTAATTTGTTGAATACCAACCCAATTTCCATGCTGTTTTGAACTCAAGAAGCCTTATCAAATATTTAAATTCTCGTTTTCTTCTCTAGCTACAATTCAACTTTAAATCCTACACCTATTGAGGACATTACATATGTCATTATATTTGTGTCTTTGTATATTTCTTATACTCGTGAGAGTAGTACATTTAAAAAGGCAAAGACGATATTTTGTTTCTTTTCCTTCAAAAATACTAATATAGGCTCTAAACAGCATTTAATGACAAGGTTTACATAATTATGCGTAGTTTCATTAAGTCATTGAGACATTCATTAGGACATTAAGACATTGGTACCACTTGTGGTCCTCGGACTCCTGGTATTCCATGATAAGGACGATAGGTGCCCGCGAAAAATGTTGAAATAGCAGGGACCTAGCCAGGGAAGGGGCCCGAGGGGCTAGGGCATCCCTCCCCGAAATGAAAGAAAACATTTAACGAAAATACAATTGAATACAGTAAATATTTTAGTTTTAAAATAGGATTCTTAAATTGAAAAATTGTTTCATTACCAGTATGGAATTTTAAATTAGACTAACATTAAATTAGTTCTAACATTAAGCCTTCAATTGCCTTTCAAAATGTTATTATTTTGGAGCAATAAAGAGTGTGATATTCGTTTTTATAAAGAAATCTGTTTGTCTGTGACTTTGAAAATACGTTAAAATAACATTTTAAAGCTTCATTTTACGACAAAAAGTCAGGGGAGTACTCCCAGACTCCCCAGTGGGACCCTCCCGGACTAAAAACCTGGCCACATCCCTGTTATCTAACTTACCATAGTCTCGTTTTCTCAAAAGTTGTTATAAATTTAATATCAGTATATTATGTCAGGAATGTACGAGTTGGCAGGTGCAGACTCAGAACAGTGAAGCTCTAAATTCCTTTTTAAGGGATTTCAACCTTCGCCTAACCACAATTTTATCTTTTTTTTTTTTTAATAGATCATAAATTGCCATGCTGCTATACATGTTTCTTACATTTTTGTAAGCTGTTTTGTCGTGTACCGATATTAATAATTTTTCCTTTCTTTCAGATTGTTCCTCATTTTCCAAGCTGGTTTATAATGGATGGGCAGTTAAAATTTAAATAGTTAGAATGCAACGTATTTCACTGAGCAAATGTCAAGAAACCAACATCTTCATGATAGCAAACCGTATCATCCATTGCTTTACGCAAGTAAACATTATTTCATTTTTAATTTGGTCTTTATAACGTAAAATATAGTGCTGCTGTTTTCAAGATTTCAATGTAGATAGTAAAACTTCAAAATAATGCTATCATAATTTATTAGGCAAAATTCAATTTAGAGAACGGACTATGTATTCGGATACTGTTCTGTTCACAAGTTGATCATTACTCGTTGGAGGACTGCAATAGTCTGACTTTAACACAGAAGTCATGTACTGGTGATCCAATAGCCTGTTTTATCTCTTCCGCATTGGTAGGAAACTTTCGCAGTACTTGACATGCTAATGCGGGTACCAACACTTCTTAATCAGGGAAAGTTTGCAGTGTGGTGAGCAGTTTTAGTGTGATTACTAATTATCTCACTAATGTTCTATTAGAAACTTAACATAACAGAGCACTACAGCTTAATCATGATGCATTTCGAGACCTATGGGACCTAAAAGGCTTGCTGTTCTTTCCATTTATTTCATTGATGTGAGTTACATTACATTCACTATAACTTGTTGCTTTCCCGGGTAGCTGATCTAACAGTGATTAAGTATTCCTGAAACTTTTCTACAGTCATACTGAGGATAATACCTATACAATCTTGTTTTTTTTATTTTAACAGTCTTCCTCTACATCAGAGGCTGCCAATTGACAAAGAATAGCGTAACAATTAATAATTACAACAAAGAAGTATTTTGTATGCACTATAAATGTGTTATTGGGTTATCTCTAAAGAAGAAGAAGAAATAAGAAATCTACTGTTTCGAATACAGATGGTATCTGAGTAATCTTACAGAAAACTTTAAAGCCTGTAAGGCAATTTCTTTAAAGATCGATGTTGGGACTCCCAGATCTTGATGTAGAGTGACACACTTTTGAGGAATAGTGCCTCTTGCACCCACCATTATGCCTCGTACTTCGACGTCTTCTAAATTATATTTTTCCTTATAAAAGGGCACTGTTGGTTCATATATAATTAAGCTTACTGAATAATTGAAGTTGACAGTCCCGATCCTCGGAGTTCACTACCTAGTACGGTCACTCAGCAGCATTGGGTAAATCGTCGTCCGTGCAGCTGGTAGGAGCAAGATTTTTAAGTTCCAAAAATACCAGTATTACATATAAAATTGTATACAGGGTATCGAACAGCGTGTAGTATCGGACAAGCCTAATATCTCCTGCTGGCAGGTATTTGCAGATCCAATTTTGTGATTGACTGCATTGGCTAAATATTTGAAGAGAGTGAACAGGGAATAGAGTCAAAAGGGATTGTTGTTTCTGAGTGCTAATGTTTTTATTTTATTTATTTTATTTTACTTTATGTGTATATCGGCTTGCAAAAAGATAACTTCAAAAAAGCAATAACAAGAACAAGGGTCAATTCTGTTACAATCTAAGGTCACTAACAGAAACACTGAACTTCAGGCTATAAGCTATGAGTTTAGAATTTCTTTCTGTTCGAAGTTTTTTGGTTCAGATTTTTTTCTGAAAAGCGTGAATCGGATGGTATCGGATATCATATCTGATCATCCATTGTGGTCACTGATGGTTCTGTCCTTTGTTTTAAGTAATATGGGGAAGATAAGAGAAAACTGGGAATTATTATTTTGTTAGTCGTAAATAATTCCAGTGAAATAAAATCACTACTAGAGAACTTTTATCCTTTCTGCTGATGTACTTTTCTTCAGAGTAGTGTTTGAAAAGGCTGGGCAGTGGGCACACGAAAGATGTACAAGTCTCGAGGGAAACGCTTTATTTCAGAAGTGTGATATTTGCGTAAAAAATTAAAACAGCAAAACTTCGTACTTTTAACATGGAAATGAGTTTTTTGTTGAAAAGAGTGACTGTCCGATATCACCTTCTATTTTTATAATGTACAAAATTGTGACCACTTTTAAGCCTTCTTATGATGAATTGATTTTTTTTTTTTAGTTTCGGCTAAATATATTCAGATAAACATTTTAGTATAAAGGTAAATATAACTATATAGTGGATTGCAAACTTTGTTCAAGTTTCAAAAAACGTTACGTGATAAAAACCCAAGGTGTCCGATACCACCCGACCTTCCCCTAATTGTGTTCACTTTGATTATAAAAGGTTCTGGTAGTCCCTCCATTAACGCATCGTATTCTTGGAAGGTTTTCATTTAGAACTACATGCACAAGTTCTTCTTCCGTGATCCTGCCTAATCGGATTCTTATACGGTCCTTCAGCTTGTATGAGGATTTATTCTGGACACCTTTCTTTTTTAATTTCCCCACGGATAGAAATCACATGCAGATAAATATGGGACATCAGACTCGAATTTAGTAGGATCATGGAAAAAGAACTTGTGCGTAAAGGCTTTGTTGCATATTTTCTAAGGAGGTGTTATGAATATGTTGTAATGGAAGAACAACACTCCCAGTGTCTTTATAATGAAGGGAAGCACAATTACAGTAGATTCTCTGCAGTCCGGCACTTCGCTAATCCGACTCTCCAGTAGTCCGGTTTTTGGACAGTACTGTATTAGTTTCTTTTTACAGTTCTAGAATAGCAATATAAAACCTTGTTTCAACAAATTTTAAAAGACACTTGAAAAGTATTTGATTTTAATGCAGTATTAGGGCTACATCGAAATATTTTTTTTTTCTTTTTTATGTAATATTATTTGTAATAAAACAGAACTTCCATGAAATTCAAGTTGTTTTATTGCCGTCCTCCCAGTAATCTACTGTATATATAATTTTAATAGGTAACACTGGTATTATAGGTTTAAATAAAGGATTTATACCACCAGATGCATGTGCACCTGCTTAACCAGTATTATATTATATTGTTTAGCTGTTTATTAATTTCATTAGAATATTAACTCGGAACACTGGAAATATTGCAAAAACCTGCTTAAGCAATGAAAATATAACAGACACGAGTTATTATTACAAATGTATTAAATTTGTACAACACAAGCATAAATAAATTATCAATTATCAATTGACCGTCGGCGTGGTCTTGTGGTTAGCGTCGCTGACTACAGCTCCGTCGGCCCGGGTTCGATTCCCGGTACCTCCTCGGATTTTTCTGAGGTAGGGAGGTCTGGTAGGGGTGCACTCAGCCTCGTGATTCAAATTGAGGAACTACTTGATAGAGGAGTAGCGGCTCCGGTCATGGAAACCACCATTAACGACCGTGAGTGTCGGCATGCTGACCACATGCCCCCCAATCCTGCCATCTGCCTATAGGTAGATGACGCAGCGGTCGGGTGATAGGCCTTGTCCCTTCGGGGATGTCGCGCCACGGAGTATAGTATCAATTATCAATTATGATATTTTTGTACCATTGTAAAGAGGAGTTTGCGATCTTTAAAAAGAAGATGTTAAATTATTGTATTATTCTCATTTTCCAGATTCCTCCCAAGTGGTGATGTAAGCAAAGCAAGATGAAACAGGGTAAGTAATTTAAGACATTATTTTAATTATACTGTACATTGTCCAAGGAAACCAGATAGAATTTCGCTTGGCTGTTCTATAAAGCCGTATTTTATTATATATAAATTGTATATTATATATTATTATTATTATTATTATATATTATCTTACATGTTTGTTTTGTTATGACAGTCTTCCTCTCAAAATTAAATACCGAAAATATACACTGTTAGACTGTATGGACTGTTCCAACGACGGGACAACAAACACGCAGTATTGGCCGTTTCAGCGAATCGTACGGTACGGTACAGTATGTGAAAGAGACATCGAGTTTTGGAAAATAACTAAAAATAATTATTACTTTTATAGGACACCAAAATAATGACTACATTTCCATTCTGAAAGGGGGTTTTCATGGCTCAGTCTTCTTACATTAAACCGAAGCTGAAGAGCCACACTAAGCGTCGTTTATATTCTCAGGTATCGACAGAGCATGGTTGAGATTTATGATCAAGGTAATAAATAATCTTGGATTAGTACAACAAGAAGAAAAAAGTAATTTTCTACTTTGTTTTATAACATTTCATTTAGACTGATCGAGTTTGATATTCCATCTCCCTGATCTGTACGCTGCAAAACATATTATTGTTAACCACTGAATTCTCACAGAATTTATAAAATATTGACGGACTGCAAGGAATAACTTTTCTTCCTCGTCTACCGCTACTGAAAAACAAATTCAACAATTCAAAAACATAACGAGGCCATTCGGGATTTTCTTCGATAATATTCATAAAGATTTGACCTCACTTCCATCCAAAGGTAAGGTGGTAACTTTATTTTCCTATCAGGGAAAACTAACTAACGGACACTATAAAAGAGCTTGTCAAAGGACAATGGACTGGAGGTATTAGAATGAATTGTGGTATAATTTCGGTTGGCTCCATTCCAGGAATAAACATTCATTTATCCGGTTGCAGAAGTTGCGACGAGTTTTAAACCTTATCTTATGCCTTGTTTACATTCGGTCATTGACACGTCTTCTCGCGCTACCGTATTTACTGTCCAAAATACTTCTGTGGCAGCGTCGATATAGCGAGTGTTTACATTGCCGCTTCATATTAATTCTTATTCGACCTCGGACGATGGAATTAGTTGCACCTGTGCTACCTGTACCTTGACTTCCACACAAAAACCGCCAACTGAGGAAGCATAGGGCAGCGGCATGCCAATAGCAGGAGCAAGACGAGTGATGTGTTTACATCTCGCGCTGCCCACTTCCTTCCATAACTCCCTGCTTACTGCCACGGAAGTGGGGTGAATGTAAAAAAATGCGGTATTACGTTTTGCAGTAAGGGAGAGTTGATAAGAATACTATACTGCTCAATAGACCGTGTCCTACGAAAGTCTTCGTGAACAATAACATTTTGAAGTACAGTATATTAGGAACGTCAGATGTTTTTTTTTTCTCTCTCAAGGCGAGTTATCGCTATTATCGACAGTGTAAAAGGTACTAGAATGGTAGGTGGTCCCGCTGTAGGATTTTAGGACAATGATCAACAAAACAAAGTGAACTGTAAGTAAAAAATATCAGCTTCGATTTTGGAAATATATACAACATCGGCACATAGAAAGCCATTTGCCTAATGATAATCACAAGAGGAATATTACTGCATTCCTATTGTTTTAGAAAACTGCAGCATTCAATGGAATCTTTATTAATATAAGGATTAATATCATTTTACTGGTTTCGAGATTATGAAGTGCCGTTACTACCAGTAATCCTTCAAAGTATAGCATCATTTGCAGTATTTTTGCGAAAGGTTTTACGGAACTATTTGATATTCAGTCTAGTTTAGTAATGTTGAAATTACCCAGAACTTACCTCGTTAGAAAATTGTCTGTAGCTGTCCTGGACAAATCCTCAGGTGATTCTGTATTCTGAAACTACAATGCAAATAAACAATCCAAAGCCAGTTTCCAAATAGACTATTTATTCCTACTCCAATAACAATTAAGCTTATGTGTTCTGTACAGTATTATTTCAACATCCTTAATTGCATTCTTAAATAATGTCAGTGTATATTTCAATTGATATAAATAATAATAACGTATTATGTACACATAATATACTTTATCAATATCTCCTTTTATAATCCCGATTATTTCTTTATACATGATAAAACTTTTTCGACAGATTTTAACCCTAGAATCACACTTTGGGGTTGACACGACCTAGCTCTGATACATTCTCGTCTGCGCATGCACCAAACAACGATAACAAACCAGAACTCCACTTACCTTCAGTGTCTGAGTAACAGTTGAGGTGGCAACAATAATAAGGCCTTTTTAAGTTTTATAGTGTACTTATTTTGCAATCGGGCCATCTACGGCCCCACAGTGATGCTTGTGTAACTAAACTTTCTTCGAGCTATTTTTCTGCTTAATGGATATTATCTGTAAATATACTGTTGGTTAGATGCATCGTTTTTATTATTATTTGAACACTTAACTACTAACCATGGCACATAAATTCTTTCGAAGACGAAGTAAACAAAATACTCTATCATGAAAGTACTGTATTAATAAGTATTTTTTATTTCAATGAGGTAAATACATTATTCTTTCCGTGAAAAGCATCGTCAACATGCTGGAGATAGTAAAGGTGGAAATATAGAGAATCCAAAATATAAAATAGCAACGGACACTCCTGATGAATAGGTATTCATCAAAACGGACGAGAGAAGAACCGTGTTGTAGTAAAGTTATTGTGACGCAAGATGAAAATGAGAACAGGAGAGCAGCAAAGCTGTCAAATAGAAAAGAAAATAGAATGAATAAGCCTGTGGTTGCTTTTCAGATAATCCCTACGGATTAAACAATATTATTACCTCTGGGACTCGGACGTGAATTAGGCTAGCAGATATATATATTGGCGTTTAATCTAGAAGCCCAGAATTCTTTAACTGGCCCACCAAGCTAGTTGTTGTACAAATAAATAAGTTGATGAACGATACAAGTTAAACCTGTCATATAGACCGGCAAGAATAGCAATAATGTGAAAATATTAAATATTCCTCGATTGTTTCTTACGGAACCTGTGACTCCATAGTGTGTATTGAATACGTCCTGAAAGTTCTCTGTATCATTCTAGGGTTAATAACAAATTCTTGGGCATTCACCTGGCTGAGATAAACGGACTCTAAGCTTTCGGCAACACTCTCTGATACCAACTTCAGCACATGCGTTTATCTCACCCCTGTTTACATTGCGAATAATGTATAGTAGTTTACGGAATCTGACTAGTATTTCAAGACTTTGCCAACTAGGGCTTACCTATCTATTCTGCAAGAGTTTTGCATATAGTGACCACACATCCTACTACTATATTTGACTATATGTGATTTGCAAAACTATTATTGGAATATAAATATTTTAGAAGGTTTTTTTTAATCCACCCTTTCCTAGACTTTAAGGAACTCTTGAATTATTTATAAAAAGCCATGCAAAGGAATTTTGCCCTCGTACATTTATGGTGAACAAATGTTGTTAGTTCTTAATAAATTCCTGTTATGTTTGTTATTCATGTTATTTTATGAATATGCCCTGAATAGTTTTATATATTTACTTCTCGTGGTGCAAGTATTTGTAACTTATTCCCATGTTAGATTTATATGTATGATTCATCATACAGTATGTACTAGTAATTATAAAATGCTTTAACGAAATAAAACTGTATATTTGTTCTCTATACTGTTTTATATAGACCCTGTTTGACATAATTGAAACCAAGCAGTTTACCTTCACGGGGTAAATAGTGCCTGTTAGCATTGTATATTGTCAAAAGGCTTTGTTTTTCGTGTCTTTGACTTCGCAGTTAAAACTCCGGTAAAAAAATTACAATTACCAAAATAAATTGTAATGCAGTAGTAGTATCGGACTCCAAATTTCCTTCTGATACATTCGTGTTTTCAAAAATTATAAATTATCCAGACACATCAGCCAGACAACCATATTTATAGATATGACAACAGATAAGCACATAGTGTGGCATCTTTGCGCCATTTTAGTGGTGTCATTTTAGAGTAGTCAACTCTTCCATAGTAATGCCGGTTGCGACATCTCTGAAATGATTCAGGTACTTAGTACGTGGAACTGTGGAATGATAGGATAACGGCGGTTGCTAGCATCCACGAAGACACCAGCAAGGTACGGGAAGCACCAGAGCCCCAGCCACACTCGACTTCATTCTTGAGAATTTCCAACAATGAAGCGTTGTTCTTGTTATCACACTTGGCCTCTCGTAGATCGTCCTCTTCGGCATTTACCTCGTGGCACTCCCGCGATTGAGAACGTGACTCTGCAGGACAAAGATACTGGCGTTTCTTCCGCTGCCATACCTCAACCCATCTGAAAAACAATAAATACCCTTCATATTCATTTAAATGTTGCTGCTTAAATATGTCAATAAATTAATATTCTTACGAAACAGCCCCTCACGTAAACATTGATATCAGATTAACTTAATTTTTTATTAATTCTTCGTCATATGGGCTAAAGTTTTAAATTTTGTTTTGTTTAATAAATTAAAAATGTTAAGTTTAATAATTCGTGTTATAAAGAAAGGCAACTTTTCAAACAGGGTAAGAAAAAAGTAAGATCCATGATGCCTATGAATAGGCTTACATAAAGACGTTTTTACAGTTTCAAAGAAGAGGTTCAACTTTGTATCTCTTTTGTATTTCTTTTAGGTATCTAGGATATGTGCGCAAAATATTCTATCTGCAAACTTTAAATTGCACAGTGTCTGTTTTTAAAACGAAATTATAAATTCATTGAAGGAGGTAATTACCATTGAAATCCTCGGCCGTATGATCTTACGGCCGAGGATTTCAGTGGTCATACTGTTTACCTCCGATGGTTGATATGCGTTCAACAAAATCCAAGGGCCTACTTTGTAATAGTGAGAAGTCAGGCAATATCATTAAAGCTCGTAATGTTTGGAACTACGTCATAAATCAGAAGAATCTTTCACAAAAGTTCTGACAAAATTAGTTAGTTCAGATGTTCATAAGATGTACAAAATTCAAAATTACTTGGTATCTACTTAGACGTTCAGAAAACTCACTAAAAGGAAAACATTGATTCTTAGCTCACTATTCTTGTTTTACAGCAGAGGGCTATTTTTTCAACTTAGAACTTAGTTTTAAAAATAAAATACCATTATTTCCGAACGTAAGTCGTACTTTAAAAAAGATGCATAAGTTATAGTGAAAAAGTAAAACGAGAATATTTTGAAATATTATAACAATTTTATGTTTTCTTTTCTATTCGTATTATTGTTTCAACTCGTCTCTATCATGTATGCACTTTCGTAAGTAGAGCGTAAAAACATCAACAATTTTAATCATGTTATTTGCCCGTAATAGCCTATAGGAGGATTTAATAAAAAGCTAGAAGTGAATGTGTACTTAGCTTGCCACGGAGAGAAAAAGATTCTAACCAAAATCTGTTGTGTGATGCGTGAAAAAAAAATTGATTTAGACTTAAGCTTGCTTGATGTAAGAACAAAACATCACTTAGAGGACAAGAAAAGGAGGGTACCTCTAAATACCTGATATGGTTTGAAGACTAAAGTTTCTAAGTTATTATTATTTCCGTAATTACATGAGGACTATTTTGAGAATTCTCACTTTGTAAGGCGCAATGTGATTTTGAGCAGTCAATAACTGGATAATAGGCCTATTGCATTTGTAAATATACGGTATATCCATTCAGTTCATATTGCAGTAAGAAAGGAGTATAAATTCTTACACTCACCCTAATTGACAGTCGCAGGTCCATTTGTTGTCTTCCAGTTGTAGTTCGATGAGGAACATAGTCCGAGGTAGACCCAAGAAGTTTCCAGTGTTTGGATTTCCCACGGAGCGTAGGGAATTGTTGCGCAGGTCTAAGGTAATGTTGCGCACCCAGTTGCTCTGTTCGAACAAGTTGCGTGGCAATGCTTCTACACTGGTGTTACGCAGAATGAAATTCAGACATGGACTGCGAATTCCCTATAAATGTTACATCAATTATAGCCTACACTTTTCTGAAGTTATATTCAACCCTCAATAAACTTAGAAATACCACACCAAAACTATTCTAATAAAGGCAAAAATCCCTTTAAAAAGCGTTTATTCAGAGTGTTATATATATACCCTACAGTGCAGGCAAGACGATTCCACATTGTATAAGTTACAAAACGTTTTAAAATTTCCCATTTTAAGGAAAATCTATTTATTGCCTAATCTCACTTCGCGATGTCCATAAGTTATTGTAAGGACGTAAAACCTGTAAGGCCTGATCTGGCGTAAAGTGAGGGGACGTTTGGATTTTCTTTTATATTTTCTTGAATATTTTATTCAACAGGTTAATTTAGAGCAGTGGCCCCATAATTTTGATTTTCAAGATTTTGATTTACCAGAAGATAGTTTTCCAACTGTAAATAATAAAATGGCCGAATAAATATTTAATAGATTCAAAATATATTTCTCGCTCGTATTTTTAAAACAAAAACAATAACCTTTCGTTTTAAATAGGGAAAAAGAACAATGACTTTCTGGATCGTCATTTTTATGATGCTGACTTAAAGGTGAATGTTATTTAAGTCAATGTTCTTTTAAATTTAGTGGCTTCGTTTTATTGCAAACCTCTCATAATGTGATTAATAATATTAATAATAATATATGCTACTTTTCCAAATTTTCAATTTTTCTAATTATTGTTTATTATCTCCAATTCGATTCTAATAAACGCTTTAACAAATTGAAGCTTTTTTTCCGATATCAAAAACAGGGCACCAAGATAGTAAGAGAGTATGCACTATATTCTCCTTGAAATTTATTTGTTAAATTGAAAAGATAAGGAATTTATTTTAATTTGTGATACATAAATTTGGAACGCTGTAAAAGTGTACATAGTAAAAGTACTATCATCGATTTTTTTAATCACTATTACTTCTGCAGGTATATAGAATATTTATATAAATACGCACACACTAAATCTTGGATGTGGAATATTATATTAATCGCTGAATTCATTATTATTTCTCGGAAGTAAATGACTAGTGGGCTCGGTAATGCAATTTGCAACAAATTTTGTATCAAGCTGAGCGTATCAAATATCTTATTTTACTAACTCACAATTATCTTACAATTCTCCTGCACAGAAGTTTAAATGTCCTCAAAACAAATTCATTGTTACCTATATGTAAAGTTGTGGACAAATAGCCTAATGCATACTTTCCCACTTCTGACTCCGCATTGAAAGGAAATAACATTGATTATAATGTGCAATTATGTAGAATAAATTGTAACCGTGCCAGGGAAACCCGACCATAAGTCTGTAAACATGTTTCCGCGTAACAGTAGAAAATGTATGTTTTAGATTTTTACGCCATCTATTGGTTTCTTACTTGTACTACATTCTCTGATCACAACAAACAGAAAGACAGCATTGCCAGCCAAAGAGGTCTGCACTTTTAGAAACCCATCCATAAATCGCAATGGAAAGTTAACATAGTCCCTAATGTTTTCTTTGTTACTTTTCGTGAAAGAAACATTAAACACGGGCATAATAAACACTTGATATGCTGTAGTAATTAGTGATGAGCAAATGCAAGACCAAGACCAAGACCAAGGCGGTCTTGGTCTTGGTCTTGGTATTGCACTCTCAGTCTTGGTCTTGGTCTTGCATAGGTAACCCTGGTCTTGGTCTTGGTCTCGGTCTTGCATCAGTGGTCTTGGTCTTGGTCTCGGTCTTGCATACTCGGTCTTGGTCTTGTTGCAAGAGTCTTGCAGTATTCTTTTGCGCATCTTACTGTGATCAATGCGTTTAGCTCATTTAAAGTTACACCGATTACATGTGTTATTGCTTTCGAAAGTAACGAAAGCTAATTGCTTTTAGTTCCTTTGACCATGCAAACAGTAATGTGACGTCACACTTTTTGCCGAAACGTCCATGATGATATAAGCTAGAACAGTAAACTTTGAGTGTAAATTTAAATATTCTCTGTTATCCTATTGCAGAACTTTAAACCCAAAATCCACGAGATGCTATACACTATTTGAGAGTGTAAAACTATGAATATTATATTGTAAAGTTTCAAATTGAACGGCTGTATAGACAAGAAGTAATATTAACAGGATGTGTATGAAATGTTTAAAAGATTTCCGCATAGGAGAGAGGTTCTATCTGACCTGTTTAAAACTGTATAATATAGTAACAAAACATAACGGCATTGAAGCAGATGCTTTAGAAATTGTGCAATCTATAGAAAATCACACAATGTCCATTCGAAACCCAAAACCCATAGGCTGCAATAAATAATATTTCTCTTTCCATATACCCTA